>CM070876.1:129145893-129745893 GCA_036365515.1 Torymus aiolomorphi
CCAACACATTAGATTGTTCTCTTTTTCAAGTTAGCATTATAATGATGAATAAGAATTTTATTGCTTCTTCTTGCGAGTTGGACTTTCGTTGCAGAACATTTTGATTTAGAATTTCGTTGCGTAAACTTCTCAATTGGAATGTTGTTGCCCAAATCTTCGAATAAGAATTTTATGGCGCAAAATTTTTAGTTGGAATTATATTACACGATCCGCTCAGTTAGAATTTGGTTGTTCTCGCGTTCGAGTTGGCATTTTATGAACGCTTTTCTATGATATATGATAACTGGAGTAAATTGTATCCAATCACTTTTGGAAATTTGTGGCAAAGTAGTTTTTGTATAGTATTTGGGTGAGTTCTTTACCCAAAAAATTCCGACAGTCACCACCAAATATATTTGAGGTTAAAAATTTTTCAAATATTTTCTAATACCGTTTTTTCACAAACTATTTGATTAATCAACCGAAAATTTATTCACTTATGTCAATATGTAATTTTTTTAAGTATACAATTTTGAATTTACCACCATTATCATTATGTCTAGCAAACAATACCTTGTTTAAAAAATCACAAAAATTCTTAAAATTAAGCAATTAAAAGTGGATTTTTTTAATTTAAAAAATAACTTCATAAAAAATTTTAATATTTTCAACTCTTCGGGTCATAACTGCATGAATGGCTCAAGGAATTCTATTGAATACCTTTTTCAAAAAGCTTCGCCGAAGCAATAACGTTGGCAATGCAATATCTCTGACAATAAGTCGGTTAAAAAAAAATAAATAAAGTATGAAAAAATCAAAAATAATTATTCTCTTAGCTGGATTCGTAGATCTATCAGATGTAGGTCTATTTGCTGAAAGCTATTCGAATTTACTATCTATCCATGTTTCTTCGGCCCAGTCGGATAATACTATTATTATTATTATTATTATTATTATTATTATTATTATTATTAGAGAGAGTTGGGGCACATTACGTGGCCTCCAGACGCATGGGTAATCCCTTGGCGTCCCTCAGTTTCGGGTGGATTCAGCCCATCACCTTCTCGTAAAATTGAAGGACCCTTCTGGCGTCCTTCACCTCGCTGTTATTTGCCAGTGGAAAGTGGTCCCCAGGTAAAGGCGCCTCCTCTCCACTAGTGCAGGGCATTCAAGGATAACGTGCAATGACGTTTCATCCTTTTTTCCAGAGAATCTGCAAGACGGGTCTTTAACAAGTCCCATCGTGTGGCTGTGTTTCCGCAAAGTGCCATGCCCGGTAATGATACCCACCACGGTCTTTGCGCTCTTTCTACTCATTGCGAGTATTTGCTCTGCCCATCTCTCCATCTCTGAATCCTTGATGAAGGTCTTGGCTATTCGACATCCCCGGGCGTTTTTCTACGCCTCCGAATGTTTTTTGGCGATCCATCTGTTAATCTCTGCATTGATTACAGTTTCGCATATTCCAGTTGCCGGTTCTGGTTCAATTAAGACCTCATTCCTCGCCTGCCTGGCCAGCCTGTCCGCTATCTCATTTCCTTTTATTCCCCTATGGCCCGGCAGCCAGAAAATGGTTAGTGGATGGCTCTCTGCCAGCCGATTCAGGGTCCGATGACAGTCGTACACTAGCCTCGAATTGGTTGTGTACGCTTTAAGGGCCTCAATGGCGCTCCTACTATCTGTTCCGATATGTAGGTGCCCCTTACCGCCCTCCGCTTTCACCCAGAGAGCGCAGTTCAGCACCCCTACCAGTTCGGATTGCAGTACCGTCGCGTACCGCCCCAATGGAAAGGTGCAACCCTTCCCCCCCTGCGACAGTAGACTCCGGCACCTGCTCCCCCTACCCCTTTGGATCCATCCATGTACCAGATTTCACCGTTGGCTGGTAGCTTCTCCCGGGCTGTTGCCCAGTGAGATCTATCCGCCAGGCTAATCCGGTATTTCCTATCGACCATGAATGCCTTGGTCATCTTGTCGCGGGGCATCATGAAGACGCCTCCGGACTTCAAGACCTCCGGTATTATGCCCTGGAAGTTCTCCCCAGAGTCCTTTCTGACTCTGAGCAGCCCTCTTGCAGCAGCCGCAGCAATGGTCAGGTGGAGAGGCTCCATACATAGTGCAGCCCCCAGGAGCCGTTGGCGTGGACCTCCCCGCTCCGGTGACGCACCGTAGTACCAAGCCTCTCAACCTCTCCAGCTGGCCTTCTGCTGTTTTCAGATGCGTTCTATCCCACCAGATCGCCGCTGCATAGGTAAGTCGGGGCTTTAGGATTGTATCATACAGCCATTTCATCGCTACTGGTTTTAATCCCCAGTTTCTGCCCATGGCCCTTCGCAGTTGCCATAGGGCTGCGGTGAATTTCCGGCATTTTTCCTGTAGGTGTCCCCCCCATGCCAGCTTGCTGTCCATGGTGATTCCTAGATATTTGACCTCTTTGGATAGCTTGAGTGCCTTCCCATTGAGCGTTAGTTGGCATGTTCTATGCCATTTATATTTCCTGGTGAATACCATGATCTCTGTTTTGTCTGGGTTGACCCCGAGGCCCGTGCTCCTACACCAGGCTTCTACAATCTGTAAGTCCTCTTGTGTGAGTTCCATGAGAGTGTGTAGGAAGGGTCCGCGCCTTATGATCAATATGTCATCGGCGTAACCCACAACCTGGCATCCCTCCTCACTTAGGTTTGTTAACAGATTGTCCACTACCAAACACCATAGCAGAGGCGACATGACCCCCCCTTGCGGACAACCCGAGGAGACACCGCCCCTTACCGTGGTGTTGCCTTTGGTCACTTCTAGTTGCCTGTTTCTGAGCATATGGCTCGTCCAGTCCACTAGCATATCAGGCACCCCAAACCTCCTCAGGGCATCACTAATGACGCCTCTTATGGTTGAGCGCCCCCTCGGATAATACTGTCGGTTAAAAAAAAATTTCTTGTGAATGGGTTCACAGATATTTGAGCTGTTTTTCAGATTATTTCCTATCTACCCATATTTTTTCGCCCCAATCGGAAATACCAACTCAGTTAAATGAAATAAAGAAAAATATGAAAAAAATCATTTTTCTGGTTGCTGGGTTTTCAAATCTGACAGAAGTAGATCGATTTTCTGAAAGGCCTTGATATTTCCGATCTATCTATATTTTTTCCTACCTAATCCGATAATACTAAGCCGGTTAAAAAACATTTTTTTTAAATATGAAAAAATCGAAAACAATTTTTCTGGTTGCTGGTTTTCAGATCTGACAGAAGTAGATCGATTTTCTGAAAGGCCTTGATATTTCTGATCTATCCATATTTTTTCCTACCTAATCGTATAATACTAAGTCGGTCAGAAAAAATAAAGAGAAATATGAAAAAATCGAAAATTATTTTTCTCGGCGCTGGGTAAGCTCAGCAGATACTGAAAATGCACAGAGACAAAAATTTTAATACGAGAAAAAATAAGTGCGGTTAGCACCGAAAATCAAGAGAATTACAAGCTTCCGAACATCGGACAAATTTCAGAAAGAAAAATAAATATTTTTGACGCGAAAAAACCACGGAACACTTACACAATTACTATCTACATTATAAATATATTGAAAATATAAAAAACAAAGTACAAACAAAATATATAAAAATATTGAACTTTAATTAATTTATATAAAGAAAGAATGTAATTAAACGTTTCGTTTTTAATGAGAATATAGGATGAATTTAGAATAAATAATTTTTGAGAAAGCCTTCTGCCCAAGCAGTTAGCAGCGGTTTTTGGTTAATATCATCATCGAATAAATAGTATATTACGATACGTGGGCCGGAAATTGGTTTTCCGGGGCGTGCGTGGTATGACGCCCGAGGTGAAGCCGAGGGCGTCATGACGCACGCCCAGGGCATCTAATTTCCGGTCCAAGTATTGTATACTATTTTTCTTACTCCCCGGCCGAAAGTAGGTTCTGTAATTGTTAAATAATTAATAAAATTGCGTTGTCGTCTGCTAGCTGTGTTTGAGTGTTAGTTTTTCTTTCGGCCCGCTTGATAGTAATGCCTCTCTCGGCCGCTTTGGGTAGCTCGGTCGATATTACCGACTGTTTTTTCTTTGACCCGGCGTGGAGAGCTGTTTTTTTGGGCGTCTGCTACTTACTTTCGCTGTTGCAGAGATGGTATAATGCCCGCCCGACATTTGCAAGACCGAGGCGAAGCCGAGGTTTTGCTGGTCGGGGCGGGCATTAGAAACACATTCATTAAAAAAAGAAAGAAATAAGGTGATGAAATTAGTACATTAAAGTTTGATCAACTAACTCTTTTTTCTCGTCACCCGTGCACTTTCCTCTATCTATTTCGTACATTCAATGGACATTGATTCGTGTCGAACGTGCCCGTTAGTGACCGTCACGCATAACCTTTTGGACGTTAACATACATAAGAAATGATAAAACAATTGAAAAGGTTATGCATGACGTTCACTAACGACACGAATCAATCTCCATTGGGTGTACGTGTCTAACCTTCACACCGCACAAACATCTTTTCCTCGGACGCTCCGTCCGCACGTTCACTTAATTGTTTCTACAAGGCTCGTAAGTACGTGTAGAAAACAAGAGAAAAAAAACAATGACCACGATCAAACAACACCACTTTTTATTTCAACTAACTCTTTTTTCTCGTCGCCCGTGCGCATGAGACAGAGTGGCTCATGCGCGCGGGCCCTCAAGCGCAACGGGTCGGGAAATTTCGGCAGCCAATCAGAGCGCACGGTTGGTCTAAAATAGGGTGTGAAAGTTAACTTTCGGCTCGGAGATGCGGGCCGAAAGTACGTACTTTCGGGTGGGGGAGTAAAAAAAAATTATTTTTGTAAGAACGACTTCACTTTTTTTGACCTATTAAGCGGGGCTAAAGTAACTGTTTTTAGACCGATGGGCGGAAGAAGTCGTTAGCGGGTGTTTTTCACTTTTTATGGCCTGATAAAAATTTATCAGAAAATTTTAGAAAAATCATACATAATTATACCAAATATATTGAAATTATTTAAATTCGACCGTCAAAAATGGATTTTTGCAGCAAAATATTTAGCAAAATAAATAGAAATGAAAAAAACTTCATCAGCAAATGGTTGCCGACTCTCTCTCTCTCTCTCTCTCTCTCTCTCTCTCTCTCTCTCTCTCTCTCTCTCTCTCTCTCTCTCTCTCTCTCTCTCTCTCTCTCTCTCTCTCTCTCTCTCTCTCTCTCTCTCTCTCTCTCTCTCTCTCTCTCTCTCTCTCTCTCTCTCTCTCTCTCTCTCTCTCTCTCTGAAAATGCATAACAATATGTGTCTTGTCAGTTGGCGAAAACTTGTTGCAGTCTGATTATATGTAATTTATTTTTATCTGACTCCAATTTTGAAATCATTTTGTTCTATTTGCAATTTCAGGGGAAGATACAGATATGAAAATTCGACACTTGTTAATATATGCATAGCTACATCAGATTGTTTATGAGAATTTCTAAGTTTTTGATGAATAATTTGACGTATATTCACGGGGTTTGTTTGAAGAATCTGATATAGCTTGGTATTTATACTGTGAGAAATGAGTTACCTTCATCATCAGTTTTAAGTTTTCTTCTGAGTTGATCCATTTTCGTATCTCTTTCTCCCTTTTCCTCTTTTCTTTTTTTTAGTGTAAGGGTCCCAAAGTTTCCCGGTTTATGATTTTCAAATTCTTCTTCTGTAGTATCTCGCACTAAAGAATATTCATCATGATTTGTGATACCGATTCTTGTACAAATCACAACCATAAGATTTGCAACAGGTTGACTGTCATCCACTAACATTGTTTTTAATGTTCCATCAAGCATTTTTACTCTAAGAGTTCTTAATTTTTTTCTATACTCTAAAAGATCTCCATTTCTTAATATATAATAATCTAGATTTCGACCAGGTTCAAGCCAAACTCCTTTTTTTGCATCTTCATCGGCTAAAAATAAGCCGTAATCTTTAGCTATAACAAATATTATATTATTAAATTTTTTTTATTAAGTTTCACTTATAAATCATCATTTCTAAACTATTTAAATAGTTACATAGTATATTGTGTAACTAGTACGATATAGCGGCCAATAGCGCACGGGACGCGCCATGACTCTCCGTGTGCTACTAGAAACTATGTGGCACGAGTTGCACACAATATTATTTATCATAAGTGCGTGGGAAATACAAGTCAGGACGTTTCTTTTCTCCTTTTAGAGGTTATGCTCATGCCATCAGACAGACAAGACGCTGCCTATATGCTGGAGCGTGCGTTATTTTTCATTACGCAACGCTTTAGCGTGCGTTATTCTGTCCGTGCGACCGCTTGGAGGGGATAGGCGAAAATACGGAAGCGGTTGGGGTGATCAAAATCAGAACTGTTACGGATACGAAAGAAGACATTATTTTAATGACAAACAAAATAACATTGTCTATTTTTAAACAAAAACACCATTTACTTGTATATCTTTATACTGACAAAAAGGATACAAGCAACAATCGTTATTTTAACATTTATTTTATGTTTCTATGAATTCTCTATAAAACGCTGTGTTAAAATATCTCACAAAATGTACTCCGTCAAATCGCGGGATCTCCGTGCTCAGGTCGTATAGAAAATAACGCACGCAGTGTACAATTGGCCATTTAGCGCACGCAAAACCTTCACGCAATACATTTTCCAAGCACGTGTGATAATAGTACATTTCGAGACTAGTGTGTGAAAGTGATTTTACTACTCGTGTAGATGTTTGCGCTCGAGCGAAGCGATCATCTTCTCGCTCGCGTATCGAACAGTATTTTTTGAGACGATGTGTATAAAGCTTGATTTAGTGCATGCTTTTTTATTCGCGTGTTTGCGAAAGCAAGAATTACGCACGGAATGTCGAAAAAATTATAATAACAGGTCTGACATTCGAAATATTAGAGACAAATTTTAATGATAAAATGGACAAAAAAAGCTGTATTATCGTTTAGTTCCTGCAAAATTTAAAAAAGCTCTTATTGTATTAAAAGGTTTACCTTATATATTAACTTTTCAGTATAAGGAGTAATTTGTTAGGCTGGAATTAAAAGCTTTGACAAAAAAATGAAATGGTGATCGATAGTACATAAAAAAAGACAGGATAAAAGTCGAAAATGTTATCGAATGGCTCACAAGTACACTACGGAGATAAATCTTTCCGAATTGGAAACAATAAACTTTGATTCTATATAAAAATAAAAAAACATGCACTTTTTGACAGTTACTCTAGTATCTTCATCAATTAAAACCTATACCCGATTGTTCCGAACACCAAAACTCGTGAAAAACCGATAAGCCGATGTGATGGTAACTTTTTTTCTTCTAGTTACTGTAACTTTTTCAACGAACATAATATCATGTTCATAATTTTTTTCTATGAAGATAAGCATATTAGCAATTAGGAAAGCTCATATAGATAAGTGTGTCATGCACAGTAAAAATGCAAAAAATTATCAAAACAGTGATGGCATGATTTTCGAAATTCATCTTGATTTTATCTTTTTTCCTACAACTTTTTCAACAATCTTTTAATCAAGTCAATCGTAGAGTAGCGCATTCTACACACCATAATCTATAAAATAACACGATAATAGGATGTGTGCCTCTCATAGAAAAAAAATTATAAGCAGTTGAAATTCGGTTGCTGAAAAGAAACTCAAACAAAAAAATCACTATTTTAACTGGCAGACTTATTGGTTAATGATTATCGGATTCTGAATAATAGTGAACTACACTAATTGGTATAAGTAACGTCACTGTCACTCCGTTAACAGTATATATATATGTGCAATTCTACCGAAATAGACAAAAAAGGGTATAAAAAAAAAAAGTAATTTCGGGCACACCTATCACACCAGATTTTTCGGTTTTTTGGGAGTCCCAAAACACGAAAAAATTGGTGAATACTCATTATCCGTTGCCAAGCTTTTTTTGCCGACGAAATCAATTTTTCTTCTGGAAATTTTGACATGGGAAAAATGGACGAAAAGTAGTCATTGATGATGAACCAATAACAAGCTATTGAAGAGGCCAAACCAAATTTTACAAAAAATCGATTAAAGTTGAAGAACGGAGCTTCAATTTAATATGTGAATCTTTAAAATCGGTCGATTCTGTGCAAAACTAAGCGAATTTGAAAAATTTGAAGAATTACGTGGGTTTGAAAAAAATCGCTTATTTTTGTCATTCTTCACCATTTTCAAATTCACGTAGCTTTGCATAGAATCGGAGGATTTTAACGATTCTCATTTCAAATTAAAGCTCTACTCTTCAACTCTAATCACTTTTTCGTGGAATTTGATTTGGCCTCTTCAATCGTTTGCTATTGGTTAATCATTAATGACTACTTTTCGTCCATTTTTCCCATGTTAAATTTCCATAAGAAAAATTGATTTCGTCGGCAAAAAAGCTTGGCAACGGATGATGAGTGTTCACTAATTTTCTGATGTTCTGGAACCCCCAAAGAACCGAAAAAATATGGTGTGGTAGGTGTGCTCTAAAAAATTTTTTAATTTATTTTGTTGATAAAAATGTTTATTTCTTATGTTGTAAAGAATCGTCAAATTTTAGTTTACAAATCGTTAAATTTGTATTAATATTTTTCATTATTAATAAAATGTTTATAGAAAAAATAAATCTTTTTTGTGAATAACGTATAGTGTATTATTCTTGAAATTACACCTTAAAAAATATTTAAAAAAATTTTTTTTTAAATTGAATATTATATTTTTTAACACGCCGTGCGCAAAGCTCATTTTCGCATAAGCTCTGATAAAAAAGTATGCGCTAAATTAAGCTCTTCATACGTCGTCAAAAAAATTGTGTTCGATACACGAGTGAGAAAGTAATTTTACCCTCGTTTCGCTCGGGCGCAAACGTCCACACGGGGATAAAATCACTTTTTTGCACTTGTATCGAAAATATTAATCTTTATATGGATAGAGCATTTTATAGCATGGTGTGACCTAAATCCGCGCTTCATGCCTATTCGTGCCTTAAGCAGTCCATTATTGTACCGTGCGGTAATGCCCGAGCGTAGCTAGCAGCGGATTTAGGTAAACGTGCTATAAAATATGTTACGACTCTAGTGCCTTCAGTGACCCACTACACGACGTGAATTATCACCCTCGCTACACTTGGGCGCTAATTTCACGCCGTGCAATAATGGGCCACTTGAGGCTTTATTTTTCGATACTAGTACGATAAAAATGACTCTTGCGCGACAATCACACTCATGTGAGAAACATTTTTATCTCGTGTATCGAAGATTATTTTTTTGACACTCCGTGTATGAAGTGCCATTTGTGCGCATGCTTGAAATATACACGTATAAAAGTGGCACTTTGTGCTCGGAGTGTCAAAAGCTACTATTATTGAATGGAAGTATATTATATATACGTTGAAAACGTTTTTCCATAGTTTATATTTTGACAAACCACCATCACGTATTAACGAGTTTTAAAAATGAGCCACCATAGTTTTTTCGTATGTTTTATAACTAAAGAAAACAGATTACATTGATTACGAAGATGTGCCCCCAAATTTTTAAAATCTTTGTCGATTCGTCGAAACTAAAAAGTTCTAGAGATATGCCCATATACTTCTGAAAATCACATGTCTCCCTGCCACCTTATATTCACCAGCGGCCCATGGGATTTTCCGGTGCGGCTCAAGTGATTCGACTGAGCGCTCAGCCACGCGCTTCGTATGCGGAAGCGTGGTGGGGGTAATACTAATCGGAATAAATTTTACATCCTTCAACATATAATTCTTAAACATATAATTATATCAAATGTAAATAACTTGAACATGCAATTCCATCAACTAAACAAAATATCTAAACCTTAACCCGGAATGGGTAAAGATAATCATAAACGATCTGACGTTACTTGAAGACACTTGCAGCGATAGCCGCGGGGAATAAGGCGCACGACTTTCAGTGTTCAATCTTTTATCTCGGATTCGGGACGCGGGTACGATTTTTTTTTTTGGCTTCCTCAAAGAGGAAGCTTTGTAACGGTGAAAAAAAATTTTGAAACAAAAAATGTTCAAAAACATGTTTAAGACTTTTGGCGTTAAAATCCGTTGTTTTTGATAAAAAAAATTTCGTGTCTGTATGTGCGCGCGCGCGCGTGTGTGTGTGTGTATACAGGAGATAACTTTTGAACCGATCGACCGATTTACATCGGAAAAGGCTTATTCTCTTCGTTACGGAGAAGAATAGAGAGAGCATAACCTACTTTTTGATTTTACCGATTTTTTTTTTATAACCCCCAAAAAACGATTTTGAATTTTTAGTTTTTTTGATTTTTTAATTTGTTTCAGCCAGTATTACTTAATAAACTAAATTTTTATTAAAAGGTCTTTAAATTACCTACAATTTCTTTTTTTTAAATTTAAATTTTCTCTAGCCTGACATTTGTTATTAATGAAAATATGGTTTATATTTCTTTAATTAATATCTCAAAAACTTTTTCATTTTTACAATCAAAATTTTGACCACTTATTACACTTATCGAGCACAACATTGTGTTAAAATTTGAAGAGGTTTGTGACGGTGCGTTTTTTATTCCCCGTTCACACAATCTCTACTCGCCCTGAGGGCTTTACTGTCTCGGAATCTACCCGCTTCCGAGGACTGAATTACCTTTATTCGCACAACGAACTATCCCGGGCGTCACGGTGACCGAATTTATTTGAAAACTGGGCGCCAGGCCACGGCGACGACTTACTAGGCCCCTCCGGCTGCTATGGCTGCTCTGAGACTCGCGGGCGTGGTTCAACGGCGAGACGACCTGGGGCGACGGTCGAAACCCTCGGTGAACTGACTAAAAGCTTCGGCTATTTTAACGAACGTACGGACTCGCTCTCACGCAACAGACGTCACAAAACACAACATGAATAAATCAACAAAAAAAAAGAACTCCAAGATTGTATTTACTTTACTTCAATTTGCCAGTTTATTCCTCCGACTTTCTTCTCACTCGGGCGGTAGCATCTACAACGATAACCGGGACGCGCTCACAAAATGGCCGCTCGAGGGCTGCGGCGCGCTCGCCTCCTATGATCCGCACACGCGAGAGAGAGAGAGAGAGCGATTTCCTCCACGCCTGGAGTTCCGCACGCACTTCACAATTATGATAGGTACAATGGAGGATCGGGGGCGGAAAGTAGTTGCCACCCGACGACAGTAAACGCAGTTCTCACCGTCGCACTGGCGGTAAGGGAGAGAACTGATTTGCACGGCTTCGGTCGCTTGGCTATCTCCTCGCCTCTCCTCCCGTGCTCTTGCACTCGTGGCGATCGCTCCTCGTTCTTCCTCCGAGTTCACTTCTACTCTCCGCTCTCTTTTGACTTGGCCCTAGCTACAACTACTTCTACGACCGCTACGGCTTCTACTACTACTCCTACTGCTACTTCTCACTCGCTCGTAAAAAAAACTGACTTTTCTTGGCTACTCAAACTCTATTACTCTATTACTACCGGCTCGCACAATGACTCACTACGGACTAAAGATAGAAGATGGAAACGCTCTTGCTCGGGTTCCGTCTTCTTCACCGATTTTTGACTCGCTGCTTCTCTCTCACTCTCATGGCAAGATTCACACTTGCGAAGTCACGTGATGCGCCGATCTAGGGGGAACCGGCTTCCCCTGCTGCCACCCGTTGCGCGCGCGTACTTCAAAACCCAGAGCCTGCTTCTATCCTAGCGAGCAGTAGCGGCGCACCTTTATTCATTCCCGCGCCTCCATGCTTCGCTTGGTCGGTTGCTCCGTGTTTTATCGGCAGCTCTTTCTCCCCTCCCCCCCTACGTGCTCGTTCACTCTAGCCCGGCATAGCACGCAGGCTTTGGCCTCTTCTCTCTCACTCCTGCAAGTTAGCGCCGCGGCGCCGTATTCATACAGGGACTCTCCCTCACACATTCTCTTACTGTATACAGCGCGTAGGCTGGTATAGTTAGCAATCTCTCTCTCTCTCTCTCTCTCTCTCTCTCTCTCTCTCTCTCTCTCTCTCTCTCTCTCTCTCTCTCTCTCTCTCTCTCTCTCTCTCTCTCTCTCTCTCTCTCTCTCTCTCTCTCTCTCTCTCTCTCTCTCTCTCTCTCTCTCTCTCTCTCTCTCTCTCTCTCTCTCTCTCCCTAGTCACAATGGCCGGGGCGATAATGCAGCGCACAAGCTGCTGCTGGCCGGGCTTCTCTCTCTCACTCTAGCGCCACTGCGCTCGCTCTCTCTCCCTCGCTCTCGCATGTATACGCGAGCGGCTGTTGGATTCGGCCGACATACCGTGCGCCGGCTGCTACGCGCCGCGTCTCTCTCTCCCTCCTTCGCTCTAGTACCGCTGCACTCTCTCTCTCTCTCCTTCGCTCTCGCCTGTCTCCTCGCGTGGCTCCCATATGCGGCCACCATGCAGTGCGCCGGCTGCTACACGCCGCGTCTCTCTCTCTCTTCCTCGCTCTCGTTCGCTGCTATGCGCAACACGGGTGCGCCTTATCATTCTCTCGCGGCGCTTCAATCCGCGTACAGCTGCCGGCCTCGTGGCCGTCGGACAGCCCCGCGCCGCTCCTGTTAACTATCATGTGTCGCGCGTGGACTTCATCGCCGCAGTGTCAGTGTCCGTGCGTGTAGTGCTGTGGGGTGTGTGTGTGTGTGTATCGTCGACTGCTGTCCTCGCCTTCACGCCTGCCATCGTCGCCGTTGTCGCTAGAGTGTGCCGCGAAGGCACCGCATGGTCGTCGAGAGCTCATGGGCACGCTCACACCCGGCGCACAGTTTTATTCGACCATGTGCGTCATCTGCGAGCGCGCGAGCATGAGTCTCGGCCTTCGTCCGGTTATCTCTTCGCCGGTTCTCTCTCTCTCTCTCTCTCCTGGAGCAATGTCGTCGTCGTCGGCCAGGACTCCCGGGCGGTAAGTGTGGCGCGCGCGTCGTCTGCTCGCCCGGCATGTACCTCGACAGAAGAGAACACCGAATGAGCTTTGTGCGTGTGTGTGGGCACACACAGCTCGGTGTCGGTGTAATGCCCGCTTCGCCAGAGTAATTATTTTCGCCATTCAACAGGATGCGAGAAGCGCACCTCGTTACAGGTTATATTGGTCAAAATTTGTTTACTCTTTCCAAATTAGCTCCAAAACACAAATATAAAGTTTTAGAGCAAAATATGCAATAGTTCTATTTAATTTTTATATCATATATAAATAAAATAATTGTTTACTAGGGCATATCCCGGAGAAAGTAATTTCAGATTGAGTCTCGCGGCAACGTGTACTAGGGCAACGATAATAATTGACTTTCAAAATATAAATTTCACAAAAATTTCATAAAAATATCCCTTCTTAAAAAAGTGATGAGCGGCCATGTTGAAGCACCTAAAGGATTGATTTTGATTGGTCAAGATAAAATTAGGCGCCAAGATTTTGTATTATTATGAAATTGTGTGTTTATGAAATTTGTTTTGAGAGAATTTGAGATATTGTGATAAAGAGTTTTAAATATAAAACATGAAAATTCATTGTATAATTCATTGTTAATGTTAATAATATATTTATTTACATTAAGTAATTATTATTATTAAACAATAAAAAAAAATATTATTTTCATGTGTTTACATTGATTAAGTTTCTCTCGTTCCCTATTTACAATGTATTTACACGAGTTTTTACAATGTTATTGGTCGATTGAAATACTAGATTTCGGAACACGAGTGAAATAAAGGACTCTTTCATAGTGACATCCGTCGCGTGGACCACGTTTTCATTGAGACTCGTTTTTATTTGCATTACAAATCCGAAGGCATCGCATAAAATTAAATTAAATCCAATATTGAAATTCAACTTTTGGACGTAAGTATTTCTTAATTATTTATATTTTGAATGTATTTTTCAGATTTTTATTATAATAATCAGCAAAATATATAACTGTAGTGAACGAAAACGTGTTTAAGGTTAGACTTTTATTCTTCTATACTAACTATTAATTTTTTTTTATATTAAAAAAATGAGAAATGGTAAATGCATCCAAATAGTATTTAATTAACAATATTGTATATAACTGTAGTGAACGAAAACGTGTTTAAGGTTATGAGACTTGTATTCTTCTATTAATTTTTTTTATTGATTGAAAAATTTGATTGAAAAATGAGAAATGGTATATGCATCCAAATACTATTTAATTAAGATATTGTATTTTAAAAAAGATATTTTTTTACGTATGTTTTAGATTCGAGTTCAAAAATAATAAAGGTAAAATGGATTTAGCTAATAATGAAGTTTCAGCAGAGATGGATCTTTCTCCAGATGCGATTCTAACAGACTTGGTGGATAAAGACTCATCTGTGTAGGTATATCCCCTTTTTATAAAAAAAAAACTATGAAGAATTTTTTGTTGAAAAATAGAATATAGAGTCTACATATGTTTCTAATATCTAATAAGAAACATTTCAATCGTAACTTAAATGATATCTTTTAACTTTTTTAATAGCCATTATGAGAAAATAATTAATATTTATTAAACTTATTTCTTTCGAATACAATTTATCGTTTTTTGAATAAATATCTTTCTTTTTAGAAATGAGAAATTTATTGGTTAAGATTTATCAGCGAGAAGTTTTTCTAACATAACTATTATATTATTTACTAAAAAGATAATTTTCATTTTGCAGGGAAGCGGTTTTGTATGTACATGGGATTTTCAGACCACAAGAAGTTGGTCAAGTTAAAAAGTACAACCTATTCAAATTCACATTAGCGGCTGTAACTAAGAAAATTACTTGCCTTATATGGGGCATGGAATTAATAGAGAAGTATCAAAATCAAATAACAGCTAATAAAGTGAGTATTTTTCCATTTTTGTACATTAAATTTTTACAATTTAATATATATTTTTTTTATATATAAAATAAATACTAAAAATAAATATTTCCTTATTTTAGAAATTGTATATTGATAGAGCATTCTGCAAAGCAACTATTTTGACGTCAGCAAAAATAGCTGAAAATTTTGTACCTTTTGAATTAATAATTCAAAAAGTTACTATTATCCAATATGTAGGTTTTCATGGAAAGCAAGCACTAGGAGAAGTTACACCTACTACTACAAGTTTTAATGATGTTCACCACGCAAATGGCTTAATAAGTAAGTGGCTTGATGTAACTTTTACAATATATACGCACACAGACACACACACACATAGACACACACACACACACACACACACACACACACACACACACACACACACACACACACACACACACACACACACACACAGAGACAGTTAACACATGATAATTGGTTATATTAAATTTTGTATTGATTATTTTCAGGGTTTATCAAAATGAAATTTGTAGCTGTAACCAATCGGTTTGATAATGCTACATATGGGTCTGGTTCGATTACAGATGGGGATCTGAAAATAAATGTCAGCATCACTAACTATTCACCAATTACTTTTGAGAAAGGTACACCAGTTATTGTCACAGGCGTGGTCAACGATAAAAGTAATTCCTTTTATATTTATTTATTGTACCGGTGCACATTTTAATTTTGTAATAATAATATTATATTAAGAATTTTTTTAGCTGGTTATGTTTCAATTACATGTACAGATAGTAGTAAAATTCAATTAGATCCTGATGTTACTACAAGAATACCAATTAACGTGTTGATAAATGTATTGAAAACACCAAAAAGAGAATGTCCTGCTGAATAGAGTTTAATTTTATTTTTTATTTAACTTTTTGATCTTCGAAAAATTTTAATTAATGTTTTTTAATATTATAACTTAAAATTTTTAAATACTAAGAGACTGTCTACATACTGGGTTTTGGGCTTTGAGCTTTGGGCAATGTGTAAAAAAATCGTTGTCGGTCATCTTGTTAATTTACAACCCGTGGTTGAAGACAAACAAACGTTGTATACAACTCAGTACTGACTTCAACCATGGGTTGTGAATTTACAAGATGACCGACAACGATTTTTTTACACATTGCCCAAAGCTCAAAGCCCAAAACCCAGTATGTAGACAGTCTCTAAGAAAACTGCGATAACTTTACGTGTTCAGTAATAATTACATATTATTATTTATTAAAATTTTTATGAGACTGCATGAAACTGCAATTACGAGTTTGCAAGTGTATTGGGCGTTAAGATTTATTTAATGTAAATGTATTTTAATTTTTTATTAACAGCTGTCAATTGAAAAAGCTACAGTGATGTTATCTATTACAGTAAATAGATATTAAAGTACATATATTAAAGAAAAATGTTTCTATAACTTTAAATAGTTCTTTTCCAATAATAATTAAAAAAAAAAATTTTTTATATAATTTGTTGTAATTCTATAGAAAATATGACAGTATTATAGTCATTGTGTTTATATGTAGTATTACATTTCATATTTGAATTGCAACAGATTATATGTAAGTTCAAGTTTCATTTTTATTGATAATATAAAAAAAACCGCTGCCAATTCATTGGCACGTAGCTTCCTCAAACTTGATTTACTGATTCCATTAATTAATTTTTACTTCCAATATTTAAAATTTCATACTTTATTTTATACGATGTAAACGGCTTAAAATCGTTTTTATAAGTCTAACAACTCGTCAGGAGTTGATTTTACACGAGAATATTAAATAGTAAAATTTTTTGTTTTAATATTATCCACAACTTTTGTATTTAACATTTTCGTGTAAAATCAAATCCAATCAAGTTATAGCCAAAAATCGCCCATTTTATTTATAACTCCTCAAATATTTTAAATATAAAAGTTGTCGATAATATTGACATAAAACTTTTTCCCATTTAACATATTTCTGTTAAGTTAAATCCTATCAAGTTATATAAAAAAAATAAGAAGGTTCTACTTTATTTTTACTCTTTCATACATAGAGCCATCCTCAATACATTTTAAAAAAAAGGATGCCAATTGCTTGATGCCAGATCTCTATACTCATTTTTTTTGTATATGTCAAACTCATTTTTTTCATTTTTCAATGTTTACGTTTTTATTAATAACAAAAGAACCGTAATAGCTAGACAAATAATTTTTTTTAGAAAATATAGGTCTTGAAATTCTCTTTCGAATGCCGCCCACCCGATTCAAATACATAAAGCCGTTCTCGAGAAATTACGATTTAAAAAAAAAAGTGAAAAAAATTTTAACCTCAAATATCTCCGAAATTTATGGATCAATCCTTTTGCCCAAAGAACTCAATCGATTGTGATACAAAATGTACCACTAAAAAAAATTTCAAACTGATTAAGCCAATTTTACTCTAGTTATTGAACGACAAAAAAAACACATTTTTTTATAAATTATTTTTTTTCTCCAAAAATAATGAATAAAAAAACCTAAAAATTTAGTAAGTTATAGTACTCAGTATTCTTTATAACCAAAAAAATATTCATGTTAATATCTTTTTTTAATTTTGAAATATAACCTATTTACTAAAAATGACGTTTTCATGAATAACTTATGACGAAATATAGCTAACGGCTTTTTTTTTTTTTTTTTTTTTTTAAATTGTAGAAAATTTTATTCTGCATACAGAGAATTTATCGTATATAAATAATATTTGTTCTAAATATAAAAAAAATTGAAAATAAAAATTTTGAAAATTTAAAAATGGCGATAAAAAACAAAAAAATCGATTTTGACAAAAATAAAACATTGACCCCAATTGTTGAAGCAAAATCTGAAAAAATGATCACTCTCTCGTTAAAATCGGTTGAGTAGATCATAAGATATCAGAGTATACGAACATACATACACACACACACACACACACACACACACACACACACACACACACACACACACACACACACACACACACACACACACACACACACACACACACACACACACACACACACACACACACACACACACACACACACACACACACACACACACACACACACACACACACACACACACACACACACATCCATACGGACATTTTCTAAAAATGGTGTATTTCGATTCCAAATTTTCTATACAACATTCCTAAGACATTATCTCACAAACTTTTTTTTTTACTATCACAAAGCTTCCTCTAGGAGGAAGCAAAAAATGATTATCATTTAGAAAGTAGATCTTACAAGGAAAGTACCCGAACTGTCAAATTCAAAAAAATTCCAAACCCATATTAAAAAGTAGACCTCCATGCGAGATTCATGAAACCATTTTTTTATCGGCTGAGAAGCGCTTTATTAGGGCTAAAATCACCCCTATAGTTTACCCCCAAGAAACGTTTTTTTGATATATCTCGGCTTCTACTTAACTTTTGTTAACGAAACAAAATGGAAAGAGTTTCTTATTAAAAAGCCAAGAAATCCGTGGTAGTATGAACATTAAGGATTGCATCCCTTATTTTTTAGAGGGTGAAATTGTGTTTTTTTTAAGAATAATTTTAGTTGTGATAATTCATAAAATAATTAAAAATAGGTCAAAACATTATTTTTACCAACTGCAATAAATAACAGTTGGTGTTTTTGGGCATTCTTCGCGAAACAACCCCTTAAGAGGTGGTAAACCACCCCTAACACAAATGAATTAGGTATATTTTTTTGGCAATTATTTTTTTCCTTAAAATGGGTTCTTGAAGTCGTTAATCGGAATCCACAGTTAGATCCAAAATAAAAATTTGAAAATAGTGAATTCAATATGGCGAAAAATTTTTTAGAAATATTTTAAATTCCACGAAAAATAGTATGTAGACCCCCTAGCGGAAATTATATTATGTAAATAAGTGTATAATAATGTAACAATGTTTTGTTATGTTATTCTATTATTTATTATTTTTTTATCATACACTTGTTTATCGTACGATAAACAAGTGTATGATAATGTAGTTGTTTGTAAAAAAGTGTAAGAAAACGTAACAAATTGTACTTTTCTACTGGATTTCGGACGCTTTTACATTTTACCACAGTTTATACCATTTCTTAATAATTTCTTACTTTTCCTTACATTTGTCTACGTTTTACTACTTTTTAATTTGTACTCTTAATTCAAATTTTATAGGCATTCTTACAATTTCGTACATCTTTTTACATTTTATTATATATTTGTACTTTTAATTACATCTTTTTCCGTTTATATACAAATTTTGATACACATTTTACATCGGATCATATATTTGTACACATTTTTCAAATAGTTCATAATTATACTTTTATAATAATTTATAATTGTACTTTTATTTAAATAAAGCTATAAATAAAATATTTTCGAAGATGTAAAAAAAAAATACTAAAACGTAATAAAATGTAAATTATTATGTATTAGAAATATAATTAATATATGTTACAAAATGTAAGTTACTGTATAAAAGTTTAAATTTTCACAAATTCTTACAGATTTTTACAATTTATTATCTTTTAATACAAATTCTTATACAATTCTACCAATTCCTAAGCAGCACAACGACCAATTTTAAATCCTACGGGTCAGCCAACAGCAGACGGCAAGCTAGCTAATTATTCTGACGATCATGGATTATATGTTTTACAATAATGATATTCATGAAAAAAATGTTGTAAACATAGCGATTTTTTGCACCATAAACATGTTATAATCGCTTGTTTACCACAAATATCGCATCTAATAAAATTAGAATTGAAGCAAAATTTTTTTGGGTTTTAATTTTTTTCTGGCGTTTCATCAATGTAACCGGCGGCGTACGAAGCATATTTAAATAAATTTTGAAACCTGGGACTTGATAATTGATTATGTACTAATGAATGCATTTTGATTATATTATTTCTATCGTGTAAGTTGAGATCCTCATTTGTTAGAAATATCATATCCGAAAACGTTCGAACGAAGTTCTTCCACATTCGAAAACCGTAAATATAAAGCTGTTGAAGTTCACTTGTTGTTCTTTGTGGAATTTGTAGAATCGTTAAGGTTTTATGTTCCGGTTTTACTTTATAAATTATATCTAGGCAGTGACCTCTCCATGAATCAAGCAATAGGGTAGTTGTTATGGTAGTTGATGGAAAATATACATCTTGCGCCCAAGTTTCAACATGTTCTTTAGTCAATTTACCTGATTTCGATGCCATTACATAAACATTTTCTGCTGCAAATAAATTTTTTCTGACTACAGTTCCAAACTCTCCCTTTGGTTCTTGCATGACTAAACAGAAGGGTGATAGATGTTTTCCTTCAGCAGATACAGTAGGTTGGATAGTATAAGAATGAGTTGTCGAATGCACTGATTGCACTATACTCTCTACACTTTTATCTCCTCTAAGATTGAGGGTTCGACCACTGTGTGTTTCGTAATTAAAACCACTTTGGTCGGAGTTATAAACACGTTTTGCATCATATTTTATGATGGCATTTTTTACTCTATTGCGAAATTTCTGTTTTCGTGCTGACCATTCTTCTGAATCATCTATAGATTTTTTAGTAATAATTTTTGTTATTTTTCGAGGAACGATATTAAATCGCCGTTTAAATTCATTTAACCAGTGTCTAGAAGCTTTAAATTTATTGAAGTTTAACTCTAATGCTTTTTCTTTTGCCATACGTCTTACATCAATGTCATGAATGGGTATTCTATTCGATCTGGCTACGTTAAATTTTTGTAAACAATATTCCTCAATTTTTTTCAATTTATCGATCCTACTTCCTCCTATTGCCACTTGATCTCTCCATCTATACAGCTGACGTGCTGTTTTTAATTTTTTGAATCGATTTTGGACTGTTTCAAATTTTAACTTGTTTTTACTACTTAACCAATACTCCACAGCTTGCTTTTTGTAGTCAAAATTAATACTCTCTGATTCGGTCCTACATTAATTTTCAGCTTCGGGTGTTATCATATCTTCTGCATCGATATCTTCATGTAAATCATCTGCAGGTATGTCATCGTAAGGTTCGTAGGTATCATCATAATATAGAAATTCTTCCGTTTCTTCGTAAATACTACGATCATTTATACTTGATATTATAATATTATACACTATATTAGCAACATTTCTTTCAGCGTCATTAACAGGTAATTTCTTTTCTTGATCTTGAAAAATACTGTTTAAAATAAATAAAACATTCATCGCATTTACCAAATTCATATTTATGGAAAATATTTTCTTTCTTCTTTTAGATACGTTGAGTCGTAGTGTAAACCTGTACAAGTTTTAGTTATTATAACCTTTTTATAGCCATAACAGTATAGGAATGTACAATAGTATGAATGTACAGTAAGTGTAAAAAGTATTCAGACATCCAAAACTTTTGAGGAAAACATTTTACTAAATTCCTTTGTAAGTGCATGGGAATTCGTTATTGTTTGTCAATGTTTTGTCTACAAGATACACTATTTTATTAGCATTAAATAGTTGCTAAACGTTATTATTATAAATAAAGTACTACTTCTATTCACTCGTATGAATATATTTTACACTTAACTTAACTGATTAAATCGTCAGTATGTCATATTTTATATATTAGAATAACAGTAATGTAACAGTAATTCTAAAAATTAAAATCAAAACATAATTTTTACTATCATAAAATAATTCAATGCATGTATTAAGAGTGAAGTTTCACTATCAAAATATTTACAATTGGTACAATAAAGATTCTATAATAGATTTTTACTGAATTTGGCTTTCTTAACTTCGGCCACTTGCTCAAAATTTATTGTATATTTTGACGAGTTTTATATTTAAAAATGCTGCATTTTATTTAACTTTTCAATATTATATCTATTATATCCTTCTATTAGAAATATTTTGAATAATTATGTAGAAGAAAGAAATTTCAATTATATGGCTACTTACGACTATTATTATTGTTGTTATCATTCAATTCAAATAGGATTTCGTACTCGTAAAATGTTTACTTGCCATTAAAAAATATGATGCAAGTACCTCCAGACACTTATATTTTCAATTAATACCCATAAAATAATGTTGACATTGAATATTAATTTAACACAAGCGTAGAAAGACGTTCAGGAACGTATATTTGTTTTCGACTGACCGATGTTTCACTTATTTATGAATAAAAGAGGAGGAATCGGGAGATAAGCCATATCAATGCAAGTGTACGTAATCTTGTATATTGCGCAATAACCATGAATTGCTATAATTATCATTATATTAAAAATTTTGTTCATATTAATTTATATTAATAAATCATAAATAAACTTTTCTTATTAAAACCTATCATAATTTCAACAAGCATGAAAATCTCTCCTAGCTGAAATTATAAAATATGAAAGAAAATAAGAAAATACTTATAAAATGGAATAAATTGTCGAAAAATGTAAGAAATCATACGATATTGGATTTCGGGCATATTTAACAAGTTGTTAAAGTTTCTTACATTTTCTTTCAATTCCTTACGTTTTCTAAATATTTCCTTGTGTACCTTATTTTTATGAAATTATAAGGAAGTATTTGTTAGAAAAATCTGTAAGAATTAATTTGTTAGAAAAATCTGTAAGAATTTGTAAAAATTTAAACTTGACGTCCACAACGTTTGCGCACTTTTTCTTTTTTTTTTTTTTTTTTTACTCAAATTTTGGAGAATTTAGTCTGCCCGACTTTTTTCCCCGAACGTCGCGAGTATCGATCGGCTTCGGCGAAGCTCGCGTCACGACTTGGCGCCGACGGGCCGCACCTTCTAAGCGGGGGTGAGGACCGAGTTGCCCGCGAGTGGGGCCCAAGCTGCAGGCGACCTGCACATCTTTTACGCCGCCCGGCAACAGCCAATCAGCGAGCGCCGCCGCTCGCCCCCTAACCGCACCGAGGTATTTTGCTAAACGAAGATTTTCGGAGCGAGACTCGTTCTCCGCGCGATGCCGGAGACGGACCTCCTGGCCAAGAGCCCCTGCCAGGTCTCTCCCTCAGAGAGGACCTCGCCTGACTCCCGCCGCCAGAGACTTCGTCGCTCTTGGCATAAGGAGTCCCCCGCTCTCTTGCCTAGCGCGGACTTCGTCCGCACCAGGGCATGCAGGGACGACTCCAAAATACGTTTCGGAGTCAACGGGGAAAGGGCGAGGGACTCTCACACCACGAGGACCTCGCACGAGTCGACCCGCGCATCTACCTCGACCGCGTATCACGGCTCAATATTTTCTTTTATCTTAATTCCTTTTTTTGTTGTCTTATTTTCTTTACCGCTCTACTGTTTAAAAGTTTTATTTATTCCTTTCATTTTAATTATCGTTTTATTTTTATTAAGTAGCCTTTCCTTTCCTTTCCTATTTAATCCTCATGCTCTCCGACGCTGAGCTTACGTCAAACTTTTATACAGTAACTTACATTTTGTAACATATATTAATTATATTTCTAATACATAATAATTTACATTTTATTACGTTTTAGTATTTTTTCTTTACATCTTTGAAAATATTTTATTTATAGCTTTATTTAAATAAAAGTACAATTATAAATTATTATAAAAGTATAATTATGAACTATTTGAAAAAAGTGTACAAATATGTGATACGATGTAAAATGTGTATCAAAATTTGTATATAAACGTAAAAAGATGTAATTAAAAGTACAAATATATAATAAAATGTAAAAAGATGTACGAAAGTGTAAGAATGCCTATAAAATTTGAATTAAGAATACAAATTAAAAAGTAATAAAACGTAGACATATGTAAGGAAAAGTAAGAAATTATTAAAAAATGGTATAAACTGTGGTAAAATGTAAAAGCGTCCGAAATCCAGTAGAAAAGTACAATTTGTTACGTTTTCTTACACTTTTTTACAAACAACTACATTATCATACACTTGTTTATCATATGATAAACAAGTGTATGATAAAAAAATAATAAATAATAGAATAACATAACAAAACATTGTTACATTATTATACACTTATTTACATAATATAATTTCCGCTAGGGGGTCTACATACTATTTTTCGTGGAATTTAAAATATTTCTAAAAAATTTTTCGCCATATTGAATTCACTATTTTCAAATTTTTATTGTGGATCTAACTGTGGATTCCGATTAACGACTTCAAGAACACATTTTAAGGAAAAAAATAATTGCCAAAAAAATATACCTAATTCATTTGTGTTAGGGGTGGTTTACCACCTCTTAAGGGGTTGTTTCGCGAAGAATGCCCAAACACACCAACTGTTATTTATTGTAGTTGGCAAAAATAATGTTTTGACCTATTTTTAATTATTTTATGAATTCTCACAACAAAAATTATTCTTAAAAAAACACAATTTCACCCTCTAAAAAATAAGGGATGCAACCCTTAATGTTCATACTACCACGCATTTCTTGACTTTTTAATAAGAAACTCTTTCCATTTTGTTTCGTTAAAAAAAGTTAAGTAGAAGCCGAGATATATCAAAAAAACGTTTCTTGGGGGTAAACTTTAGGGGTGATTTTAACCCTTATAAAGCGCTTCTCAGCCGATAAAAAAAAATGGTTTCGTGAATCTCGCATGGAGGTCTACTTTTTAATATGGGTTTGGAATTTTTTTGAATTTGACAGTTCGGGTACTTTCCTTGTTAGGTTTAAATTTTCAAAAGTACAATGTTATGTACAAAGTTATATGGTGAAGTTGTGTCTTGATTCTAATCAAACAACTAAGTAAAAAAGTGAGTTATTTTTTTAATAAAAAGCGAGAATTTAAAAATGTATTACATATTAAATAGCAGTCATATAATGACTGCATATGAAAAAAATGTTTTTGTAGTTCTAAGTAATTCTGTATTTAAAAAATTAAGCTCTTGTAATTGTATATCAAGTGTATTGATCCTCAGTATGTACTCATTCAATAGTCATACTTCTGGTTTTGTATTACATTTTAAGTTGCTATGGTTAATTTTTACAACTTGATATGTCAATTACAATAGTTTGCAAGTATCATGCGCATTCCTATTATAACTAACATTTGACAAGTATTGTTTTAAATACGTAGTACTAAAAGCATATAGTACGTACATTTGCGAAAATACAATTTCAAAATGGAGTTTGTAACTTTTATACTTTTCATAAAAAAAAACATAATTCATATTTATTTTTATTAGAAAAACCTTTCCCTTTTCCTATATTTAAACAATTTGCGTGTATTATTTTATTAATAAATAATTAATATTTTTATTGTTAAATTGAATTATCTTTAATGATTAATATCATTAAAGATAATTCACTTGAACAATAAAAAATTGTGTCAAATTTTCAGTATAAAAAACTGTAATCGCTGGAAAATAATAATATGATGAAGTATTTAAATTATTTGCCAGCGATTACAGTTTTTTATACTGAAAATTGGACACAATTGTAATCAATTTCAGTTTTACTGTAAAATTATGGCAACTAACAAGTTGAATTGAAGAAACAGTGCATGATTTAAGCTATTATCGTTAAAAATTCATTGGTAAGTATTCAACATATTCTTCGTTTCTCTATGTCTTACACAGTATACTTTTGTTTTATAGCTAAATAACATACTATATATAGTATAGATTGTGAGTATATTACATACATGTCATATACTCATATATATACACTGGCACATGTTTCTAACCTATTCTTTTTTGTGAAAAAAGTGAGCTTTCTAATTTGTGAAAAAGTCGTGCTTGATAATATTGCCTTTGAAAATATTATTATTGAAATAATTGTAGTCAACTTAATATACTGATGCCGCAATGGAAAATTGCAAATGCAATGCATTTATAACCTTTATTTACTGCAATAAGTTTATTAGGAATTTGTTGGGAAGGTAAAATTTTAACAACGAAACTAAGAAGCAAAAGTCATACTATTATAAGATTACCAGTACACTTGCCAAATCAACAATCTGCTATCATTTCTAACAATGTTATAAATAACACAGAACAATAAATAACACAGAAAATTTAAATCAATCAAGTAGCATGTTAATTGATTATTTTAAATTAAATTTAGAAAATGAAGACGCAAAACAATATTTTTATAAAGATATTCCATCTCATTTTGTTTATAAAAAAGAAAAAATTGATGGCGTTGCAGTTTCTAAATGGGAAGTTCGGAAAAAACGTTTTAATTGCATTGGTCGAATGTATTCTGTTAGTCCAACTCAATATGAACTTTTTCATTTACGATTATTATTATTGCATGTTAAAGGTGCTGTTAATTTTGACTCGCTAAAAAGAATGAATGGTGAAAAACAACCCACTTTTTCAGCTGCATGTCTAGCATTAGGACTTATATCAGATGATCAAGAATGGACTAGAGCTATGCAAGAAGCAACGCTATGGATGATGCCTCGACAACTTCGTCAATTATTTGTTCGTATTTTAATACACTGTCAACCAATTCATCCTGAAGAATTATGGGATAAGTTTAAAGATTTAAAGATTCAATGTCTGAAGATTTTTCAAGAACACATGATACAAATGTAAGTTATCAGATTGCTTATTCTCATGTAAGTAATTTATTAAATAATGAAGGAAGATCACTAGCTGATTTTCCTAATATGGAACAACCCGTACAAGATTATACTCTATTCGAAACTGACAGTACATCAGTTGAGCAAATGATAGAACTTGGCAAGCAGCAATACAGTCAGTTAAATGAGCAGCAAAAGGAAATAGTTTATGCAGTTCTTTCTGTAGTTGCTATAGATACATACAATGGAAATAATTGTATATACATCAACGATCCAGGAGGATCTGGTAAAACCTTTATTTATAATACACTGTATCATTTATTATCATCAAAAAATATTAAAGTATGCTTAATGGCATTTACTGGAATTGCAGCAACTCTACTTCCCAACGGAAAAACTGTACATAAAACGTTTGGTTTGCCAGTACCTATGTTTCACGATTCATCATCAAATATCAAGATACAATCTAAAGAGGGTCTTTTTCTAAAAGAAGTCAAAGTATTTATTTGGAATGAAGCACCAATGGCTCCAAGATATGCATTGGAAATAGTGAACAAAACATTAAAACATATTATGAATAATGATTTACCATTTGGAGGAAAAATTATTGTTTTAGGAGGAGATTTTAGACAACTTCTTCCTATAAAAATTCGTGGAACGCGAAGCGAAACATTGAATCTTTGTATTAAATATAGTGAATTATGGAAGTATTTTATAAAATACACCCTTAAAATTAATATGAGAGTTTTACTGAATGAAATCAATTTTGCCAAATTTTTATTAGATTTTGGAGACGGGAAATTAAATGACCCACATGATAATTTAACTCTTCCTGAACATTGTATTCTTGAGCCAAATGTTAATGTAGCTCAGCATATTTTTGAAAATTTAATTAGAGAAAAAAGATTTACAGATATGAGTAAATGTGCAATTCTATCAGCTCGAAATATCGATGTAGATGAAATTAATAAACAGGTAACTAATTTATTAGATGTATCCACTGAATGCATATACACAGCTATTGATAGTACTGAAAATTGCAATAATGGTGAATTTGATGATATACTTCTTCCGGAATATTTAAATTCTTTAAACCCCTCCAGTTTAGCTCCATATGAATTACGTTTAAGAAAAAATTGCATTGTAATGCTTATAAGAAATATAAGTATTAATGAAAGCTTATGTAACGGTACAAGATTACGAATTATAGAGTTTTCTAATCATTTATTGAAATGTAAAATATTGACGGGTGATAAGGCAGGAGACGATATTTTTCTAAACCGCATTACGTTATATTGTGAAAATGTATATCCTTTTACTTTTAAAAGAAGACAATTCCCAATTAAATTAGCTTTTGCAATGACGATTAATAAGTCACAAGGACAAACTTTTGATAATATAATTATTGATCTACGAAGAGACGTCTTTAATCATGGCCAATTGTACGTTGCAATGTCTAGAGTTCGATCTTGGGATTCACTTAAAATATACCTTGGGTGTCAAAAAACATACAAATATTAAAAATTACGTATATAAAGAATACGTATATAAAAAATTATATTTATAAAATTATTACAAATTCTTAATTGAAATGAAAAAGCATTATATTTTTTTAGAAATATATTTACTAATTAATAACTACTGCAGAAGAGAAAATTAAATTAAACTTCAGAGAATGGTTTTCCGAATAATCATTTTTATTTACAAACATTTTTTTAAATATTTAATACAAAAATAACTTTAGTTAATGCATATATGTTATTATTAAAATTTTTAATTTCTTATATTTCTATGTTACGATTAGCATAACTTAGGACAAACAAATTTTATTAAGTATTCGTATTTTATTTCAGAAGTGTTAATATTAGATAGAATGGTGACAGAAGTATTTGCTGAATATATAATCAAGTTACTTGAAGGAAATGGCCCTGCTGTTTAAAATTAATACAAATTGATACGTTTGTACGTTTCCAATAATTCCTTTATTCGACTTTTATAAAATTAAACAATAGTTAAGTATATAGGATAACTATTGTATAATTTGAAAAGGAGTCGAATAAATAAAATAGTCAAAACATCGTTTTGTATTAATTGTGGACATCAAGATTATATTTATTTCAAAAAACAATTGAAAGTGTAAATATTGTTGCGCGCGAAGCGCGCATGATTGTCGCTAGTTTCATAAAAATATCGATTCTTAAATGTGAAAAAACTACCTCTCTGTTAAATTTCAAAACGATTCATGTCTTGTTAAGAAGTATAACTAAGTTATTATATTTGTATCATTGTTACAATGATGGATTAACTTTAAACCACTAAGTCGAGCAGGATAGTAGTTAAATACCTATTTCAAAACAAATATTTATTAGATTATGGCCAATACATACTTTTCTTTCTGAAACTAATGTATTTCTTTAAAATTTTTTATAACAATAATTAATTGTTTGTATAGGATACATAAATGAAAAAACAAAAAAGATATTTGGAATATTAAATAAGCGGACGCTGCCGAACAAGATTTGTTAATATTGGCGTTTATTAAGGGGGTCGGACACCTTTAGAATGACGAAAAATCAATTTTTTTTTTATTACATATTTTACTAAAAAAACACTTGTAGAATATGTCCCAATTAGTTTTAAAGCATTATCTATTTCTGTTTTAAGAATATACACAAAACACTGATAAATCTTTTCATTTGTTTTTTGTTCAAATTTCATTTTTCCCCTTGTATACATAGTTATATAATCATATATTATTTCTACTAATTTTTTTTCATTTCACTGTTCTTAGTATATTTAAAATTCTCACTCTAAATATCTGTCTGTATATACTTTAAAAGATCCAAAAATAATATTTTAATCATTAATACAAAGATAAAAAATAAATAATATAATTTATGGACGGTATTTTTGACAAAAATTAAAATTTGATTTTAAAACTTATATAGTAGTTAAGTTGGCACCGTAACAACCTGGCTTATCAACGACAGCCTCTTACAGGCTCACAGCTCACTCCTTTATTGTAACAGTGAATCCACATTGCATGCCGCATACCGTATGCCGTATGCCGTATGCCGTCAGAAAATAGTTGTCCGAAATCTATACTATTTATAACTCTATGGTTACAATTCCCATAGGGCCGTCACACAGCTCTGAGGAACAGATATAAAGTACAAGAATAACATGGGTTATATATCTATATATACGAAGAACAGCAAGGAACAAGACTCTTGTTCCTTGTGTATCTCGCTGTTCCTCGTATATATAGATATACTAACCCATGTTATTCTTGTACTTTATATCTGTTCCTCAGAGCTGTGTGAAGGCCCATAGGATTTATAACCATAGAGTTATAAATCCAATAGATTTCAGACAACAACTTCTTTTCTGACGGCATACGGCATACGGAATACGGCATGCAATGTGGATTCACTGTAACAGAGCTGATTTTAACCTATGTAAAAGTCCGCAAGCAATGTAAACATGCACAGTTGTCATTTCATATAAACACTGTGATATCAGCATCAGCACCTTTTCTATACAAAGTGTTGTTCTTAATTTTCATTGTTTCCAACGGATTCTGGAGTAAACATTTAGTGTATTATAATACGTAAAAGTATTTTAAATCAGTTTTTAAAAGTGTTTGAATAATACGTGTGACAGTTGAATTAATGTTTTAGAAATAGCTTTTAGTACTTGAACTTTTATTGGAAACGTTATACTTAAAATAACAGGGATTGATACTAAAGAAAAATTAAGTCTATATTGACTATTACAAAAAACATTTAGTGTACAGATTTAAACCAACTTTTAAAGGAAGCGAAAGGTATGCTATTGTGCAGAAAAATGTTATGGAACCTTCGCTTCTGCTAGAAAGCTACCATTATCAGCCATTGCCTGAATCTCACTATGATATAATTGACATTTTATTTTCTGAAGTAAAAACAGTTATGCACTGCAATAAATATCTATCAGTCGTATTCTCTTTATTAAGTAATAATATTATATGTGAAAAAGAATAATGAAGGACAAGTAAAGAAGTTCACCTTATCAGACATTAAAAGAAGATCAATATAGGAATGTTGCTGCTATAAACATTTTTTTCAAGCATTTGGCTATGGCGATACTGGCTTCATTACATGCATGAAGGATTTTGAATTTCTCAACATATTCTTTATTTACCTCAGTATAGGTATAAGAATCTAATGTATGTGATAAAGATTATTAAAAACATATGGATTTAAAAGCACCAAAGGATCTACATATTAAACCACTTAACAAACTTGACTGACTGATGTGGATATGACTGTTACGCGTGCTCATAGCTTACAAGTCTGATAGATCGTATACTGAGGTACCAGAATATTTGTTCTAAATGTACAATATTTTGAGCGAAAAACAATATTTTTTTGTATTTCAGGGCAGAGATGGAGTTAAGAAATAAAGAAGAAGAAATAAAGAAGTATTTTAGTAATTTTATATTTAAAGCTGTTTTCTACATAATATAAAATTTTGAGCTCTGCCGTCGACTCCAGATTCAGAAACTACATATATTTTAATGGGAGAGGTCCTAAAATTTTGGTATTTTATATGTCTATTGACTGAAGAGTTGTATGTATCCAATTTATTTGATTAAATAATTTTTGACCGTAAAAAATGATTTAATCAAATAAATTGGATACGTACAACTCTTCAGTCAATAATCATATAAAAAACCAAAATTTTAGGACCTCTTCCATTAAAATATACGCAGTTCCTGAATCTGGAGTCGACGGCAGAGCAAAAATTTTGAAATGGTCATATATTTGATTAAAATCGATCAAAATTTTTTTTTGGATCTCATTTTATCATAAATTGAATATATTTTTAGGATATTACTTCTAAATATTTCTAATTATGAAAATTAATTTTTTTCAGGTCATTTTATGAAGAAAATTGTAAAGGTGTCTGACCCCCTTAACTTGCCGACGTTTCGGGAGTTTCGGGTTACCCCCCTCTTCAGGGCATTTTTAATAAATTACGTCACATTAAAGTTCGTAATTAACATTAATGTGACGTAATTTATTAAAAATGCCCTGAAGATGGGAGTAACCTGAAACTCCCGTAATGTCGGCAAGTTAATAAATGCCAATATTAACAAATCTTGTTCGTCAGCGTCCGCTTATTTAATATTCCACATTAATACTACGAACGACTATCTCATTCAAAAAAAGATATTTTTTATACTCAGTCAAATTGTTTAACAAACAACAAAGAACCACAAAGAAAACAGTTTTATTTATTAATAAAGATTTGTTGTGAAAAATTTACTTTTGTTTTTTAAATTTAAAAAATGGAATCGATAAATTAGTTGGAGGAAACATCTTGCCAATGAATTGGCAGCGGTTTTTTTTCCTCTGTTGCTTTTCTATATCATTAAGAAAATAAAATCTTATAATTTTGTTGTTAATTTTAACAGCATCTAAACCATTATGAACATTACCATTCAAAATTCTTAATTCTTAAACATACTCTCATTATTATAATTAGAAAAAAATATGAAAAGATATTTATGGATATTTATACTAGAATTTTTATAGATATTTATACTACAATCAGTAAATTATTATATATTTATAAATAACGTACAATGGAATTATCTTTATTCACGTAATATACTATGGGTGTAAGTTTTGATTTAATGAATCCATGTTTCACACAATTTTCTAATAAAATTAGAATAATCATCATTTAAACATCGGAATTATGCATACATATATTACTAGCGTAGCAGTAAATTAAGTTTTAACATATACACGAAATATATAGATACTCAATCATGTACTTTCTTGATATTGATACTGTATATTCACTTAAAAAACTTAATTTTCTAGCACATCATTAGCAATTATTAATTTACAGATTTTATTAACTAATCTCTTTATCCTTAATTCTAACTTGCGGAAGAGTGCAACATAATTCTAACTCAAAATTCTACGCAAGATAATTCCAACTCGAAATTCCGTGCAATATAATTCTAACTCTCAACTCCGTACATTAATTCCAATTCGGGACAATACAATATGATTCCTATTCAAATTTACCGTGCAATATGATGCTAACTCGCGTGGCAAAACAATATAAATCTAATTCCAATAATCTTGGAATTCAAATAATAATGGACATTATTTCTTTTGAAAAACAATTCTCTATTCAAGCACTTCTAATAACACGGGAAAGAATGAGTAGTACCTCATTTATCAATTAATCTGATGTTTTAGATATATTGATATCCATACATAATCATGAAACGGAGACATAATCGCAAAAAAAAAACGATTTTTCACAGCAAATAGGGATTACTAATTAAACAAGCTTTACTTGAGCATGAAGAAACCACCTTTAAAAGTTGAAATAGTTTGGGTGGACGAGGAGACGGGCTCTTGAAAACGAGCTACTTACGCATGCTTTTGCTTATATTCACAGCGAAATTACTTATCAAAATAAAAGTAGCTTAAACGTACCAGGAGGCGGGCTCTCTCTCTTAAGGTGGTTCAGTCGTAATGGGCCGTATCTATGAGGGGCCCCGGGCGGCAACAATATTTTTTTTGTCAAATGACCAGTAAATTTTTATTTATAGTAGTACAATAGTAGTACAATATCTTGTACTATATATATGTGGACCTATTACATGTTATGATATATATAAAAATAACCACGATACATGCGATATATATGCATGTAAAAAGCACGATTTGCGGTTTTTATGAAATTAAATTTAAATTTTGCTTGTGACTTGATGTTTTCTTCACAGAAAAAGATTTTGCAGCTCAAATGCTATAATCTCTAGGTGGTTTTAAAAGAGGTCCTAAAGTGACTTTTTTTGACCGATTAGGTACAAAAATACTATATTTGCTTGCCAAACAAGTTTTTTTTATTATTAATTACCTAAAGTATTTCGTTGACGTATAAAGCAAAAATTAATTTAGTCTTGCTTTTTAGGCTCAAAAACCCCGAAAATCAATACATAAGTCACAAAAAATAGGGTGTGAACCAAGGGCTTTGTGGGCCTTTTGTCCTCGTGTATTTGCAGTACTCGTCTTAAGTTCGCAAAACGCCCTCGCCTTCGGCTCCTGCTAGTTCACCTGTGACTCGTATTGCAAGCTCCATACTCGGTTTACAAAGGCCCACTTCGCGCCCTAGGTACACAATATACTATTTAAACCTCAGTAGCCGGGGGATATGAGGTCCACGGATATTAGGGAATAATGTAGAAATGCAGCAAAACGATTATTTGAATAATTTTTAAACCCAAGTTGCCAGGGGATACGAGATCCACGCATATATGGAAATTACGTGGACTTGCAACAATATGCAAAACAATTATTTAAATCATTTTTTAACATAAGTAGCCGGGGAATACAAGGTCCAAGCATATAAGGATATTACGTAGACGTGCAACAATAAGCAGAACAATTATTTAAATAATTTTGAAATCCAAGCAGACGGGGAATAAGAGGCTCACGCATATTAGTGATTTACGTAGAAGTGCAACAATCAGCAATACGCTTATTTAAATAATTTTAAAACCCATAAGCAGCTGGGGAATACGAGGTGCACGCATATATGAGTGTTACGTAGACATGCAACAATATGCAAAACAATTATTTAAATAATTATCAAACCCAAGTAGCCAGGGAATACGAAGTCCACGCGTATATGAGAATTACGTAGACTGGAAATACGATAATTTAGATAATTTTTAAGCCCAAGTAGGCGGAGGATACGAGATCCACGCAGAAAAGGGAATTACAAAGACGTATAAAAGTAAGCAAGTCAATAATTTAAAGAATTTTTAAGCCCCAACAGCCGGGGAATACAAGGATCACGCTTATGGGAGCGCCCAGCAGAAACGGGCCACCGAGCGCGCGCGGTGCCTTTTTTCGCGTAAAAGGCGCTCTGTTTAACTCGTTCATAATCGTATGCTGCGTCTTTGAAAAAAAAACCAATCACCTATATCGATAGATTTTTTCCTGCTCTTTCCAATGGTGCCATTGTTTTTATTGCGAAACGCTTTCTTCCGGACGAAAACTCGAGTTGAAAATTGAAAGCCATTTTTCTCAAAGTAAATCATGTTTTTTTTTTCAAAATAAACTACACCATTGGAAAGTACAACTCTTAAGCTTCAAAACCCTATCTTGGAGAAGTTGGAGAAATAAAGATTTTAAAAGTAACAACATGAAAAAGACAGTGCCGAGGGTCCGCGCGAGCCCCTCGCGCCCGTGCGTACGTCACGTTTAAGTGCACGCTCTATTCAGTTCGCTGATAATCGTGTACCAAATCTCTGAAAAAAGAACTAAGGACATATCGATAGATTTTTTCCTGCTCTTTCCAATGGTGCTATTATTTTTATTCCGAAATGCTTCTGTTCGGGAATACATGCTACAGAAAAACTACAAAACAGGCTAGCCTCAGCTAAGACCATACCTGGAACTCAATTGTTTCATTGTATTAAATTATTAAATGATGCCAAAAAGTTAGAACTTAAAAGATTTTCAGCGTCAGAAGATTCTCAATGATATCCACCGATCAGAAAAGAAAAAGTACTTAAAACTCAAACTAAGAAAGAAGCGGATGTTGCAAAAAGGACAATTCTTATAAAATCAAAAAAATGTAAAAAAATTAAAATTTAAAGGAAAAGGTAATATTGTTATGCCAGATTAAACAATCTATAAGGTTATTTTAAATTTCTGTTTCACTGCTTTCAGTGCGTTCATGGATATTTTTATGTTTAATATATTATGTTTTTCAAATTTTGTTATATAAATGAACAAAGTTCATTGTAATATTATACTAACTGTTACAACTAGATCCACAAAATTATGTCCACGCATTGGCATTGTAAGTTACAAAACATTTTATATTTACAAAAAAGAAAGTGCGAAATAGCACATTGCGTGTATTAATCCGCCCTTGAGCATAGCGTAAAAAGTTCGGGCGACCGCTGTCTTTTTGATCTTGCTATTTTTGAACTTTTCATGTTTCAACTTAAAAATATAATATTTTCTAGTTTAAGACTTGTACTTTTGAAGAATATAATTCATTTTGAAGAAAAGACTTATATTTTATTGAAAAAATAGAGTTTAAACATTCAAATGGAATTTTCAACTAGAAGGAAGCATTTCGGAATAAAAATAATAGCACCATTGGATAGAGCAGGAAAAAATCTATCGATATATGTCCTTAGTTCTTTTTTCAGAGAGTTGGTACACGATTATTAGCGAATTGAATAGAGCGTGCACTTAAACGTGACGTACGCACGGGCGCGAGGGGCTCGCGCGGACCGTCGGCGCTGTCTTTTTCATGTTGTTACTTTTAAACCCTTTATTTCTCCAACTTCTCCAAGATAGGGTTTTGAAGCTTAAGAGTTGTACTTTCCAATGGTGTAGTTTATTTTGAAAAAAAAACATGATTTACTTTGAGAAAAATGGCTTTCAATATTCAACTCGAGTTTTCGTCCGGAAGAAAGCGTTTCGCAATAAAAACAATGGCACCATTGGAAAGAGCAGGAAAAAATCTATCGATATAGGTGATTGGTTTTTTTTTCAAAGACGCAGCATACGATTATGAACGAGTTAAACAGAGCGCCTTTTACGCGAAAAAAGGCACCGCGCGCGCTCGGTGGCCCGTTTCTGCTGGACGCTCCCTTATGACTTACCTGGACGTGCAATACGATTATTTAAATAATTTTTAAACCCAAGTAGTCGGGGGAGACGAGGTCGTCGACCTCTTATTTCCCGGCTACTTAGGTCTAAAAATTATTTAAATAATCATATTGTTGATTGTTGCACTTCTAAGTAATTCCCTAATAAGCATAGACCTCTCATTTTCTGCCTACTTAGGTTTAAAAATTATTTAAATAAATGTCTTGCTTACTGTTGTACGTCTATGTAATTCCTTTATATGAGTGGACCCCGTATCCCGCAGCAACTTGGGTTCACAAATTATTTAAATAATCGTATTGCACGGCTACGTAATTCTCATATACGCGTGAACTTCGTGTACCCTGGCTACTTGGGTTAAAAATTATTTAAATAAATGTCTTGCTCACTGTTTTACGTCTATGTAATTTCCTTACATGAGTGGACCTCGATTCCCCCGCCTACTTGGGCATAAAAATTATTTAAATATTGTTGTGCTTATTGTTGCACTTCTACGTTAGTCCCTAATATGCGTGGACCTCGTAACCGCTGGCTACTTCGGTTTACAAATTATTTAAATAATCGTATTGCTCGTCTCGGTACTTTTCATATATGCGTGGTCCCCGTACCTCCCAGCTGCTTAGGCTTAAAAATTATTTAAATAATCGTATTGCACGTCGAAGTAAGTCATATACGCGTGGTCCTCGTATCCCCCGGCTGTTCGGGCTTAAAAATTCTTTAAATTATTGACTTGCTTACTTTTGTACGTCTTTGTAATTCTCTTTTATGCGTGCATCTCGTATCCCCCGCCTACTTGGGTTTAAAAATGATTTAAATAATCGTATTTCCCGTCTACGCAATTCTCGTATACGCGTCGACTTCGTATCCCCTGGCTACTTGGGTTTGAAAATTATTAAAGTAATTGTTTCGCATATTGTTGCACGTCTACGTAATACTCATATATGCGTGCACCTCGTATTCCCCAGCTGCTTATGGGTTTTAAAATTGTTTAAATAAGCGTATTGCTGATTGTTGAACTTCTACGTAATTCGCTAATATGCGTGAGCCTCTTATCCCCCGCCTGCTTGGATTTCAAAATTATTTAAATAATTGTTCTGCTTATTGTTGCATGTATACATAATATCCTTATATGCTTGGACCTCGTATCTCCCGGCTGCATGTGTTAAAAAATTATTTAAATAATTGTTTTGCATATTGCTGCAAGTCCACGTAATTTCCATATATGCGTGGACCTCGAATCCCGTGGCATAGTCACAGTAGTACTCATAGTAGTAGTAGCGGGGACGGTCAGCAGCCCCTTTCGGGGACTTGCCTTCCTAGTACTCAGACCGCGGCTCATTGCGCTTTACCCCTGATTTATCACCCACTACCCGCCTTTGCCTTGATCAGTACGATCGCTTTGCATATCGATGATAGATCAAGTTCCCTAAGATCGTGTGGTTCCAGGAAGAAGAGTCCCCAAACCCTCCGTCTGATTGCTACCATCACTGGACAGCGACACAGAATATGAACTGAGGTCTCCTCTTCCCCACATCTCCTGCACCGATCCGTATTCACGAGACCTAACCTATATAGGTGTCCGACCTCACAGTGGCCTGACAACCATTCTACCGCTGCTTTTATGCTCCTCCTGGGGAGACTCAGGATCTGCTTGCACCAAGCGGTTGGAGCATCTTCACCCAAGAGATGTCTCGCCTGTCTGCATTTCGTCAAGCGCTGCCATTCCTCTGCCGCCTTCGCAGTTGTCCAACTGTCAAGCGCCCCTTTCAACACACTCTCTGCCATTGGTACCCTGCGTCGCGCCCCTTTTTGCCGGTCGATCGGCCTTTTCGTTGCCAATTACACCAGCGTGCCATGTTACCCAATACAGAGTGATCCTGATCACGGAGGATAGCCTATATAATGCTACCATGCAGCCCCACGCCTCTTCCGAGAGAAACTCCGCAGCCGCCACCGCCCGAAGTGCCGCTTGGCTATCCGAGCAGATGGTGATCCACTTCCCCTCTAACCCATCTGGGGTCATGGTTTCTGCGCATTCCCTTATTGCTCTTACCTCTGTCTGGAACACGGTGACATGCGAGTCCAGCGAACGGACAAGCTCAGTCATGCTTCCCATTAGCCATGCCGCCGCCCCAGTACCTACCTCGCTCTTAGATCTATCCGTGTACCAGACCAGGTCCTCCTGGTTGCGGGCATCCTCTACACAGCCTGTCCTTACAGGAATGGTCACCTCAAAGTTTCTGCCAAAGGCAAACTTTTTAGGTGTCCTATCCCTTCCAAAAGTTATCAGATCCTTTCCCACGACATCCACCAGCTCCCCATTCCAATGTTTCCATCTTCTCAGGTCACTTAGGACTCGTGTTTCTGCTCTGCAGGCCTCCGCCTTGACCACCAGTCTCGAAGGCGGAATTCCAAGCAGCCTCTCCTTGGCTCTCAGGGGTACTGAAGCACGCGTGATGCCTCTGAGCATCAGATTCTGGATCGAGTCCAGTACCCTAGTGCCTCCCTTTCGCTCATACCTGGTTGCCCTAGCTATAGCCCCATGAAGTAACCTGGGGCGCAGCACAGCGGTAAAGAGCCATAGGATCATGTGCGGTCTAAGGCCCCACTTGAAGCCAAAGTACACGCCCAGTAGGAGGTTATGAACCTCCTTTTAACCGCTCCCAGGTGCTCCGCCCAATTCAGTTTCGAGTCAAAAATGACTCGCAAATACTTCGCCTGTTTTGAGATCGACAAACTCTCCCCAAACAACCGAATTTCTCCTAGCGGCTTTACTTTATACCTACTCGTCAAGTTGACTAGCACCATTTTTGCAGGGTTAACAGCGAGATCAACCTCCCGGCACCAATCCTCCACTATTGACAGAGCTTGCCGCATAAGCTCCACCAATACCGTTTCGTCATCTGCCGTGACCAACAACAGCAGATCACCAGCATAGGCTTCAGTATAAAAACCCGCCTCATTTAACCTTCGTAAGAGTACGTCCAGGGCCAGAGCCCAGAAGGTCGGAGAAAGGACCCCTCCTTGCGGATATCCCTTACTCACGTATCCTTCCGCCTCTCTGGTCTACCATCCTGCAACGACTCTTCGCCATCGCAGCAGTGCTCGTATCCATCTCTCCATGCCACTGGATACACCATACGCCCTTGCACCCTTGCAAATGCATTCCGTGGTTGTGAAGTTAAAAGCTCCCTCCACGTCCAAGAAAACTGCCAGGACCATTCTCCTATTCCTAATTCCTCTGCTTATGCGCTCCGTTGCTCCGCGCAGAGCAGAGTCCACCGACTTACCCACCTGATACGCATGCTGCGTGGTATGTAACGGCCTTTCCACTAATGGTCCATCTCTGATGAAGCGGTCTACCAGCCTCTCCAGTGTCTTCAAGACAAAGTACGTAAGACTGATAGGTCGATAATCCTTTGCCACCTCGTGCGTATGCCTTCTCGGTTTGGGTAGGAACACCACCCGTGCCACCCTCCACGAAGCGGGAGTGTGACACCACTTAATACTCGCCTTGAAGATGACGGAGAGAGGCTCCGGATGCTCATCCAATCCACGCTGAAGAAGGGCTGGGAAAATCCCGTCCTTCCCAGGCGTCTTGAATGGTTCGAACGTGTTCACCGCCCACCTGATCCTGTCCGCCTGGACTACCTATTCCGCATCCATCTCGAATTTTGCACTCTCCACCTCACTGATCCCATCCTCCGGTGGCTCTAGGGCCATACCTGGAAAGTGTGTCGTCAGCAGGTGGTCTAGTGCCTCTCCGCTGCTCTCTGCCCATTGTCCAGATGGGAGCTTAATCAACCCCATCCTGTTCGCTGTTCTGGCCAGAAGTCTGCCGAGCCTCGCAGTATCCGAGATACTGCTCATCTCCTCACAGTACTTCCTCCACCCTTCCTTTTTTGCCTGTTCAATGGCTTTCTTTTACTCTCTCTGAGCTGACCTAAAGGCCTGGAGAGTCTCCTCATTTCTGGTTCTCCTCGATATGTTGAAGAGACTCCTGACCTTCTTCAGATGCTTACTGAGCGAGTCATTCCACCAGGGTGCCCCTCCGGCCAATTCCTTTGCTTTCAGGTCGCAGCAGCTCTCGAAAACTTGATTTATCTTTTCCTCCAAGAGCACCGTCGCCCTGTCGACATCCTCAACAGAGTCGAGCTCCTTCGGGAAGTTCTCTAGCCCGACCGCTAATTTCGCTTTGTACTCCGCCCAGCGAGTTCTCCTCGGATTTCTCCATTGTGTCACGTACGGTACCATTCCACCAACTTCGAAGCAAATGAGGCTGTGGTCCGACATGGATACCGCACCCGAGACTCTCCAGTCGTTGATCCACGCCCACGCGCCTCTGGAAGGGATTGTTATGTCAATCACTTCCTCCCGGATCATATTTCTGAATGTGGATTCCCGCCCCCTATTCAGTATGTCCGGATTCGTTCCTGAGATGAACTCTAGAAGAGCTTCTCCCCTACCATTGCAGTCCTCTGGCAATTTGGGTTAAAAATTATTCAAATAATCGTTTTGCTGCATTTCTACGTTATTCCCTAATATCCGTGGACCTCGTATCCCTCAGCTACTGAGGTTTAAATAGCATATTGTGTACCTAGGGCGCAAAGTGGGCCTTTGTAAACCGAGTGTGGAGTTTGCAGCACGAGTCGCAGGTGAGCTAGCAGGAGTCGAAGGCGAGGGCGTTTTGCGAACCTAAGATGAGTACTGCAAATACACGAGATCAAAAGGCCCACAAAGCTCTTGGTTCACACCCTATTTTTTGTGACTCATGTATTGATTTTCGGGGTTTTTGAGCCTAAAAAGCAAGGCTAAATTAATTTTTGCTTTATACGTCAACGAAATACTTTAGGTAATTAATAATAAAAAAAACTTGTTTGCCAAGCAAATATAGTATTTTTGTACCTAATCGGTCAAAAAAAGTCACTTTAGGACCTCTTTTAAAACCACCTAGAGATTATAGCATCTGAGCTGCAAAATCTTTTTCTGTGAAGAAAACATCAAGTCACAAGCAAAATTTAAATTTAATTTCATAAAAACCGCAAATCGTGCTTTTTACATGCATATATATCGCATGTATTGTGGTTATTTTTATATATACAATAAAGGTCCATACATTTGTCTAGGTTGGTTTATGGCACCCGATTTTAAGTGTATGTCGGTTTATGTGCTCCGAAAAAGTTTATGTGCTCCGAGCGCCATAATTTATTCGTTCTCCCCGGTTTATGGCATCCGATCTAGAGTCTATACTCTCAGGGTCCATTATTTCTTTAGCCAGGCGCTATAGGCAAACTCTGGGCTGTAGGTACTAATATACAGGGTCGGGTGCCATAAGTGGACTTGTACATATATATATATATATATATATATATATATATATATATATATATATATATATATATATATATATATATATATATATCATAACTATGGGAATTGGTATATTTGAAGAGATATCAACGTATAGATCGGTACTTTTGAAGAGATGTCGGCATTTTGAAGAGACTCCTCAAATTTCTCAAAGCAAGAATCACGACTTTTGAGGAGAAATCTATACCCCCTTTTCCCAGAGTCGGTAACCTGAGGGTCGTTATTTCTTTAGTGCAAAATACACGAGGACAAAAGGCCCACAAAGCCCTTGGTTCACACCCTATTTTTTGTGACTTATGTATTGTTTTTCGGGGTTTTTGAGCCTAAAAAGCAAGACTAAATTAATTTTTGCTTTATACGTCAACGAAATACTTTAGGTAATTAATAATAAAAAAAACTTGTTTGGCAAGCAAATATAGTATTTTTGTACCTAATCGGTCAAAAAAAGTCACTTTAGGACCTCTTTTAAAACCACCTAGAGATTATAGCATTTGAGCTGCAAAATCTTTTTCTGTGAAGAAAACATCAAGTCACAAGCAAAATTTAAATTTAATTTCATAAAAACCGCAAATCGTGCTTTTTACATGCATATATATCGCATGTATCGTGGTTATTTTTATATATATCATAACATATAATAGGTCCACATATATATATAGTACAAGATATTGTACTACTATTGTACTACTATAAATAAAAATTTACTGGTCATTTGACAAAAAAAATATTGTTGCCGCCCGGAGCACCGCATAGATATGGCCCAGCACGACGGAGCCACCTTAAAAGAGAGCCCGCCTCCTGGTACGTTTAAGCTACTTTTATTTTGATCAGTAATTTCGCTTTGAATATGAGCAAAAGCATGCGTAAGTAGCTCATTTTCGAGAGCCCGTCTTCTCGTCCACCCAATCTATTTCAACTTTTAAAGGTGGTTTCTTTATGTTCAAGTAAAGTTTGTTTAATTAGTAACCCCTATTTGCTCTGAAAAATCGTATTTTTTTGCGTTTATGTCTCCGTTTCATGATTATGTATGGATATCAATATATCTAAAACATCAGATTAATTGATAAATAAGGTACTCACTTTGAATTGTTTTTCAAAAGAAATAATGTCTAGGACTATTTGAATTAGATTTATATTGTTTTGCCTCGCGAGTTAGCATCATATTGCATGGTAAATTTGAATAGGGATCATATTGTCCCGAATTGGAATTTTAAAGGACCCGAACTGGAAGGCCTTCCAGTCACTGAAAATCAAAAATACCCTCTATCGTGAATTTTAAACGTAACAAAAAAACTTCCATTCTTCGCAAGATTCAAGAAATAGTACTTGGTCGATTTTTTTGTGCAAAAAATTATTTTCTTTGTTATTTGAATCTCTATGCTTCCCCTGTTTTACATTTATAATTTTGAATCTCATTGTTCTTTGACAGAGCATTATTCGACAATTTTGAAAATTGTTTGGAAATTATTTTTAAAAACTATTTGAAGATTTTTCTGGGGAAAAAAATAGACATTTGGAGACAGGGGAAGCATAGGAGATCGAATAACAAAGAAAAAAACCACTGCCAATTCATTGGCACGTAGCTTCCTCAAACTAATTTATCAATTCCTTTTTTTATACTTTTATAAAATAATTTTTCTCAAAAAGAAATGAAGAAAAGGTATTGAAATTTTAACCAAATATAGTTTTTAATAAGTGTAATAAGGGGTTAAAATTTTGAGTCGATTTATGAAATATTCTCTGAAAAACAAGTATTCGAAAATATTTCAAAATAATTAGTTCTTTGAGAAATAACAAAGATCTGTATTATTTTAATATATTGCTTATTTTCATAATCTTATCTGCTTTCATAATGATTGAAAACTCGCTGCAGGGGTATATTTTTAATTTTATTTAAATAATACCGTCTTTAGTTATTCATAAAAAAAAAACATATTTTTTGAGTGATCGACAATTTCATTAACCTACCTTCATTACACCTCGTTGCAATATTTTTAAATAATGAACCTAATAGCTTATTAAATTAGAAAAAGCAAGTAAACAACAGGCGTGCGTATCGCACGTCATTTCCACTTTCTAGTAACATATACATAAAGCCGTTTTCGAAAAATTTCGATATGAAAAGATGGCTAAAACAGTTTTAGCCTAAAATATCTCTCAAATTCATAAACGAATTCTTTTATTACCATAAGACCTAATATAATAAATAATATACAAAATCAACATCTCTACAAAATTTCAAATAAATTAAAACAATTTTACTCTAGTTATTGTGCAACCGAGAAAGTCATTTTCAGAAATACCATAATGTTAAATATCAAATATTTTAAAAAGTAGCCATATAATCTGGATCAAATTTTACACAGATATTGCCTATCTGGCAAACAAAATAGCCTATAAATTATGAGCTTATACATGGAGCCGTCATTTAGAAATTACGATTATCAAAAAAACGTAAACAAGTTTTCACCTCTAAATATCTTTACAAATCATGAGACAATTCTTTTACCTAAAGGACTTATACAATAAATATATAAACTCTACATTTTCACAAAATTTCAACATGATTAACCCGGTTTTTTTTCTCTAGTTATCAAGCGACAAAGAAAGAAACTTTGTAAAATACAAAAATTTTCAATATCAAATATTACAAAAAGCAATGGTACGATCTTCATGAAAATTCGCACACATATTATCTATATCACATACAAAATTGTCTATAAATTTAGAGCGGATACATCAAACCGTTTTCGAGAAATTACGAATTGAAAAAAAAATTAACCATTTTTAACCTTAAATATCTCTGAAATTTATGGACCAATCATTTTGCACAAAGAACTCGACCGAGAGCTATTAGTCTAGGCGCCGACAATACATTTCGTGGCCAAATTTTGTCCCCGCCTGAACCAAAGTTTTCTAGGCGTAATTTGGCCTGTTGAATCCGAATTTCGAGGGTTCCCGGCCGAAAAAGTGGGAGAAAAAAAGTTATAAACAATTTAATTGTTTGAAAGGCCATATCTCCGAAGTGAAATATCGCAGCGAGCTGAAACTTGTTTCAAAACGTTTGTTTTTTTATTATACAAAAAGTAAAAACGGAAAAACGATTAGATAAAATGTACACTCTCAAATGTATATGTCACGCCTATTACAGGCTTTGTTTAAATAAAACAATCTAGTCTTTAACAGAATGTATATAGTTACAATTTGTCTTCTGCGTCTGAAACAATTTACAATTACACAGATTTCACCGCCAATTTTTTCCATTAGAAATAAAGTATTTCAAAATTGAAAACAAAAATATACACGTCTGATTAATTTGTATAACGCGGACCATTGTTAAATTTTAAACATCATTCTACCATCGGAACACGAAAATAGCAGAAGGTTTCGCGCTTGACAGCGATAATAAATTGTTTTATAAGTGGAAAAATGAAATTTATAAAAAAAATTTGTGTGTGAAATATATTTGTGAAATTTTATTCAGAAATATTATCTATTGGTTATACAAAATATCACAGTAAAATAATTTGGAGGTAATATTAATTATGAAAAGGGTTTTTAGATATCGTGAATTGAATGTGTATTAGTTGCGTTCTAAGTAGGTAGGTTATTTTGTATTATTTATATCTTAACATAAATACTTTTGAGTTGACACATTATTAATTGCATCTAATAAATGATTTAAAGAAGCGATTAAATCAATTTTACTTCCAAAATCGCTAGACATACAAAGCTCAATTTTTTTCATTTATTAATTTTACTAAAAATATTTTAACCTCAAATATCTAAAATTTATGGACCACTCATTTTGCCCCAAGAAATCGACATAAAAATCTAAAAAATACACCTCTACAAGAAATTTTGAAGCGAATAAGTCAATTTTATTCCAGCAATCGTTGCACATACAAAACTCATTTTTTTTTATTTTTTCATTTTTCAATGCTTACGGTTTTTTTTATAATAACAGAACACCCTACAAAAGAAATTTTTTTTATAGCACTGTGTGACCTAAATCCGCACTTAAGTCACGGCTAGCTGTGACTTAAGTAGCCCATTATTACACTGTGAAATAATGAATTTACTTAAGTCACAGGCACGTAATTAACGCCAATTATCTACCAAAACTATTCAAAAATACGATTTTACATATAAGAATGAACAGGAAAAGAAGTAAAACTTCGTTAATAGTTGACAAACCACAAAGAATAAATAAAAATGATGATAGTAAGGCTTGTCTATATTATAGGTTAGTTTCATCTGCTATGGGATAGCAGACCGCGCGCTTTTTAAATATTCAATATTAAACTGTATGGATTTAGTTTTAAAAGTCTTTCTCTTTAATGATATAACATATACAAATCTTTCACTTTCATAAACTTCAACTTATTGTTAAAGATACAAATCAAATTGCCAAGAATCTAGTTTTATGATTTGTTATGTATATATTCAATATTCTAGATTCAATAACAACCATATTCTATATCAGGTATTCTATTATTTAAATAACGTTTTATTAATTTTTTTCAGGGCGGGGGGGCTGCGCCCCCCCGAACCCCCCCTTCCGCCCCACACTTCTCCCACCCCACATCCAAGTTCCAACTATCATTATAAATAAGCACAAATAAATAAAATAAGAATATGGCGGATTTATGTCACACGAGCTATAAAATAATATACGATACTCGTGACTTAAGTGGCTCATTATTACACGGCGTTTAGCGCCCTCGCTGCGCTCGGGCGCTAACCTCACGCCGTGCAATAATGGGCCATTTAAGTCACACGTATTGTAATATACTATTTTTAGGAAATATAGCTATTTTAATTCTATTTCGAATGCTACCCATTCCCTTCGAATACATAGCGCTATTCTCGAGAAATTACGATTTGAAGAAAGGTTAAAAATATTTTAACCTCAAATATCTCTTAAATCTATGGACCAATCATTTTGCCCAAATAACTCGACCGAAAACTATACAAAATCCATCTCTACGAGGAATTTTGAAGCGATTAAGGCGGTCTTACACCTAGTGGCTTCTGAGGTCAAAATGAGCTATAAAAAAAAGAAAAATGTAGTTTAAACAAAATACAATATATAAATATATATATATATATATATATATATATATATATATATATATATATATATATATATATATATATATATATACACTATAAATATACACTATTTCTGATAATATGGCCCAAGACTTAATCTGTAGACCAATTTTACTCAGAGATATAGCATTTTCAATTTTTTTCAATTGGCGTAACTTAAAAAAAAACTATTCCATTGATTTTCATGGGAGAGGAACTAAATTACTTGAAATTCATGCAGTTATGGCAGGAAGAGTTGGAAAAATAAAATTTTTGAAAATTAATATTCTTTTTATGGAAAAAAATGCTTTAAATTCATGAATTTTATGAATTTTTATGTTTTTTTGTGGATTTTACCATATTAAAATTATTTAATAAAATATTTTTCATATTTCCAACTCTTCCTGCCATAGACGAATAAATTTCAAGTAATTCAGGCCCTCTCCCATCAAAATCAATGGAACAGTTTTTTTTTAAGTAACGTCAAACTTAAAAAATGACATTTTGAGAAATAAGCCTACAAAGAAAAATACCATAAAACATCTAAAATAACCAGCCATTAGGTTCCCAATTTTTTTCCCTTCATAAAACGCAGTTTCCTGTACACCTAAGATATGTTCTTCTATATAAATATGTTGAAACAGAAGCTCTGGAACCTTGCATGCATCCGTTCCTTTAAAAGTTATTGCTAATCTAACAGCATGCGTTCCATTCAAAGTTATTGCTAACAAGCTGTCCTTCGCTTTTGTATTTTTGATTCATCCACTGTTGAGTCACTTTTTAACACATTGTACTGAGTTATATTATTATTTACTATACTAAGATTAATGTAGAATATGCAGCAGGTCTTATGAAATATGAAATCCTAATCGCAACTTAAGAAGCCATCACTGTTATGGCCAAAAGTACATAATTACATAAAAGCCGATAAGCCCATTTTGTCAATGATCACTTGATTACGCATATTGTATATTAAATATATCTTGAATTCAAGCCTGTATTATATATTTCTTGTGTGCTAAGCTTTTGCTTTTCGCTTTAAGGCTTGTCGCTTTTCTGCGTAGATACATCTTGACACTTATTGTAATTCACAACTCTTCTGAATTGAATTATATCCTATATTAAGCTAAACTCAATTATTTCACTTTCATCTTTTTTAGAAAAAATATGTATTTATTTTTATCTGTAAAGAATTATTACAGCTTCTTCCTTCGAATACTTAATTAAATCCACTTGTTTTTCTGTATTAACTTTCATACAGCAATCTCATGCATCTTGAACTGAAGCTATAATTTCCAAATTTAAACAAAACTGTCACTGCACGCTTGTATTATAATCACAATTATAAATACTTTTACATATATATCTTCACATATAATTCATTAAATTTTCAGTCCTAAATTCACTTATGAATAAAAATAATGAAACATTATGAAAAAAATCTTTCTATTTGAGGAAGCCAAAACTCTGCAAAACAAACTGTTGAAATCACATGGTTATGTATCTCTGCTCATTTGAGCTTTTGAGCTGTCAGCTGTGCGGCTGTGCCACTGTGTTTAAACTAGAATTAGTTTTATATATATAGGTATAGGTACAAAAGAGAGTATTAATATAGTGAATTGCTGTCGAATTTCGGTCACGGAATGGTCACTTTACTAGAAGCAGAAGTGGGAAATGGTCACAAGACGATTCCACTGGATTACAAATTCCACAATATGGTTTATTTAATTTTTATAATAAATACTGTATGTGAATTTAATTATTTTTTTTATCCTTATATAAGGATTTATATAAGTATATACTTATATAAATAATGTTTTTTGATATTTTATAACACATTTAGGTAAATAACGTTTTCCTATCAGAAGTCTATAAAAAAGGCAAAAAACAAGAAAATCAATTTTCTCGTCATTTTAAAGATAATAAGCTCTTTCAGCGATTTATTTAAAATTTTTTAAATTATTGATCCAAACTATAGTTTTTTTAGGTTCGAAATAACATATATAATCAAAAAATTCAATAAAAAAAATTTGATTTTTTCAAAATTTTTAGGTGTAAGACCGCCTTAAGTCAATTTTTACTCCCGCAATGGTAGGACATATCAAACTCATTTTTTTTTTCATTTTTCTATGTTTACGTTTTTATTAATAACAAAAGAATCGTGATAGCTAGAAAAATAATTTTTTTAGAAAATATAGGTATTTAAATTCGCTTTCGAATGCCACCCATCCGATTCAGATACATAGAGCCGTTTTCGAGAAATTTCGATTTGAAAAAAAGGTTAAAAAAATTTGAACCTCAAATATCTCAGAAATTTATGGACCGATCATGTAGCCCAAAGAACTTAGCAGAGATCTATCCAAAATCTACCTCTATAAGATGTGACGTCCGCAGAGAACATTATTTTTAATAAGATTATTTTTAGTTTGTAATTCAATATTTATTTAATTTATATTTAATCTATAGGTATATAAATCTAATGTCAGGATGACACCACCAAAATTATTTGGACTTAATACTTATTTATTTATCATAAGAGAACTAATTTTTACTATGTGAAATTTCTATTTTCTTCTTTGTGGATTTATAACCTTTCCCTTCCCCAAGGAAGGTAGGAAAATAAGAGAAGGATTTATTTTAATTAAACAACGCTAATTATATATATATATATATAATGGATTTTATTTACTTACAATATTACAGAGTCCTTGCTCCTGTTTGTTCTCTCGTTAGTCGAGGTTATATAATATGATATGTATCTATTAATTAAGCTCTGCCGACTTGCAGTTTATTCTGATTCATCGGTCTAGTGCGGATTAATCTTTGTAACACTAAATAAATTTTCGGGCACTGATGTCCGGACTATGCTTCCACGTTTGCGCCGGCTCTTCACGCGACGATGAACGGTCTCTCGACAAAAGAATAACTGAGTGCCCAGGGTATGTTTCTCCGGGTATTTAAGAAAATTTTTCGGAAGCGCAAAAGATGATCATCTTTTGCGGTTCCCCCTTTGTCGAGCGGCCCTTATCGATTTTATGGCTTTATTTTTCTCGCTCGTCTAGCTCGCGGTCCATGGTGTTGAAATCTATTAACGTACCATAGACTCGGCGCGGCAGATAACAGTGCGAGAAAAAAAACGCCGATAGCCCGATTCTCACCGAATTCAATTTTCTCTGTATTATTCACTAAAGTTTCCGGGTTTTATATAATGTGCTTTTGTAGCACAAGGCAAGAATTATTAATACATAAGATTGTTTCTTAAAGACAATAAACAAATAGTCCAAAAATATGGTAGCAATAAGATGATTTTGAAAAATTGAATTCGTCACACTCCCCAAGCTGAATTACGCATCCGGCCCGGAGGTGTTTATGTCTTATCACGAGCGTTCACTCACGTGCTCGCTCTTGATAAGCCATGGTGAGTCTTGAAATGCACTGGATGCTTTTCACGGATATTAATAACTATATCGATGAGCTGAGCGTTTGCTTTACAGAGCGAGATATATATGTATATATATCTTGTATTTATAATTTTTGAGCGTTTGAATTGTGTTTTTAATTTTAGCTGTATCTATTTTGGAGAAGTTGGCTGATGAAGATATTTAAGCAGAACTCTCTTATAGTTATAAGTACATATACAAAATTTGAATTAACTTAATTTACATTTTAATACGCAATAAGTATATTTCCCATATAATGAATTTGCTTAAATTATTACTTATGTTTTGTTGCTTAACCGGTTGATAGGTGTGGTAGCGATGTCGTTGCTTATGGCTGCGGCTTCGTTTCTTTGATATGGAGGCGACCGTATGAATCGGAATCGTACGGGGAGTACCCTATTGTTTCACTTATTCATTCTATTTCTAACTAAAGTTTTTCCTTTAATTTGTTTTCCTTATTTCTTAGGGCATGTTTTTGAGAGGTTATACTGTGTCATAATTTATTAAGTTGCTCATCGGCATGGCTCATAGGCATTGCGTAACTCGAGTTTAAGGTCTATTATATGTCGTTAATGAGTTAGATTTGTACTACGTTTCTCCCAATTTAGTAGAGCGTTGACTAGGAGTTGGCACGTCCAGGATAGGGTAATGGGCATCAACTCATGCATTCGAGGTGGCTTAATGAGTATATTTTTTTTCCCCTTTTTTTTTTTTTTTTTTTTTTTTTTTTTGTATATATATATATATATAATGCGTAGTCATTTAATGCGTGTTAATTTCTCCGCATTAACCTTCCTGGTAACCGTTCCCTCAAAAAGATTATTCACTTTTTGGCGTGTATGTCGGTACTTAAAACTGGGATTGTCGAAAAATAATTTGTATGAAAGCAAAAAAACATTTCCTTAAACTCTTTTCAGCAATTCCTTTGCCCCTTGCCGTTATTCCTTTTCTTTTATATATATATTTTCGTTATAGGAAGCAAAAGAAGAAAGAACTTTAGCGTATTCATGCATACAAAAAAACAACGTATATAAATTCTAACTTATTTTATTTGTTCTAGCCTCTTATGGCTATAAGTCCTTTTTGAGATTATAGCGCGTTGTTACTTGTAATCTCAAAGTTACACTTGTAACAAGTTGGTTTATGGTTATAAGCGTGAGTTTAGATGTTTGTGTTTTGATTTTACTAATGACGTATATAACTAGCATGCAAAAAAAAAAACAAATTTTTCCTTTTTATTTTGATTGTGGGTGGTGCGTGGCTGCTGCTGACGATTTCTGGCTGGCTGATGTTCTTTAGTTCTTGGTATGTTTATTTATTTTATTTTGTATCAAAAATCGAGTTGGTTCCAATCCTGGATTTGTCTGTCTGTTAAAGTTTCTTTTACTATTAAGAAGCAGGCCAGGCGAGCATATTGTTCAACTGTTAGGTGTTTCTTTAGTTTTTGTTCTTCCCATCTGGATAGTATCACTGGTTTATGGTCTACTGGTTGCCAGATAAATATCTTCTTTGTTGTCGCGTCGCTTGGAGTGTGACAAATGAGACATGGTTGTATGATATCTCTTTCTAGGCGATAAATACAAGTGTGAGGCTTAAAGGTAAACCCATTTTCTTTTAAGATTCCTAGAGCCTGGTCAGAGATTCTCATAAATTTCAAGAGTTCCTTGTATAGAGTGTACATGGTGTTGTTGCTGTTACTGGATTCGATTTGGATTGTTATGACGTCTTCCCTTTCTTCCGTTTATTATTGGTACTTATAGATGTGATGATTCAGTTAATAAAATTTTTAATGGGCGGTCATTGTGCGATTGAGGTACTCTTATATATGGTGTCACTGCCAGTTCTAGTTCGGCATCGGTCGCCGTTTGTCGGCAGCTTTCGCAGGTTATGGCCGACCGCCAGGTCAGTAGTGTTTTCTTACAGTTTTCACAGCTGGTCGATAGCTCTTCGCTGGTTTCTAGTAAATGTACATTTATCAATAGAGTTCCGTATTCAGAAGGTGTGATATGATTGTTTTTCAAAAACATTCCCAGCAGTATATGCAGTTGTTTTTGTCTGCTATGATGACTTCATTCCTTTCCCTGGAGCGAAGACAGTTTATTTCTGTTAATTCCACTGGGTCTTCAATAGAGTATTCATGATCCACTAGCTCGGCATCGACGTTGTAAAAATGACCCATCTGCTGCAATTTTCATGTAATATAGAGAGAGAGTGTCGGTGTGTAGAAGGAAAAAGGAGAGAGAGATAGAGGGGGGGGGGTTCCCCTTTTTTTTTTTTATTATTATCCCTTTATCACCACTGAGTAATGACCTCTACCCTTTTAGTGAGAATCAGAACTGATTCTGATATTAGAAATTGTTCTATGCATTCCCGGCACTGAGTTGCAGGTTTGGTTTTTAATAACTGGATTCTGCAAACAGCGCATGCGAGTAGTTGAGGTATGTCTAGTATTATTTGGTGAAACCCATAAGCTGGTCGTAAAATTCCGTCAGCTAGGGGTCTTTCTCCGTATTGTAGTACACAAGTTCGGCAAAATACGTGCCCCACCTGGTCTGTGGCTAAAAATGGTCCTACACCTTGCATGATGGAGATACAACGGCATCGGAGGAGTGCTGAGTAACGGTATGGGTAATCTTCGGGTAGTATTCCATCTAAGGGGCCGTATCTTTCATATTCTTCTTCGTCGGTTAGAGGTGGGCTGGCCTCGTTTAATGGTGCCATTTTATATCTTTCCTTTTTGTTGCTGGAATTCCCCTACAATAAGTACATATATATTTTTTTTTTTATAAAATTTTTTTTTATTTTTTTTTTTTTTATAGAAGAACGTATAAAGTGTACGTTGTCGTTAGAAGTTAGGCTTGTAAGTTGTTATTCAGCTACTTCGTCGTAGATGTGCTCTGGTTCATTGAGGTTTTCTAAGTTTAAATTTGGGGTCTTTCCCTTATACGCTGGGGAGTTTATGTCGGGTACGGAGGTTAAAAGGTTTAGTATACCTGAGTGCTGGAGACACTTGCGAGCTATAAAGATTATAGCGGTTGAAAATATTAAGGCCAAAAGAATTTGGGCCCCAATCCCGAAATGTATTATTGTTTCGGTGTTTCGCTGTTCTCTTTTCCGCGTTAGGATCTCTTGTACCTTGTTCTCTAGATCGTGGAGAGAGTCGGCATCGTCGATCGTGCTCCAGTCTCCTATAGCGGCGGTATTTTGTTTAAAGAGCGGGAGTATGTCTGTGTTGTCATGGGCTTCTACTAAGTTAGGAGCGATGGTTTTTATTTTTAGGGATATTTTTGGTAAGTAAAAGAAGTTTATTGGGGCTTGTACTGTGTGTATGCCGTTCAGAGTAAGGGAGTTATAACGCCCGTAACACCGGGGTCGAAATTGTACAATTCCTACTCCCGTTAATGTTTTTAATTCTGCCCTTTCACCTGGACAATATATTTGCAGATCCCCTCCGGTTCCTATGGAAAATAGCCAACCGTCTACGGCGTTTATTCTTCTCCAAAAATCTGAGTGTTTAGGTGTATACCGGATGTCACATGTTTTTAATGCTCCAGCAGTTGGCTGTAGAAGCATTCTCTTTTCGCATGTAGGTTCTTCGTATATAGGACCTTCGTACTCACAGATATAATGGTGCACGGTTTTCGTGCAAAGTCGAAGGTGTTCTGGACTCAGAAAGGTGTGGCTCACCTTGTCGTCTCCTATGGCGAGATATGTTGCTCGTGGTATTATATAAGCGCTTGGTAACGTGGTTTCTGAGATATTCTGAGGGATGGGGAGGGGATGCATACGGTATAAGTCATAACCTTTCCTATCTAATAGCGGCACATGGATTTCCACGAGGAATCGATTTTCTATCCTGCCCAGATATACTGTGGAAACTTCGCTTAGTCGTTCTGCGCGAATGTACTCTTTCGGAATTGGAAACTCGTAAGCCGTGTTTACATCATGTATGTGCTGTTGAATTTCTTGTAGTTGTGTGCGGTTTAGTAAGGCAGGGTGTAATTTTCCATGCCTAGCATCATGAATGACGTCTAGCATTGTTCTGTAGGTTTCTAAATGTGCGCTGAGGACGGCGTCTACTGTGTTGAACCATTCGGTCACTTGTTGGGTATAATTAAATAAATGAACATGGTTTTGTAGTCTGGTCATCTCTTTTCCTAGCCATTGGGATGTTAAAAAGAATTTTTCCTGTTGTGATTTCAATTCTTTTAAAGTATTGCTAATATAGCTAAATTTACTAGTTGCAAGATGTGCTTGCTGTTGTACTAGGTGGGCTAATTCTTTTTCACTTTGTAGTAGAGCGTCGATTTGATCATTATAATAGAGTCCGTCATCCTCATTTAAGGTCCCGAACAGTGTTTTACTTAAACTTCCAATAAACCCAAACGGCACAGAGCGTTTGATCATCGATGATGGATAGATTGTTTCTTTAGGTTTCTTGTGTGTAAACTCGATGGTGTCCTCTAACAATTGTTTATATAGAGCCTCTGCTTGCTCATTTTTAGCTATTAACAATGATGCTCGTAGGAATCGATCTTCGCAGTTTATAAAAATTATCGGGCATGATTTGTTTAAGATTTCAAATTGTCCTGTCACGAAGTCTCCCTCATGGTAGATTTTTCCTAGATCTATAAATGTTGCAATTTTCCAGTGTGCCTTCGTAAATCGTAAATTATGCATGTTTTCGTAATAAATCCCTGGATTTTGCGTAAATTGTGTAATTTGGTGACTGGGGAAGCACATGATCCCCGTTATCATTATGATGAGAGTTAGTAGGTTTCTAAGATCCATTTTCCTTTCTCCTTTTCTGTGTTAGTTCTGTTCTTTTAATATTACAGAAAAAGGACACTCCTAAACAAGACTTTCGGCTGGAATTTGTTCGGGGTCAGAAAAATGTACGATTTTGAATCTATTTGGTACATGTGCGAGTACGGGCGTACCAATACTTGCTCTAGTGACAATTTTCACTTCCCTTACGGATTGTTTTGTTAGGCAAAATATTGTGATTCCGCCGCCTATAAAAATTGTCACATTAATGGTTATCATAATTATTAAAATTATGGTGGTGTTAATATGAAGGGATTCGGCTTGGCGGTATTGTATGAAATCTTGTTGAATCGACTTTAGTTTAGCACTGTCCCGAAAAGGAAGGCTCCGGTCATTAAAAGCGTCGTGTCCCTTTTCCTGTAGGTAGAAGATTTTCTGGAAGATGGCCCCGTCTATTTGGGCGATATCTAGCATAGTTTTCCTTATATACATATTGTTATTATTGTTTCTTGTTATAGCAACATACGTGGATGTTTCGTGCATGATAATGCATCCTGTATTCAGAAAAATAATCCCCATATTTTTTATAAGAATGTTTTCTTTGTAATTATTATTGCAATTTACGGAAATATTGGTAGGTGCGTGTGTCGAGAAGAGAAATCCTGTTGTTTCTTGTAGTGGTATAAAAAATGTATCTGGGTGCATGGTTATACCTAAGTCACAGTCTGCAGGTAAAATTTTTGGTTCGCTCTCCAGTAATGTTAGTTCACATTTTTTTGTAGTCGAAGCTTGTGTGAATCTGCGGGAACAAATATACTGTATATCTATTCGTTTGCACTCCTTAAGAGGGGAGTCTTCGGAAAATCCGTACGCGTTCGTAGAGTGGTCCTTGATTAGATAGGATGACTTGGGTATTATATATGCCATTGCAGAAAGATTTGCCTGTTGTTGCTGTGTTACTGGTAATGAGTGCATTCTGTATATAGTTTCTTCCTTCGTATACACCAGAGGAAAAATTGTTAGTATATAAATATTGTCGTTCCTAAATTCGGTTTTTAGAGTGCTTATTTCGCTCATGGTGGTTGCGCTAAGTAAGTCCATAGGAATAGGAATCTCATATTCTTTGTGATTTTCTTTAATTTGGTTGCAAATTTCTAACAAGTCTTTGTTGTTAATCAAGTCGCTAGATATTTGGTTGCGGATTATATTGTTTACTATGAATTGTAATTCTTCAATAAATTTCTTGACATAATGGATAGCTTCTGCACCTCCTTGTAATGTAAGATCGAGTAAAGTAAATCTTGCGCGTCTTCCTTTCAAGTTGTCGATATCTTTCCAAAATTGAGTTGTCTCTGCGTTTAAGGTTCTTTCTAGTTCTTCGATCCTTGAGTGTCTTGACGAGGGGACGATGTCAATTATATGCAAATTTTCATCTGGCAGGATGGTAATCCTTTCTTCTGTATGCGTTGCATAATATTCCGGCGTGTATGAAGTAGTTATAAGTTTAAGCGTTTGGGAGATTTCTTTGGTTTTATTTCTTACGACTGCGATTTCCTTGTATAGGGCCCTGATTTTCCTGCCAAGGTTAGGTAAATCTGTTGTTCTATGGTGTAAATTATAGATAAATAAATTTAATTTCGGGTGTGTGATTAAGGGTATCGTGGCGTTTAACCGGATTAAAATCTTCCAATTTTCTGCTAGCGTTTTGATAGATGGCCCTTTTTCGAAATAGATTCCAGGATTAGATTCTAAATTGGTTATTTTGAAGTTCTCGTAAAAACTCCAGGTTTGATTTATCGTGGTTAAAAGCAACAGGATAATTGTTAACTTCATAATTCTTTTCTTTCTTGTCTTCTGTGACTGAAAAAAAAATTATATTTTTATTTTAATGGTCGGAGTAGTCGCTGTCAGAATTGTTGGAAAAGATGTAAGCGGGTTTTATTTTATCGATGTGTTTTAGAGTTCGTTTTCCCGCGTTGTTTATAAAAATTATGTTATTTTTGTCGAGAATTTCGCTGATTTTATAAGGTCCGTCGTAATGAGAGTCGAATTTATTTGATTTCACCTCTCTTTGTACGAATATATTATCGCCAGGCTCATACTTTACTTGTTTCGCCTTTCTGTCGTAATATTTTTTTGTTTTTATTTTGGTTTTTATTAGGTTTTCTCTGGCTGTTGTTCTGAATTCTTTCATTCGGGTTATAAGTTCACCTAAATAAGAATTATAGGTGTCTACTTCTTCCGGGAAGTGATTCGGGAGCCGGGCTTGTTTTCCGAAGACGATTTCGAAAGGAGCAAAGTTCGTTGATTCGTGTACAGCTATGTTATAAGAAAACATTGCGAATTGTACGAGTTTGTCCCAGTCTTCGAATTTATCTACATAATGTTTGATGAATTCTGCTAGAACTATGTGGCTTCGTTCTAGTGATCCGTTTGACTGGGGTCGATATCCAGAGGTTGTAACTTGTTGAATCTGGAAAATCTTGCATAATTCTTGCATGACCTTTCCGATAAATGATTTCGCTCTGTCCGATAATATGATTCGCGGTGCTCCGAAAAACGTGATTACATGGTTCGCGAGTGCATCTGCTATAGTTACGGCCTTTGTATCTTGGATAGGGACTGCTATGCAATATTTACTGAATGTGCATTGTACCGTTAGTATGTGCTTGTTTCCATTTGAGGTGATAGGGAGGGGTCCTACCGTGTCAATGGCGATTTTGTAAAAGGGTTCGTACGGTGTGTCCGTGATGATCATAGGTTCTTTATTTTTGATTCGGACTAATTTCCGTTTTTGACAGCTTATGCATTTGTGTATGATGTCTTGTACGTCACTCTTCATGCTAGGCCAATAATATCTGGCCCGGATTAGTCGATAAGTTTTCCCTATTCCCTTATGACCTCCCAGTAAGCTGCAGTGATGTTCCTTTATAATATCCATTTGGTGGTCCTCTGGTGGAAAAATAGAGGATCCATAGCATACTAGTAGTGTAAAAGGACATTGGTCGCAGGTTTGTCTGAAATTTTGCAAGAGTTTGTTAAAGTTTTGCTTGGTGATTTTATCACCACCCTTTGATATCCGGAGTATATCGATTTGATATTCTTTTATACATGAGGCTACTGCATTCAGGCAATTCTTGATATTTTGATCCGTGGGTTCGTCTAAATAGGAGCGTGTTACTGCTGCTGTAATTATTTTATGGTTTCCCCTTGGTGTAATGGTTACCTTTCCGGGAGATATTTTCACTCTTTTGAATTCCTTGGAGTCGATATAATTTAGATCGATTAGCAGTTTGTCTGTTGTGGATGTGAATTCTCCATCGGCTGATGTAAAATGTAATATGCTACCGGGTTTTTCTGTTATACTTTCGTTTGAAAATTTTATCTTGAATTTCGAGGTTGGAGTCCTCATGATATCGGGATAAAATAATTCTGGAGGGATAGTATTTGCCTCCCCGTGTTTTACCGTATTTTCAATCGTTATTTCTTCGTTTGATTCTTCTTCAATTCTTGGTAGTGTATGGGGTGGTTCACTTTCTGTTTCGGTTCCTGTCGATTCTTCAATTGAGGTGGATCGGAAATGCGGAGTGCCCACATGCGCTCGTGTTTGCCCTTCGTCCCACCAAAGTTCATCTGAAATCCTTCGGTTTCTCTTCGGGAAGTAAGGAGTCTCCTCTGAAGTTCTCGGCGCAATCCGATAGAGGTCGTCGTTAGATAAGTCGCTGTGTCCCAATTCCGTTTCGTCGGAGGGAATTTGGGGTAGACCTATCACGTTGGGGTTTTGTTTCTTGGGATCCGTGGGTTCGTCGTGTGAGGACCCTTCGTAGTCTTCTTGAATAAATGGCAACTTACTAGGGACTAACGAGGGTAGTCCTGCCCTCCGTCTGGTTGGCTCTGGTGGAATTTCATTTCCTGAGTCGTGGTTAGACAAGTTTGGCAGGCCACCTAAGGCTTGTTTTGTCCTCGGAGGTTGCATTACGGGTTTCCTTGTTAGAGTTCCTTTAGGTTTCTCTAATGCTGCTGGAGGTTGCGCGAGTGCTTTGCGAGCTCGCACTCTTTCTCCAATGGTTCCTCCAAGTTTAGACATGTCTGCAGGGGAGGGGTAAGGGTGCGTTTTTGGACCCTGGTTTTCTCCCTCTTGGTGCAGGCAATTTCTCCGCTAGGCTAGAGGTAGCTGATCGGCTTAATACCTTTGCTCGTCCTGCACTAGAATTTGGCAGCATCACTGCTGGTACTTCTTCTGGGTTCCGAGAGAGAGAATCTGCATTCGTATTTAGTCTCCCTGGTTTATGTATGAACTCATATGAATATTCCCTAAGCCTTGTTCTCCAACGTATGAGACGTTGTAACGGAGGTTTGACGGAATCAATCCAACGAAGGGGTTCGTGATCGCTTACTAAAATAAATTCTCGACCGTACAAATACGGTCGGAAATGCATTACTGCGGTAATTATAGCTAAACATTCCTTTTCTGTGGTTCCATAATTTTTCTGTGCTGGATTCATCAATTTTGACATATATGCGATTGGGTGTTCTTCCCCCAATTTACCTTGGCTTAATACTGCCCCGAGGGCATAGTCTGAAGCGTCTGTTGTTAGAATAAATTTCTGCGAAAAGTCTGGGTACTCGAGCACTGGGGGACTGCATAGTGCCCTTTTTAAGTCTTCGAATGCAGCCTGTTGGATCTCTTCCCATTTAAATGTTAAACCTTTCTTTAAAGTATCCGACAAAGGTTTTGCACGTGCCGAAAAATTTTCGATAAAGCGACGATAATAACCGGCTAGACCCAAAAATTGGCGAACGTTGGTTTGACTTTTAGGCGTTGGGAAATTTTCTACGGCAGACAGTTTTTTGGGTCAGGTTTTACCCCTTCGTTAGATACGATGTGTCCCAAAAACTCTACTTCTGTGGTCAAAAATTCACACTTGTCTGGCTGCAAAGAAAGATGCGCTTTTCTTAATTTTTCGAACAGTCGCTTTACCTTCTTACCATGTTCCTCCAGAGAATCGGCATAAATTATAATGTCGTCTATATACACAAATAATTCTGAGTCTTGTAGTCCCATTAATACCAAACTCATTAAATGAGCGAATGTACCGGGTGATCCAGCTAGTCCGAATGGGAGTCTTTTCCATTGTAGGTGTAAATTTCCTGTGGAAAATGCTGTTTTATGTCGGTCGTCTGGGTGAACTTCTATTTGGTGGAAACCGCTCGCAAGATCAAATACCGAAAAGTATTTTGCTCCTCCGAGATGTTCTAAAATTTCTGTGATATTAGGGAGTGGTTGAGAGGGTATGACTGATTTCTTGTTTAATTCTCTGTAGTCGATTACTAGTCTCCATCTCCGTTTTCCTTGTGAATCGCTCTTTTTGGGCACTATCCATAACGGTGCATTGTAGGGACTTGTTGAGGGTTCAATCAGCCCATCTTTTAGTAATTTATCTACTTGTTTTTGTATTTCTTCTCGATGAATGGTTGGATACCTATATTGTTTGGTATTTACGGGACAATCATCACTTGTTGGAATCCTGTGTTGAAGGACATCAGTAGCAGGTAGCAAGTCGCCAGGTAAATGGAAAAGATCTGGGTACTCTTTCACGAGTGATAAAACGTGATCTTTTTCTTCTTGATTTAAATGTTCTAAACGTAATAGGTCTATAACTTGTTGTGCCCGATTTTTTTCGTCTAGTATTTCTCCTTGGCTTTCTTCATCTTCAAAACAATCGTCTGACTCGTCAAAGGTTTCAAATGGATGAATCATCTGAGTTGGAACTTTGATTTCTGCGTCCTGTTCGAGTGTGTTTACTGCAAATATTTTGCAGTGATTATCCTTTATTTTTACGACTGCTTCTCCCATAAAAATCCCCTCTATAGCTTTAATACGGGAAAGGTATCCTTCCTCTAAAGCTGTATCGTCGATCTTCAAAGTAATTAGAGTTCTTTGTCTCGCTGGGAGTATATGTGTAGTATACTCGTATTGGTTTTCTATCGGTTCGAGTGTTGGTCCTAAGAAATAGTTTTTCTCCTAATAATTTTTTTCTTCTAATAATTTTTCCTAACGACGCGGGAACGTACAGTAGTGAAAGCGAAAAAGAGAGTATGTTATTTGGAAAATAAATTTGAAACAGTGATTAGTAAATAAATAAGTATATTTGATAGATTATGCAATTTTTGTAATTAATTTACATAAATCTATTAGTATAATATTTAATGCGTTTTTTTTTTTTTTTATAATATAATTTCCTTCTCTTTTTCCAGGTTATTGGATCCCACTTCTGTGACACCAATTCATTTCTCTGTGACGTCCGCAGAGAACATTATTTTTAATAAGATTATTTTTAGTTTGTAATTCAATATTTATTTAATTTATATTTAATCTATAGGTATATAAATCTAATGTCAGGATGACACCACCAAAATTATTTGGACTTAATACTTATTTATTTATCATAAGAGAACTAATTTTTACTATGTGAAATTTCTATTTTCTTCTTTGTGGATTTATAACCTTTCCCTTCCCCAAGGAAGGTAGGAAAATAAGAGAAGGATTTATTTTAATTAAACAACGCTAATTATATATATATATATAATGGATTTTATTTACTTACAATATTACAGAGTCCTTGCTCCTGTTTGTTCTCTCGTTAGTCGAGGTTATATAATATGATATGTATCTATTAATTAAGCTCTGCCGACTTGCAGTTTATTCTGATTCATCGGTCTAGTGCGGATTAATCTTTGTAACACTAAATAAATTTTCGGGCACTGATGTCCGGACTATGCTTCCACGTTTGCGCCGGCTCTTCACGCGACGATGAACGGTCTCTCGACAAAAGAATAACTGAGTGCCCAGGGTATGTTTCTCCGGGTATTTAAGAAAATTTTTCGGAAGCGCAAAAGATGATCATCTTTTGCGGTCCCCCTTTGTCGAGCGGCCCTTATCGATTTTATGGCTTTATTTTTCTCGCTCGTCTAGCTCGCGGTCCATGGTGTTGAAATCTATTAACGTACCATAGACTCGGCGCGGCAGATAACAGTGCGAGAAAAAAAACGCCGATAGCCCGATTCTCACCGAATTCAATTTTCTCTGTATTATTCACTAAAGTTTCCGGGTTTTATATAATGTGCTTTTGTAGCACAAGGCAAGAATTATTAATACATAAGATTGTTTCTTAAAGACAATAAACAAATAGTCCAAAAATATGGTAGCAATAAGATGATTTTGAAAAATTGAATTCGTCACATAAGAAATTACAAAGCGATTAAACCAGGTTTACTCCATAAAACGTGCAACATAGAGAACACATTTTTTCCATTTTTTAATTTTTTTCTCAAAAACTAACCAACAGACTGAATTAAAATTTTCACAGATTATAGCAATTTATATTCTGCATTATCGTGAATTTTCTCAAAAAATTGACCGTTTAGTTTAGGAGTTATTAGCTTTAAAAAAAAAAATTAGCTTTTAAAATTAGTTTTTGTTAATAACAAGAGAACCGTGATAGCTAGATAATTTTTATTTTCATTATAGGATTTTTTTATGCTCTTTCGAATGCGACCCATCCGATTAAAAAATTTAAATACGATCATTAAAAAAAATCAAAAATAAATTTTTCGAAAATCAAAAATTTGAAATAAAACAAAAACGAATAGGTAAATCATCAAAGATTATTATCTTCCCGAATTCGGAATAAAAAAAAAAACAAAAAAAATGAGAACCTGATGGTTAAAATCGACGGTGTAGATCCGGAGATAAAGCGGTATACATACACACACACACACACACACACACACACATCCATTCAGACATTTTCTAAAATCATGTGAAACAAACTTCTAACACCTCTAATGATGTTTATAGAGAGTTTTAACGAATTTGAAATTTTACTATTACAAAGCTTCCTCTAGGAGGAAGCAAAAGTTTTTATAGAATAACATCAATGCAAAAGTGCTTCTGGAATCGTGCGCACAATGGTACCATTATGTATTACCATTTAAAATACACGGTAAATGGTTTTCTTGATTGTGGGTGACTGTAAGGCCTTAATAATGCAATCACCATGTTGTATTACGTACTTTCTTTATAATTTCTTGAAGTAATAATATATATAAAAAATATGTAACAGTATGAAACAAAAGAACTTTCATGAATAAACTGTCCGCAATCCATTTTAACGAATATTCAGTTAAATCGACATTTTATTCAATGTTCCTTCTACTTCATTAAACAAAATAATAATGTCAGATTTGTACTCAGCGATGTCGAAAACATTAATTAATAGTGATTCTAGCGACTGTTAGCCCGTAGTCTAAAGCGCTCTTAAGGATGTTCATGAGTCTCGGCGAAACGCACAGATCGACTTGAAAATTTTATATGTTATTCCTTAGTTAAAAACACGATTAACTGAATTTTTTGAGAATTTTTTTCTACGTGGTTTTCGAGAAAAAAATTGTTGAAAATCGAGTCTGTAACGTAGTCTTTTATGGAAGAGAGAGGTTATAACGTCTTTAAACACAAAAATCTATTATAAAAAATCTAAATGTGTTAGTCTTCGTCCGAATGTTCGAAAACGTGTTATTTTTCGTCTGAAATTATTGAAATGTGTTAGTTTTCGCCAGAAATTCCGAAAATGTGATATTTTTCGTCCGAAATTATTGAAACGTGTTATTTTTCGTCCGAAATGGTGGAAATGTGTTAGTTGTCTTCCGCAAAAAGGTTGTGTTAGTTTTCGTATGGCACGTCGATGTAAACGAGTGATTGACAAATATCGATAGACTTTATCAGTGTGAGTGAATGCGCGCTTAAAATTAAATATATATATAAATATATACACGGAGAGAAATTTTGTAGTGAAAATTACAAATATTCGAGACTAAATTACCAGTTTCTATGGTAATGGATGGACAAACTGACAATTTCAAACTTTTTACCAAAGTGCCTTGGTAAAATTTTTTTTTAGTTAATTTAAATTAAAAAAATGAACTTTTTTTATCTATATTGATGGATATATAGTATTTTAATATAAAAATAGAAACAGAAACAAGGATGAAAAAACATTAAACTGAAAAAAATTTTTACGGAAGCGGGATTCGATCCGACGATCTTTGGGTTGAGAGTCCGACGTTCTACCGACTGCGCCACGGAAGCTGTTACCAACAGTCATTTGAATTGCCGTTATTACTTACTGAAAATATGTGTATTGTTTTCATTTTAACGTCGCGCACGCCTCTAGTATCAATCTTCTGAAACACAATAATGCGCAGTGCGCATGCGCGAATACACAAATACCAGGTTATTTGGTAAAATTTATCAGTTTTCTTAGTAAAAATTCTTAGGTTACCTTGTAAAAATGACTAGATCTCAATTTTTACCAGTGTGTCTGGTAATTTTTATTCCGATAATTTGGTATTTTTTTTAAGTGGTTATGGTAGTTTTTCCTGGGAAACTTATAAATTGTATTAGAAACCTGGGAATATCACGGCTTTTGACAGTCTATCCATGCACTACCAAGGCACCTTGGTAATTTTTACTCTAAAATTTCTCTCCGTGTATATATACACCCGATTAATATACACACACACACACACACACACACACACACACACACACACACACATACACACACACACACACACACACACACACACACACACACACACACACACACACACACTAATCGGGGTTTATGTAGCCCAAGACTGTATATTAGTACCTACAGCCCAGAGTTCCCTATGGCAAGTGACTAAAGAAATAATGGACCCTGGCGTTATAGACTCTAGATCGGGCCGTATAAACCCCTATATTTAGAAATATTATGAAGCCCGGGCTGCATAATCAAAATCGGGCTCGATAAACCCCTATATATATAAAAAACGGGTTTTATAAAGCCCTTTCGAGTAATGTATAATATATATATATATATATATATATATATATATATATATATATATATATCTACCTATATTATATAGATGTTAGTGATGTTTTTGAACATCAGCCTCCCTCAGCCTCCCTTATCACCCCGCCCCCCTCAAAATAACGTAAAAATCAGCGTATTTCTATGAGTTTTCTTTATATTAAAATAGCCTCTGAGCCCCCCCCTCATCACCCCTCAAACCCCCATCAGGCGCCCCACTCCACCGCCACCCCCCTCTGACCGCCCCTCATATTCATTTTTTTCTTTAATCGTATTTATCATCTCGGTATACATGCGACAAAGATCTTTTCTTCTCACACCACGGGTAAAGTATTCTGTTTTCACATTGACGTCAGGGAGTCTCGCTTCGCTCGAGCCGTAAATAATTATAAACGGCACTAATCATCGGAAAAAATAGACATACGAGCATAGGCTTCGCAGTTTCTAGGAATGACGTTATGTGACGTTTTCGACCCTGAAATTAAAGATTAAGCACATATAACTTTCTGTAAGGTATATGGGAAAATTGTATATTGTCTCCAAACAATGAAGACCATTGATATTTTTTTAACACAAATATGTCTACTTTTCCACGCCACCCAAGAGGTAGATAGATAGGCGCGCTTTTTTTATAGAGGTTTCCCTTTTTTTACTATCTTTGAATTCATTTTCCATTAAATATTTCATTGTTTTTTCATAATAAAAAGTTAGTAAAAAATGGCCTATTCCACTGTTAAAAAAAATGTAAAATTTTCAAGTATTACTTTTGTTCTATTAAATAAACATATGTTATATTTTTAAACATTTTTATAGTTATTTAATTAACATAAATTTTAAGCTTGAAAGTCATTCATAGCTTTTGAACTTCATATTCATTTCAAAGGTCGCTCAAAATATGACGCTAAAAATATTAATTATGAAGGTCGCTGAAAGCAGACCAAAACTTAAATCGAAACCGTTGTTGAACTCTGAAAGTAGATCGATTTTGAAGGTTAAGCAAAAGATCAGTTTGTTAATTAAATAAAGGTTGTTGAAAGTTAATCAATTTTGGAGGTCTGATAGCAGACCAATTTTGAAGGTCGTTGATAGCAGACCGATTTTGAAGGTCGCTGATAGCAGACTAATTTTTTAAAGATAATCAATTTTGGAGATCTGATAGCAGACCGATTTTGAAGGTCGCTGATAGCAGACCAATTTTTGAAAGTTAATCAATTTTGGAGGTCTGATAGCAGACCGATTTTCAAGGTCGCTGATAGCAGACAAATTTTTGAAAGTTAATCAATTTTGGAGGTCTGATAGCAGGCCGATTTTGGAGGTCGCTGGTAGCAGACAAATTTTTGAAAGTTAATCAATTTTGGAGGTCTGATAGCAGACCGATTTTGAAGGTCGTTGATAGTAGAATAAAATGTTCAGCAGTATTTTGGAAAAAAGAAAAATATAAGTCTGATTGCTGTAATAATGGTACAATAATACTTTCACCTTTAAGTGATTATGATAAAACATTGAAACAAATGTTATTACATGATCAAACATTCAGATATTTAATACGATATTATAATAATTTATTTTGTTTTGCAACCTTTAATGCTAACGTCGAACATGAAAAGAAAAAAGGAATTTATAATTTAAAAATTCAAGGACAAATTTGTCACATTACGCCACTCACTTTATTACCTATCGGTAAAGATGAACCTTGTTGTGGACAATTATATATTTATGATAATGTAACAGCACTTGAACGAAGGTTAAAAAAATCAAGACTTAAATGATGAACATATACGAATATTAATTAAAATATTAAACCGTAATCCATGCGCAAAAAATTATAAACATTTATATCAAATATCAAATTTAAAAAATTACCCAAATTATAAATTGTATTTCGTCCGTAAAAATAATAATCAAAAGCATGGATATAATGCTCCTGTAACACCTGAATGTGGAGCAATAATAATGTCGAAAAATGAAATTCCAGAAAATTACGATGTATGTGTATATCCTAAAAACATTCCTGATAATGAACAAAAAAATACATATATTAATAAATTATCGCATCATATTGATCCTATGGTGTTCCCGATATTATTTCCCTTAGGAGATTTAGGTGTGAATGTTGGTTACACTAAAAGAACAAGCGCTCCAGAAAAGGAACATCTTACTATCCTACAATATTATTCATATAGATTAACTTATCGACCAAATGGTAAATTTAGTCCATTATTATATTGTGGAAGATTAACACAACAATTTTTTTTACATGCATACGTTATGATGGAAAGTAACAGAATGAATTTTTTTCGAAATAATCAAAAAAAATTAAGAGTCGAAGTTATCAAGGTTTATTAGGTCATGTAATGAATAATGCTTCTAATATTTCTAATAACTTTGAAAATAAAGAAAGATTAGGACATATTTTTATACTACTAGCCACTTACATTGGTAGTCCGAGATATATGCAACAGCATTATCAAGATGCAATGGCTATTATGAGAAATACTGGGAGTCTTGACTTATTTATAACAGTAACATGTGATCCTAAGTGGCAAGAACTAAAAGAAGTTTTGCAAAAATCTCCTGTAAGGACTACACCAAATGATATTTCAAATATACCAGTTAGATTATTTCATACAAAATTAATGTCATTATTAGATGACATAAAAGAAAATAAAATATTTGGAGATATTATATCATATATTTATACAATAAATATAATAATATTTATACGATAAATATATATCTGCAGAAATACCAGACAAAAATGAAGGTGAAAAATTACAAAAATTAGTAATTAAACACATGCTCCATGGACCGCTCTCTTCTCTTTGTTATATAAACGATAAAAGTATATGTAAAAAAAATTTTCCTAAATCATTTACAAATTATACAAAATTTAAAAAGAATGGCTATCCAGAATATAAACGAAGAAATAATACCTAAGAAAATTTTACGTATAAAGCAAAAAATAACAGTCAATTAATCTCAGTAGATAATTCTATGGTAGTACCTTATAATAGTTTTTTATTAAAAAAATATAAGTGTCACATTAATGTAGAATATTGCGCCAATATTCAAAATATAAAATATATATTTGATTACATACATGAAGGTGGAGATAGAGCATTATGTAAATTAAAAAAGTTAATGATACCAATGATGGTAATATATATGACGAAATTACTCAATTTGTTGATGGAAGTTTTTTAAGTCCAATGGAAGCAGCTTGGCGATTGGAAAAATTTCCTTTATGTGGTAGAAAACATACAGTAATAAGTCTATCAGTTCATACAGAAAATCAACAAAGAATTATTTTTGAAGAAAATAATGAGACTGAAGCTTTAGAAAATTATAAAATAACATTAACAGCATGGTTTGATTTAAATAAAAAAGATAATTATGCAAGGAATATAAAATATGTTAATATACCTAAATATTACAACTTTAAAAATAAATGTTGGATAAAAAGAAAACGAAATCAAGAAAATTATATAATAGGTCCTTTAAATATTGTTTCTCCAAAGGATTTTGAACGATTTCATTTAAAATTAATTTTAAATCGTGTTAAAGGTGCAATATCGTTTCAAGATTTACGAACGTATGAAAAAATTACATATAACACATACAGAGAAACTGCAATAAAAATGGGTTAAGTTGATGATGACTTACAAATAAAAACCGCTGCCAATTCATTGGCACATAGCTTCCTCAACCGTAATTTGTTGATTCCTTTAATTGATTTTTATAACAAAATTTATAATTTTTTAAAAAATTTATTGCATAATTATAATTAAATTAATTTATGAATATATTTATTTATTTATTATTTATTTATATCAAATTTATATAAATTTTGAGCTGATAAATAAAGTTATCATTTGAAATAGAAGTAAAATATCTATATTTTATAATAAAACAAATAGCTATCACGGTTGTTTTGTTATTAACAAAAACGTGTTTTTTTATATTTCATAATTCATATTTTTTAAGAAAAAAAAATTTATAGCTATCATTGTTCTTTTGTTATTAACAAAAACGTGTTTTTTTAAAAAATTTCATAACTCACAAATAAATTATAATAATGCAGAATATAATGCATTCATAATGCATAATTCATAATTATAACAGATTATAATAGATATAATTTTTAAACATTTTAATTCATTTTGTTGGTTGGTTTTTAAAAATTAAAAAAAATCATCGAATGCCTACTCAATGACGTTTCCTCATTCCACACCACCTAGCGGTAGATATCACTGCGCGTGTTTTTAAAATAAAATATAAATCTTTTTTAATTTAGAGATTAAATTATTTTTTGTAACATATGACTGACTTTCTGCGTTTTCCTACATAAAAATATGTTCTAAGAAGTCACTTTTTTTACCTATCGTGTAAAGAAATTCATTCTCTCCCTCTGCTCTAAAATTATGTAAAATAGCGAAAATGAATTTAGCCTTGCTTTTTAGGTTCAAAAACGCATAAAATGGAGTTATGAGTTTTAAAAAAAAAAACACGTTTTTGTTTTTGATGATAACTAAAGAACCGTGATAGATAGAAAATTAATTTTTTTAGAAAATATAGGTATTTTAATTCTCTTTCGAATGCCACCCACCCCATTCAGATACGTAGAGCTGTTCTCGAGAAATTACGATTTTAAAAAAATGTCAAAAAATTTTTAACCTCAAATATCTCTGAAATTTATGGACCAATCATTTTGCCCAAAGAACTCGACCGAGAACTATAAAAAATCTCCCTCTAAAAGGAATTTTGAAGCCATTAAGTCAATTTTACTCTTGTAATCTTGGACATACAAAACTGACTTTTCATTTTTCAATTTTTTACTCAAAATCTAGCCTACAAAATGTATTCAAATTTTAACAGATTATAGCTATTTACATTCTGTATTATCATGATTTTTCTCAAAAAAATTGACCGTTAAGTTTAGGAGTTATAAGCTTCCAAAAAAAAAACATGTTTTTGTTAATAACAAAAGAACCGTGATAGCTATAAACTTTTTTTTTTAGAAAATATAGGTATTTTAATTCTCTTTCGAATGCTACCCATCAGATTCGAATAACTCGATCCTATCATTAAAAAAAATCAAAAAACAGTTTTGAAAAAATCGAAAATTTGAAAAAAAAAACAAAAACGAATCGCCCCAATCAAAAAACGGATTTTTGACCCGCCATCACGCAAAAAAAAAAAAAAAACAAAAAAATGGGACCTGTCCGGTAAAAAATGACCGAGTAGAAGCTGAGATCCAGGCGTATACACACGCGCGCGCGCACACACACACACACACACACACACACACACACATCCATACAGACATTATTCAAAAACCATGTATTTTGATTCCTAACACCTCGGAACACAATTAGAACATGTTTTTACAACAACTCAAAAATTTACTATCACAAAGCTTCCTCTAGGAGGAAGCAAAAATATTTTTAAAGAAGCTTGTGACGTTATGTTCGGATATCAACTACGTCAATTTTTTGCTTGGTATTTACTATCTCAAAATATTAATGGTAATAATATTTGGAAGGAATTTAATAACTTTTTCATAGAAGATTTTAAAGATGATAAATTAAACAATGCCCTCATACAAATAAATGAAATATTATCATTAAACGAAAACTCATGTATAGATTTTTGGATTGCCTGAACCAAATAAAATCTTAAAAGTTGAATGTAATGAAGTTAATAAGACTGAAATTTTATTCTGTGAAGAAATGTTTAGTAACATGTATACTCAACTAAATTTAGAACAAAAGTATATTTTTGAGAAATTATTAAATAATGAACATAAGATTCATTTTATAGACGGTCCTGGTGATTCAGTTAAAACATTTTTATACAAAACATTAATTTTTTACTTTTTGTCTAAAGAAAAAAAAATGTTATCAATGGCTTGGACTGGTATTGCGTCAATACTATTACCAAAAGGAATGGCAAGTCATAAAACATTTAAATTACCTTTAGATTTAGAAAGTATAGAAAGTGCATTTTTAAAATTAGATTTTGATAAGAAAAAATTACGGGAAGTAGATGCAATAATTTGGGACGAAGCATCAATGATACCAAAAAAAGCTTTAGACATTGTAGATAAAACATTAAGAGATGTTTGTAATAATAATTTACCATTTAGGGGGAAATTAATTGTATTAGGAGGAGATTTTCTGCAAATTCTTCCAGTTATTAAAAAAGGTTGTAGAAACACAATTATACAAGAAACAATAAAATATTCAGATATTTGGCCACTTTTCAATATAATGAAGTTAAAAAAAATATTCGTTCTAACAATGAAGAATTCGCTTCATATTTATTAGATATTGGAGAGGAAACAATTAATCCATTCAAAGTACCAAACAGTTGGAAAACTGACGATGTTCGTTTGAAAATATATAAAGACATAAATTATAATTTATCTATGAATAGTATCATTTTAACGTCGCATAATGAAGATTCAAATATTCTAAATAATAAAATATTAAAATTGATCGATAGTGATGAAATGACTTATTATAGTAGAGAAACTGCTACATATAAAGGTGTTGATCTATCAGATGATAATATTTACATAATCTTTCCTATTGAATATTTGCATAATATTCATGAAGGTTTACCTCCACATAAATTAAATCTGAAAATTAATGCGATAGTAATGTTAATAAGAAACTTAAGTATAAACGATGGTTTATGCAATGGAACGCGATTAAAAATAATTAGACTATTTAAATACAATGTAGAAGCTGAAATAATAACAGGTGAAAAATCAGGAAATAAAGTTTTTATACCGAGAATAACATTAACTACTGCAGAATCGTCTTCATTACCATTTATAGTTAATAGAAAACAATTTCCTATCCTCTTAGCTTTTGTATGACAATAAATAAATCACAAGGACAAAGATCTATCTAGATGTAGGAATCCTAATAATATATTTATTCAAAATGATTCGAAAAATACAGAGGAAATTATCAATATTGTGTGGAAAGAAATTTTTGATGAACAATTATAATTATTCTTATATTTATTATGTAATAAAATTACAAATTATTTTTTATAATATTTATATTAATTCGAAGTATATTAAATTAAAAAACATGGCAGACCAAGGTGATGTAAAACCAATACCATTACGTTGGGATCCAAAAGAAAAAAAATTTATAGAAGTTCACACCATTGAAAAAGCTCAAATTTTAGACGATTTAAATAAACAGTTGTTAGAACATGACCACGGGGACAATAATTATACGAACAATTTAATATATGAATACAATAATCATTTAAACCAAAATAAAACAGAATTTCCAGTATTATGGGATCCAGAAAAAAAAATATGTAGACGTGTATACATTGGAAGAAGAAAATCGACTGTCCGAATTTAATACAAAAATAGAAGAAAATATAAAAGAAACAAATAAGTATAATGAATATTTAGAGGAGTCATTGAAAGAATATAATTTAAATTATATAAAAAATCTAATTGAAAGTCTTAGTAGATAATTGGTCTGCTTTCAGCGACCTTCAAAATTGGTCTACTTTTATTGACTTTTAAATTAAAAAAAAAATGTATTAAAAATGTCTTAATTGGTCTGCTATCAACAACATCATTAAAAAATGTTTTTAAAATCGGTCTGCTATCAACGACCTTTAAAATTAGTCTCCCATCAACGATCCTCAAAACCAGTCTGTTATCAGCGACCTTTAAGATCGGTCTGCTATCAGCGACCTTCAAAATCGGTCTGCTATCAATGACCTTCAAAATCGGTCTGATATCAGACCTCCAAAATCGATTAACTTTCAAAAATCGGTCCGCTATCAGCGACCTTAAAAATAGGTATGCCATATACATGTCCCTTTAAAATTAATATATTTTCCTTTAAAATTAATATATTTTCAATGACTTACAAACTGATCTTTTGCTTAACCTTCAAAATCGATCTACTTTTAGAATTCAACAACGGTTTCGATTTAAGTTTCGGTCTCCTTTCAGCGACCTTCATAATTAATATTTTTAGCGTCATACTTTGAGCGACCTTTGAAATCAATATGAAGTTCAAAAGCTTTGAATGACTTTCAAGTTTAAAATTTATGTTATTTAAATAACTATAAAAATGTTTAAATATAACATATGTTTATTTAATAGAATAAAAGTAATACTTGAAAATTATACAGTTTTTTAACAGAGGAATAGGCCTTTTTTTACTAACTTTTTATTACAAAAACAAAAAATGACCTATTTAATGGAAAATGAATTCAAAGATAGTAAAAAAGGGGAAACCTCTATAAAAAAGGCGCCTACCTATCTACCTCTTGGGTGGCGTGGAAAAGATAGACTTTTTATATCTTTTATATATTATATAGAGTCTCTGTCACTGTTCAGCCCATATATTACCTTTACCTAGAGATATACAATTTCCTCATATGTCGTACAGAAAATTAATTGTGCTTATCTATAATTTCAGGATCAAGCGAAGCGAAGGCACAACTAGCGTGCGTTCGTGGTCCTCAATGCTACCGAAGGCAATATACAATTTTTCCACATACCGTACAGAAAGTTATTTTTACTTAATCTTTGATTTCAGGGTCGAAAACGTCACATAACCTCACTCCTAGAAACTGTGATGCCTATGCTCGTACGTTAAATATTTTTTAGATAAAGACTTATGATACTTACTTTTTTTTAATAATATCTATATAATAATCTGTACTATTTTTTTTTAATTTTAGAAAAAAACCTGATAAATAAAATGCACTTACTAATGGGGGTTGGCGAGCGGAGCGAGCAGGGGGGTACCCCCTATATATATATATAGTAAATACAAATAAGTTTCCGCCGTTATTTTATAAAAATTATCAATTTATTGTAAAAAAAATATACGTTACATTTTATTCAAAATATTGTCCGTCATTGGCTACTACTTTTGGCCATCTTTCTGGCAGCATTCGGATGCCACGTCGAAAAAACTCATCTTTTGAGGCTACCCATGAATCGACACAATTTTTGGCTTCTTCGTAAGAAGTGAAGTGCTGCTTCACCAGGGCGTGAGCCATCGACCGGAACAAGTGGTAGTCCGAAGGAGCAATGTCTGGTGAATACGGCGGGTGGGGTAAGACATCCCATTGTAAAGCTTCCAAAGTATCCTTGACGACTTTTGCAACATGTGGCCGAGCGTTGTCGTGCTGAAAAATCACTTTGTCATGTCTTTTGGCATATTGGGGGCGTTTAAGCTTCAATTCTCTGCTCAATTGCAACAGTTGCTGTTCATAACGTTCTCCAGTGATAGTTTCGTTAGGCTGGAGTAGCTCGTAATAGATTACTCCGAGCTGATCCCACCAAATGCACAACATTAACTTTTTGCCATAAATATTCGGTTTGGCCGTTGAAGTTGGTACATGGCCGGGCTTACCCCATGATTTCCTACACTTTGGGTTGTCGTAGTAGATCCACTTTTCATCCCCCGTCACTATTCGATGCAAAAAACCCTTTCGACTTTGTCTTTGGAGAAGTTGTTCGCACGTGAAAAGACGGCGCTCGACGTCTCTGGGTTTCAGTTCATGCGGAACCCGATTTCGTTACTTTTGTACCATACCAATGGTTTTGAGACGGTGTGAAATCGCTTGTTGAGTCACTCCCAAGCTTTCTGCGAGCTTCTCTTCAGTTTGGCATGAGTCTTGGTCCAATAATGCCTCTAACTCAGCGTCTTCAAACTTGACTGGCCTTCCTCCGCGTTCTTTATCTTCCACGTCAAACTCGCCGTTTTTAAACTTTTGAAACCACTCACGACATCTTTTCTGACTTAAAGCAGCATCACCGTAAACTTCTACAAGCGACCGATGCACCTCAGCAGCAGATTTCTTTAAATGAAACAAATAAATCAAAACTTCCCGCAAATGACGCTTATTCGGTACAAAACTCGACATTTTCGAACAAAAAAAAAATGTATACTGCCAATAGAAAGTCAACAGAATTTTAAGGTTATGTTGTTGCCAGGTGTCCAAACTTTCTATGTGACATTTTACATCTGACGATTTTAAAGTAATCTTGTCTATATATATATATATATATGGTATACAAATAATTTTCAGCCGTTTTCAAGAGATGGCTCCATGGCTGCGCCGACAAGATTACTTTAAAATCGTCAGATGTAAAATGTCACATAGAAAGTTTGGACACCTGGCAACAACATAACCTTAAAATTCTGTTGACTTTGTATTGGCAGTATACATTTTTTTATATATATATATATAATATGTTTGTAAATTGGTACTTTTGAGGAGATGTGAACCTTTCGCTCAGAGTTCGGACAATGTGACTAAAGAAATAATGACCCTCAGGTTACCGACTCTTGGAAAAGGGGGTATAGATTTCTCCTCATAAGTCGCGATTCTTGCGTTGAGAAATTTGAGGAGTCACTTCAAAATGCCGACATCTCTTCAAAAGTACCGATCTATACATTGATATCTCTTCAAATATACATACCAATTCCCATAGTTATTATATATATATATATATATATATATATATATATATATCTTCCTATATTATATAGTTGTAAGAAAATGTTTACGACTCAGCGCCCCCTCACCCTCCCTTGCGTCTCCTCGCCCCCTCAGCCCTCCCCTCAAAATAACGTAAAAACGTGACTGGTCCGACGTTTTTTTGAAAGAAATTGATAGAAGCTCGCCCCCACCCCCTCGCCACCCCTCCTCACCCCCCTCAATTGTTTAAGTTATAAATCATGATATAATTAATTAGAAGTGGTATCCTTCGCCAATAGCCATATATAACCACCCTTATAATAGTATCTCATTGTTCTGAAGAAATGGACATTATCAAAGGACAAAAAGTTTTTGTTATCGGGGACATTTTTTGTTGAGTATAAATAATTTCAATAATAAAAGATTTTTAAAAACTTTACATTCGGAGTGTGTCCACACTCTTAATCTTTTTGTGATAAATTTTTATTAAGATTTAAAATAATTCACTTATTTAAACTTTTCATTAATGTAAAAATTTTATTCAGAAATTTAAAACTATAGATTAAAATTTTAAATATAGGGGAATAATTTTTGTTTTGTTTAGTCTGTATTGTGTTTTTTGTAGTATATTTTGAAAGTAAATAGAGGATTTTTCTTTTTATAAGGTGACGAGTTTAAGTATATAGTTTATTAAATTTATAAATATTTCGATAGTATTAGATTTCAAAAATTTTAATTTTTAAAAGTATTAAACATATAATACATATACATATATACCAATGGAAAATTTAGTTAAAATTATTGGAGATGGAAACTGTTTATTCCGATGTTTTTCCTATTTTCTATATAATGATCAAAGATATCATATGAAAGTTAGACATGCTATAGTACAAAATGTTGTTACTAATTGGGAAGAGTATAAATTCTTTATACTCGGAAATGATAATTATGAAAATATATTTAATAGTTTTGATTATTGTAAATTTATGTCAAAAACTACAATATATGGAACACATATAGAAATCAAAAGTTTCGTTGAAATTTATAATGTATTTGTTAAAATAAGTTTTAATAACACAGAAGTTGTCCATTTGTTTGGAAATGATTCTAATGATTTGAAATTATTTTTATTATATAGTGGAAGACATGATTCTGGACATTATGATATTATAGGTTATGATAACAATAATATTACCAAAAAAAATAATAAAAATAAAAATCATAAATACAATCAAAAAAGAAAATTAATTAATGATATATAAAAAAAAATATTTGTATAAAAAAAAAGAAAAATAACAAAAGTAATTAATCATACAAAAAAAGATAAAAAGTTAATACTTACATCAACATTTGAAGAAATGAATTTAAAATGTCAATATTGCGGTGCTATGTTATGGAAAGACGAAGTGAAAAAATTTAACTGTTGTTCAAAAGGAACTATTAGTTTACCACCATTAAGTAAATATGACGAAAAATTAAAATTTTTATTGTTAAATGATAAAATATTTAGGCATTTAATCCGATATTATAACAATTTATTTTGTTTCGCAACATTCAATGCGAATGTTGTTCATAACAAAGAAAAAGCAATATACAATTTGAAAATTCAAGGACAAATATGTCATACAACTAATGGTTTATTACCGTCTAATAATGAAGAAGCCTCATGTGGTCAATTATATATATACGATAATGAAGCTGCTACTAAAAAAAGATTAAAAAATAACGATAAATTAAGTAATGAACATATAATTATCTTAACTAAAATAATGAATAATAATCCATATAGTAAAAATTATAAACATTTAATTATATATCCAATATAAAAAATCTTCCAAATTATAAATTATATTTCATTCGAAAAAATAATAAACTTAAACATCTCTATAATAAACCGTTAACATCAGAATGCGGCGCTATTATAGTATCAAACTCAGGCATCCCAGACAATTATGACATTTGTATATATCCAAAAAAAAGTACCAGAAAATGAAGTTACTCATACTTATATAAACAAATTATCACATCACGTGGATCCGATGGTTTTTCCAATAATGTTTCCGTTAGGAGATTTAGGTTGGAGTATTGGGTTTAAAAAAAAAAAAACAAAAGGTTAATGTGGAAAAAATTTATAATAATAAGAATGCTATTGATACTAGCAAACAAAAATCTAGTAAAGAAGATCTTACTGCACTTCAATACTATTTATATAGATTATCGTATAGACTAGGTGCTAATAATTTTAGCATTCTATTATATAGTGGAAGGTTAACACAACAATTTTTTATACATGCTTACATAATGATTGAAAGTAATAGAATGAATTATTTTAGAAATCATCAAAAAGAGTTAAGAATTGAATGTTATCAAGGTTTATTGAATCATGTAAAATATAGTGCATCAAACATTTCCAAAAATTTTGAGAAAGAAAGAATTGGAAACTTATTTATATTACCATCATCAAATATCGGAAGTCCAAGATATATGCAACAATATTATCAAAATGCAATGGCAATAATGAGAAATACAGGAAAACCAGATTTATTTATAACGATGACATGTAATCCCAAATGGAAAGAACTTAAAATAATTTTAAAAAACTTTCCAGATGGAACAACTGTAAATGATATTCCAAATATTACAGTACGTTTATTTTATGCGAAATTTAAAATGTTACTTAATGATATTGAAAAAAATAATATTTTTGGTAATGTTATATCTTATATATATTCAATTGAATTTCAAAAAAGAGGTTTACCACATGCTCATATAATAGTAACGTTACATCCAGACTATAAATTGTTTAGCCCAGAAGATACTAATAAATATATTTCAGCCGAAATACCATCTTCAGAAGATTTAGAATTGCAAAAATTAGTAATCAAACATATGTTACATGAACCGCATGGAGAAAAATCTCTTTGTTTACAAAAAAATATAAATATTTGCAAAAAAAAATTTTCCAAAATTGTTCAGAGATAATACAGTACTCAAACCAGATAAGTATCCTGAATATAAACGAAGAAATAATTCTTCAGCTAATCATATATATCATTTAAAAAAAACAAATAAGGCTATTCCAGTAGATAACTCTATGGTGGTCCCTTATAATAGCTTTCTTTTATTAAAATATAGGTGTCATATAAATATCGAATACTGTGCTACTGTACAAAGTATTAAGTATATATTCAATTATATTCATAAAGGTGGAGAGAGAGCTTGTTGTAAAATACAAACGAATAATGAAGGAAATGAAGAAGTTTATGATGAAATAACTAAATATATAGATGGAAGATATATAAGTCCAATGGAGGCAGCATGGCGATTACAAAAATTTCCATTATGTGGTAGAAATCACTCTGTAGAAAGACTATCTGTTCATACAGAAAATCAACAGAAAATAATTTTTGATGAAAATAATATTGAAGAATCATTAAATAATTTAGAAACAACGTTAACAGCATGGTTTAAATTAAATAAAATAGATGATTTTGCCAAAAAAATTAAATATGCAAACATACCGAATTACTATAAATTTAAAAATAAAAAATGGATAAAAAGATCAAGAAATAAAAAACATGTAACAATCGGACGATAAAATGTTGTATCACCAAAAGATAATGAACGTTTTTTCTTAAAATTGATACTAAATAGAGTAAAAGGTGCAACATCATTCCAAGATTTACATACATATGAAAAAATTGTTTAAGACACATATAGAGAATCCATGGGTTTAATAGAACACGAAACACAAATTTTTAACATATTTGAAGAAGCCTGTCAAATAATGCTCCCAGTACAATTACGAAAATTTTTTGCAAATTTTCTTATATGTGAAAATATTCAAGGAAATATTATTTGGGAAAAATACAAAAAATATTTCACAGAAGATTTTATTGAACAAAAAGAAGATAAAGCACTTGCACACATAAATCAAATTTTAAGTATTGAAGATATATCATGTAAAGATGTTGGTTTACCTGAACCAAACAAGATTGATATAAAAGAAACAGATAAAAATGACATAGAAATGATTAACTATTGTAAACAAAAATTTAGCAGCTCATATGCTCAGTTGAATGATGACCAAAAATTTATTTTTGAGCAAATAAAAAATAGTGAACATAAAATTTATTTCATAGATGGTCCAGGTGGATCTGGGAAAACATTATATAAAACATTAATTTACTATTTTACTATTATAAAAAAAAAAAAATTTTATCAATGGCATGGACAGGAATAGCTTCTATTTTATTACCTAAAGAAATGACAAGTCATCGTACATTTAGATTACCATTAGATTTAAACAATATTGAAAATGCATTTCTAAAACATGATTCTGATAAAAAAAGATTAAGAGAAGCAGATATCATTATTTGGGACGAAGCCTCAATGATACCTAAAAAAGCATTAGAAATAGTCGACAATACTTTAAAAGATGTATGTTCTACGGATTGTAACTTTGGAGGAAAATTGATTATACTAGGTGGAGATTTCAGACAAATTTTACCAGTAGTGAAACATGGATTTAGAAATACAATCGTAGAAGAGTGTATAAAAAATTCTTATCTTTCGCCTTTGTTTAAAATTTTCCATTTAAAAATCAATATCCGTACGCAAGATAATGATTTTGCATCATTTCTATTAGATATCGGAGAAGGAAAAATTGATGAATTTAAAATTCCAGACAAATGGAAAACAAACGATGTTTGTCATGAAATATATAAACATATTAATAACAATTATCATTTTTCAAAAAACGTAATATTAAGTTCACATAATGAAGAAGTAAATATATTAAATAATAAAATATTAAATTTAATTGAACATAAAACAATAACTTATTATAGTCTAGATTACGCAACACATAAAGGAGTAGATCAAACGGATGAAAATATACATTTAAATTTTCCGATAGAAATGTTAAATAATATACGAGAAGGTTTACCTCCAAATGAAATTAAATTGAAAAAAAATGCAATTGTTATGTTAATTCGTAATCTTAGTATAGTTGATGGACTATGTAACGGAACACGGTTAAAAATAACAAATTTATATAAATATAACATTGAAGCTGAAATTATTACTGGAGAAAATAAAGGAAATAGAGTATTTATACCACGCATTACATTAAGTACTTGTGAGTCATCATCGTTACCATTCATTTTATATAGAAAACAATTTCCAATTGTATTAGCATTTGCTATAACTATTAATAAATCAGAAGGATAAAGTTTTAACAGTGTAGGAATATTTAAAAAAAAAAATTATTTTCTCATGGACAATTGTATGTAGCACTTTCACGATGTAAAAATCCAAACAATATATATATACAAAATGAATCTGAAAATAAAACAGAAGTAACAAATATTGTTTGGAAAGAAATATTAGATAACTAATTTTCTCTATAAGATAACGATATTGTGATATAATATAAATAAAATAATAACATAAAGAAACAATGTTAAAATAATAACACAATATAATTGATCAAAGGAATTTATGAAAAAAATATCAGAAAATAATTAATCAAATTTAATTCAATTTTAAATTTAATATAAAATAATTTACTTAATCTAATTAACTATTATTTAGTAAAATACAAGATGGCTGAACAAGGTGATTCAAGACCCAGTCCATTAAGATGGGATCCTGTACAAAATATATATATTGAAGTGAGTAGTATACAACACGCAAGAGAATTAGATAAATTAAATGAACAGTTACAGAATCACATAAATGAACAAGACGAATATGAAAGATATTTAAATAATCAAGTCAACGAATACAATAATAATGTTATGAAAAAATTGTTGTTTTGGTCAATTCTGACCAGATCCGTTGGGAGCAGGAAAGAAAATAGACTACGATGTTAAGTAGTTGCAACGTTTCGTCGACGGGTTTGTCGACCTCTTCAGGCTTTATTAAAAAAAATATATAATAATATAATTAACAGAATGAGCTCACGCTAGTCTTAACTTACAATGGTTGAAAAAATTTAAAAAAAATGCGAAACGAATTACCTAAGTTATCGCACAGCGATCCGTCGAGTAATGTGAAAGTACATAGCAACATGACTTATATATATATATTGGCTTCCTACCAAAACGTAAACAATAACAAATTTTGAATTAGATCGAGAATATACTTTACTTTTTATGTAACAGCTTAAAGATAGATTTGTATTCTCTACTGAGATTCTGTGTATCTTCTTTTTTGTTTATTGTATTTGGTGTACTGTTAATAAATAACATTTCAGAAATAAGTCTTTTATTATAGTTATTTTCAATATCTCTAATTGTTACTGCTTCAAAATCAAATTCATGATTATATTCATTTTTATGTATATTGACAACCAACTCATCATTATTATTCTTGCGATGTTCGGCAATTCGTTTATTTAGGGCACGTTTTGTCTCGCCTATGTACCGTGCATTGCAATCTTTACAAGGGAACTCATAAACCACATTCGTTTGCTCGAGTTTGTTGGTTTTATCTTTGCCAAGAACAACTAGTTTTGAGAATTTATTAACTATATTTGGGATCGTTACAATATTGTATTTCCGTAAAAATTTTGAACAATTGTTGTAAAATTTTGAATAAAATGGAAGTGATAATTTAATGTTGTGTCGGTTAGTATTTACAGGACTGTTTCTTTTATTTTGAAAACGAATTTTAAATAGTCTAGATCTTATATGTTTGTCAATAAACTCTGGTGGATATGAGTTCTCTTTAAGTATATTTTTAACCCGCAATATATTTCTATTATGAAAACGTTTATCTGATAAAAGTATAGCTCTATCAATCAAGTTAAAAACTATATTCTTTTTTAATGATATCGGGTGGTTGCTGTAGTAGTTTAAAGTTCTATTAGATGACATCGATTTTGAATACCAGTCAGTGATAATATTACCATCCTGTTTAATGAGAGACACGTCCAAAAAGTTAATATTGTTATTAATTTCAATTTCATAAGTAAACTTAAGGTTGGGATCAAAATTGTTAAAACATTGATTCAATACATGAATATCGTCTTTTTTGATACAACAAATCGAATCATCAACATATCGAAAATAGAACATAGGTATTATGTTGAATTCTGTTTTTAGTTTCTTCCAACAAGCAATTTCTAAATCTTCCATGACTAGATCAGCAAAAAACGGAGAGATTGGAGAACCCATAGGTGTCCCAAAAATTTGTTGGTAATATTTGTTATTAAAAGTAAAAAATACATTTTCAAATAAAAATTTGGTACAGGAAATAATATCACCGAACGGTATTTTACAATTGTTGAGAATATACTGCGCTCGTTTTTCCAAACTCTGGATAACAAGGTCTACAGAGATATTTGTAAAAAGTGAAACCACATCTAAAGATATCAGTATGTAGTTATCTGGAATTTTTATATTCGTAATTTTATTAATTAGATCAAAACTGTTATCTATGTGTGATTTAGGAAGAGGGAAACATGTTTTGAGGTTTTCATAAATTATTTTTGCTAAGAAATGTGTAGGGCTGTTCACAGTTGAAATTATCGGTCTAAAGGATAGTTTTGGTTTATGGATTTTTGGTAATCCATAACATTTAGCAAGAGATGTGTTTGTCTGCGTAAGTTGTATATTATGATATTTTTGTTTTAGAAAGTTGTTATCATTCAGATTTTTCAGAATCCTATAGACATTATTTTGTAATGTATTTAACGGTTTTCTTTTTATTTCTCTGTACACCTTATTATCATTCAATAAACTATTCATTTTTTTCATATAGTCAGATTTCTCTAAGCACACGGTAACATTGCCTTTATCAGATTGTGTAAAGAATATATTTTTGTTATCGTTAATAAATTTTTGAGCGGTTTTGATTTTCTTAAGTAAAGATAAGTCACTATTTTTCGTTGGTTGTTTACAATTATTTTGAAACTTTATAGCTTTCACTATATCTTGTCTAATTTTATTTTTGTCATCGGTATTGAGTTGTGAAGAAATAAACATTGATTCTACGTTTTTTATGGTGTTAAAAACAATCGATTTCTGCATGTTGTGTTGTGTAAATGCGAAATTGCGACCCAGAGAAACGATTTCAGCGACATCGGTCGGAATATGTGTATTAGAAACATTTTTGAAACATTTTTGAAACATTATATATTTTTTTTAATAAAGCCTGAAGAGGTCGACAAACCCGTCGACGAAACGTTGCAACTACTTAACATCGTAGTCTATTTTCTTTCCTGCTCCCAACGGATCTGGTCAGAATTGACCAAAACAACAATTTTTACATTTGACAATGGGGAGTAAAATTGTGAATACAATTACAAACTCAAGTTACGACTACGGCCTAGGATCAGAGACAGGCCAATCATCATTTTTTAAATTTCTCTCAACTACCTATGGATCGAGCGCAACTAGTAAATTAAAGGAATGGCTCATCTTACGTCGCAAGCAGAGAGTAGTTACTCATCAACGAAATTTCCTCAAAAGCTGCAAAGGATTCGACTTAACACCTAGCCACATACACAACAGAATACAGAAATTAAAAAACTTTACATTCCGAAGTAAGTCTTGTATAACTAAATTATCAATTGACGCTGAAAAGATTGCCAAAAAATTGCTTAAACTAGAAATTAGGGACAGTAGTTTTCAAAAAATGCATTAGAACTCGCTACTCATCGTGTATTTATTGAGATTAAAAATTTAAACATTGATTTTCACATTTTAAAAAAATTTTTTAATTTAAGCAATATTAATATCAAAACTTTGGATAAAAACCTTAAACACCGTTTCAACAAAAAACTTAATTTGATCAAAAAGAGATGTAACTACCAGGATTCCCGCATACATGTAAATATTGAAAAATGTTTCAAAAATGTTTCTAATACACATATTCCGACCGATGTCGCTGAAATCGTTTCTCTGGGTCGCAATTTCGCATTTACACAACACAACATGCAGAAATCGATTGTTTTTAACACCATAAAAAACGTAGAATCAATGTTTATTTCTTCACAACTCAATACCGATGACAAAAATAAAATTAGACAAGATATAGTGAAAGCTATAAAGTTTCAAAATAATTGTAAACAACCAACGAAAAATAGTGACTTATCTTTACTTAAGAAAATCAAAACCGCTCAAAAATTTATTAACGATAACAAAAATATATTCTTTACACAATCTGATAAAGGCAATGTTACCGTGTGCTTAGAGAAATCTGACTATATGGAAAAAATGAATAGTTTATTGAATGATAATAAGGTGTACAGAGAAATAAAAAGAAAACCGTTAAATACATTACAAAATAATGTCTATAGGATTCTGAAAAATCTGAATGATAACAACTTTCTAAAACAAAAATATCATAATATACAACTTACGCAGACAAACACATCTCTTGCTAAATGTTATGGATTACCAAAAATCCATAAACCAAAACTATCCTTTAGACCGATAATTTCAACTGTGAACAGCCCTACACATTTCTTAGCAAAAATAATTTATGAAAACCTCAAAACATGTTTCCCTCTTCCTAAATCACACATAGATAACAGTTTTGATCTAATTAATAAAATTACGAATATAAAAATTCCAGATAACTACATACTGATATCTTTAGATGTGGTTTCACTTTTTACAAATATCTCTGTAGACCTTGTTATCCAGAGTTTGGAAAAACGAGCGCAGTATATTCTCAACAATTGTAAAATACCGTTCGGTGATATTATTTCCTGTACCAAATTTTTATTTGAAAATGTATTTTTTACTTTTAATAACAAATATTACCAACAAATTTTTGGGACACCTATGGGTTCTCCAATCTCTCCGTTTTTTGCTGATCTAGTCATGGAAGATTTAGAAATTGCTTGTTGGAAGAAACTAAAAACAGAATTCAACATAATACCTATGTTCTATTTTCGATATGTTGATGATTCGATTTGTTGTATCAAAAAGACGATATTCATGTATTGAATCAATGTTTTAACAATTTTGATCCCAACCTTAAGTTTACTTATGAAATTGAAATTAATAACAATATTAACTTTTTGGACGTGTCTCTCATTAAACAGGATGGTAATATTATCACTGACTGGTATTCAAAATCGATGTCATCTAATAGAACTTTAAACTACTACAGCAACCACCCGATATCATTAAAAAAGAATATAGTTTTTAACTTGATTGATAGAGCTATACTTTTATCAGATAAACGTTTTCATAATAGAAATATATTGCGGGTTAAAAATATACTTAAAGAGAACTCATATCCACCAGAGTTTATTGACAAACATATAAGATCTAGACTATTTAAAATTCGTTTTCAAAATAAAAGAAACAGTCCTGTAAATACTAACCGACACAACATTAAATTATCACTTCCATTTTATTCAAAATTTTACAACAATTGTTCAAAATTTTTACGGAAATACAATATTGTAACGATCCCAAATATAGTTAATAAATTCTCAAAACTAGTTGTTCTTGGCAAAGATAAAACCAACAAACTCGAGCAAACGAATGTGGTTTATGAGTTCCCTTGTAAAGATTGCAATGCACGGTACATAGGCGAGACAAAACGTGCCCTAAATAAACGAATTGCCGAACATCGCAAGAATAATAATGATGAGTTGGTTGTCAATATACATAAAAATGAATATAATCATGAATTTGATTTTGAAGCAGTAACAATTAGAGATATTGAAAATAACTATAATAAAAGACTTATTTCTGAAATGTTATTTATTAACAGTACACCAAATACAATAAACAAAAAAGAAGATACACAGAATCTCAGTAGAGAATACAAATCTATCTTTAAGCTGTTACATAAAAAGTAAAGTATATTCTCGATCTAATTCAAAATTTGTTATTGTTTACGTTTTGGTAGGAAGCCAATATATATATATAAGTCATGTTGCTATGTACTTTCACATTACTCGACGGATCGCTGTGCGATAACTTAGGTAATTCGTTTCGCATTTTTTTTAAATTTTTTCAACCATTGTAAGTTAAGACTAGCGTGAGCTCATTCTGTTAATTATATTATTATATATTTTTTTAATAAAGCCTGAAGAGGTCGACAAACCCGTCGACGAAACGTTGCAACTACTTAACATCGTAGTCTATTTTCTTTCCTGCTCCCAACGGATCTGGTCAGAATTGACCAAAACAACAATTTTTACATTTGACAATGGGGAGTAAAATTGTGAATACAATTACAAACTCAAGTTAATAATGTTATGATACAAGCACCGTTAATTTGGGATCCGACACAAAAAAAATACGTAGAAATATATAATTTAAAAGAAGCTATAAAACTAGACAAATTGAATGAAATAATAGAAGCCTATGAAAAAGAAGAAAATAAGAATAACGACTATTATAATAATTTACTTAAAGAATATGATTTAAATTGTTTACAAAATTTAATTAAAAAAAAATGAAAAATAAAATTAACGAGATTTTCAATATATAATGTCAACTCAATTTTTTAGTATAAGATATTTGAAATTTCACAAAAATGGTATTAAGCTATATTAATTTCTAAATCTATTATTTTACATTTATTTCTTTCACGTATCCAATAAAATATTTAAAAGCATCAATGTATATAACAGAAACAATAAAAATATGTTTCCATATTACAAATAGGTTACAAAAACGTTACAGGATATGTTAAAGACAAGAAATTTAAAAATTGATTTTTCATAAATATTTTTGTCAAATTAAATAGACGTAAAATATAAAGTAAAATATAAAAGTATATACGAAAATATATACATATATAAGCTATAAAAGAAAATTATTCTTAGGTAAATTATTATTACATATTAATATGAAATATTTGAAATTTTACGAAAATTTAACTATATTAATTTTTAAATCTACTCCAGTAGACTACATTGTATTAGATTCTTCCATGTATCCAACATACTGTTTAAAAGCACAAATACATATAACAGGAACAATAAATATATATGTTTCCAAATTGTAAAAAGCTTACAAAAACAATTAAGGATATATTAAAGATAATATAAATGAAAAAAATATATTTTTAATAAATTTCTATTCAACAATTTTCGAGAAATATTTTCGTAAATTTCAAATAGAAATCAAATATAATATAAATCATAAAAATATATTTAATAATTATAAAATTTTAGGCTACAGTGGTAATGTACAGCTACTAGCGAAGGATACCACTTAAAATAACAATCCAACGGGTTCATGAACGTACCCCCAGGGTAACGTGAAAAACTGTTCGTTTCATCAACCAATCTTTATAGTTAAATCAATTTAAAAAAAATAAATAAATAAATATACAAATAAATAAATATCAATATTATTACATAGAACATGCTATATTCGATGATTCTTCTAATTAATTATATCATGATTTATAACTTATTTAATTTCCTCTTTAAATATTCCCGATTACATGTCCGATATATCTTCCATTCTAAAATGTCCCCGATAACAAAAACTTTTTGTTCTTTGATAATGTCCATTTCTTCAGAACAATGATAAAATTTTTAATAATATAAATATCCAGTGCTACTGACTATAGATTTGTATTTTTTATTATAATTACAACATATCGGGGGATGGTGAGCGGAACGAGCAGTGGGGGCGAAGCCCCACTAGTATATTGTAACGCGTGCGCGAGTTAGGTAATTCGAGATTCGAATTACCCGCGCCGAGCAGGCATGATCACTGGAGGCGCGAGCGCGTGAGCATTCCGACCGGATTAGAACGGTCTCGCGACGCGTAATATACCCGTCGCGTACCCGCCAAGCCGCTACGGCTTTATGCGAGTCACGGCAGCCATCTTCGTGTCTGCCATCGCGCGGTAAACATCTCTTCCGTGTCTCTCTTGAGTTACCTCGTCCACGCCGTCCTATCTTTTTTATAGTCACCGTGAGTGTAGTGGAGGCGCCGAACATAGTGTATGTGCGTGAAAGAGAGACAGAGAGAGAGCGATCCCGACCCGCGTGAGCCACACGAGACAGCGAGCGAGGAGCCGGCAGCCAGCCCGCCAGCCGATCCTATACAGCGAGTAAGAGAGAGAGAGAGAGACAGCGCTCAACTACTGTGCGAGCGAGGAAGAGCGAGAGAGAGTCGAGTGCACCGGCTGCTCCTTTCAAAAGTAAGTCTTATACTCTCATCTCTCGCGTGATTATTGTAAAGGCTTGCACGGCAATCGCCCCGTGCAAGCTTTCTGTGCCGTGTACGTGCGGGTGTGTGTCAGTCCGCCGTACTTTAACACCGCGCGCGATATTAGCAGCTTCGCCGCGCGCCGTATTGTTCGCGCGTTTGAATCTTAACTGTCGCGTGCGAACTAACTTATTGTTTTAACCAGCACTTGCTAGGTGTTTGTAATTACTATTGGTTTTAATATACTGTGATATGTAGTTACTCGTCGCGTTGTTTATTACAACCTGACCTTCTCCCAGATACCGCCGCCTCCGCGGGAAAACGACTCCACCGGTCGTGTTCATATCTGAGCATAGCGGCCGCGCGCTTTACTCTTCGAGCGCGCGCTTTTCACTCAGCGATCCAATTAGTTGGAAAGCGAAGTTCGGGTGTGATATTCGCGTTGTTTACGGGATTCCAGAAGAAGATCCCCGGGCAAGTTATTTTAGTCTGACACCCGCGGCACCGTGTTCTAGGGCATCGCTGCCCTGTGGCTTGTTGGGATTTTTCCCCACTAGCCATCCCGTTACAATATATATATATATATATATATATATATATGATATGTTTGTAAATTGGTACTTTTGAGGAGATGTGAACCTTTCGCTCAGAGTTCGGACAATGTGACTAAAGAAATAATGACCCTGAGGTTACCGACTCTGGGAAAAGGGGGTATAGATTTCTCCTCAAAAGTCGCGATTCTTGCTTTGAGAAATTTGAGGAGTCTTTTCAAAATGGCGACATCTCTTCAAAAGTACCGATCTATACGTTGATATCTCTTCAAATATACCAATTCCCATAGTTAGATATATATATATATATATATATATATATATATATATATATATATATATATATATATATATATATATATATATATATATATATATATATATATATATAATTATCCCCCCATCCGTTTATAGAGCCCATCCCTGTATATTAGTACCTACAGCCCAGAGATCCCTATGGCAAGTGACTAAAGAAATAATGGACCCTGGGGTTATAGACTCTAGATCGGGCTCCATAAACGCCCGAGAAAAATATTTTATGGGACCCGGGCTCCATAAAAGAAAACGGACTCCATAAATATGCTCATGTGTATAAAAGGGCTCCATAAATTTGTTAAAACAAATATGTGTGTGTGTGTGTGTGTGTGTGTGTGTGTGTGTGTGTGTGTATATATATATATATATATATGTGTGATATATTTCAGGTGAAGTGAGCAGCTCAAAATTTTAAAATCGCTGAAAATTGGTTTACTTCTAGTTTTTTATGAAAAAATAATGTTCCTAGAGTTCGAGACCGAATTATTCAAAAATAAAAAAGTTATGGAACATTGAAAATTCAAATTTTTTCAAATTTTTGGTTAAAATTTAACTTTATTCATTTTTTTACTCAAAATCTTGAAACTTTTTGTATTGAACATTGATTGGGAAGAAGTTTGCATTTTACTTGTAGAATGTGCCAGTATTTATTTTATGACCCTTTTTGAAAGTCTGTGATTGGCTGCTTCTTAGTATATCTTCATATTAGAAAAAAAAGTGTGCCACACAATATTTTTTGTTCGACAAAGTTTTTTTTATTTTGTTTTTTAACAAACTGTAACACGCACCTTCAACTTAGACTGTTGCACCTTATTGAAAAAAGTTACATGCTTTTAAATATAAAAAAATATCAAAAATTGGTATTTTTGACCGGTTAGTGGATTTAAGAAGTTAATATTATTCATAAATTTCATATGTTATGCATCGTGTCACAGAATTTTGTCAAAATATATATTAAATGTACTCCAAACATCTATTTTCAACAGTATTTAATTGGCTTATAATTTTATTCATATTTAATTTCCTGAATGTCTGATGCATGGGGCACATACTGCTACATACACTCTATACATATTTTTCTTGTCTTCTTAAATTTAAATTCGATAATCCAATAAAATACTGTTGAAAATAAATGCTTGGAATACATTTAATATATATTTTGACAAAATTCAATGACACAATACGTAACATATGGAATTTATGAATAATATCCCTATTGAAAAATATCGCGCGATTAATAACGCGACTAATCACGCGAAGATCGTGCCAGTTTATCGACCATTTTCTGGCGCGAAATTCAACATTAAAAAATAAGTTTTATTTTGACAACTGTGTACGTGCTTGCATAATTGACAAACATTATGACTGTAAATGTATCAGTGCGTAACTGTAATTTTAATGTACGTGTGAGTATGTGACTGTATGTATCCCTGTTGAAAATATCCACGCGGATTTCCATGTGGATAACCCATGATATCCACGTGGATTGACATGGATTCCACATGGATTCAAATGGATATCCGCGTGGATGATCCACGCGGATATCATGATGAAAATCCATGTGGATTATTTGAAATCCATGTGGATTCAGAGAAACCAACCCGATTTCAAAAATCCACGTGGATTTATTGGAATCCACGTGGATTCCAACTAATCCACATGGATGTAGACTATCCGGCTGGAAAAATTCATATGAGACACACTTAAATCTCACGTGATTCTCAGATGAGTCTCATGCCAAATTCTCATGTAAGTCTCATGTGAGTCTCATGTTTCCACTGACAATTTTAAATGAATTAATACTATTTTTTATTGTAATTAATTGTTTAAATTAATTTAATCGTTTTAATTTATTTTCTAATATGAATTTACAGATGTAAATAAAACTCAATGAAAAAATAAAACAGATGTATATGGGTAACTTATATAGGCATATATATATATATACAGTTTCAATTGTCTGTTACTTATTTCTGAGTTTGCATTCCACTTTCATCAAGGTCTCATTTTAAAAGTAACATTTTGTATCAAATTTTTAGCCTCTGTCGAGGGATATTAATCACGTCACAACCGCCTTAAGCATATTTTGTATGGTATTTCCTTACGTATAAATTAACAATATAATAGGCATCAATCCGGAAAAATTCTGAGCAATTCTACTTACAATTTGGAAACTTTTTTCCATTTAATGTGCTATAGAAAAAGTTTCAAGTTTTTGAGTTAAAAAATCATGAAAATTAAAGATTTATGAAAAAATCCAAAATTTTCAAATTTACAATTAATTCTAACTTTTGAACGATTGAATATTTTGCTCTAAAACTCTAGGGTTGTATTTTGGAGCTAATTTGGAACGAGTAAAAAAATTTTGGCAATTTCAAAATTTTGACCTGTCACACTTGACATGAAATTACCCATATATTTTTAAATGTTTTATTTTATAAAAGTATAAAAATATGTATTTCGGTACAAATAGTACATTACGATACTATAGTGGCATATAAGTCGCACTTTACGGCACGGCATGTGTAAACGCCCGAGCGTAGCGAGTGCGCTTAACGACGTGCCGTAAAGAACGACTTATAACACGAGTATCGTACATTATTTTATAGCACTGACTGCATAAATTCGCCATGTCACGCCTATTCGTGCCATTAGCAGTCCATTTGTGTACCGTGCAGTATCACCCGAGCGATAGCGAGGGGTTTACTGCACGGCAAAATCAACTTTAATCATGTGCAAACTGTAGCTAAAGAGACCAAGTACCTATAAGCATACAAACTTTTCTAATTACATAGAATATTTTATATACTCATAGGTAGTGCCTTTAGTTACAACTTTTATTAGTCGATAAGTCACTTATGGGCTGGGTGACTTTATCGCAGGAAATATTGGGATCATATGGACAAAATACCTTGATCATATTTGACTATAACAGTTATGACATGTACGTATTAGTTTTACAAATAAAATTTTTATTTAACATGACATTTTTACAAAATCATACTTTTTTTTATTTTAAAATAATGTTTTAATAAAATACTTCACCATTATGGTCACAAAGAATCATATCACATATGATGCCATTAGGTCCATCGGGTTCAAATATATCCAGCGGTAAAGTTACTAATCCTATATTAAGTACTTATACATGTGGATTTTTATAATCAATTATGGTATTAATTTATTTATATTAGGACTAGTTCTATATATAAATAAATAATGTGAAAGAGTTTAAATTATATGATGACTCATATTAAATAGTATTGACATGTGCGTAGCTTGGACTGTACTTTCTTTAATGTCATATTTATACTTATTCGCAAGTATTTTATACATAATACTATATAATTTATGTTATAAAATTTACAGCTAAAGAAGAAACCCATGCTTTATTGTTTAATGCTTCTTAAGTAATCATAAATGTGGATTTTTTATAATAAATTATGGTATTAATTTATTTATATTATGACCAGTTCTATGTATAAATGAATAATGTGAAAGAGTTAAAATTATATAATTACTCATATTAAATAGTATTGACATGTGCGTAACTTGGACTGTACTTTCTTTAATGTTCTATTTATGCTTATTCGGAAGTATTTTATATATAACTCTATACAATTTCCAATAAAAGAAGAACCCATACATTATTGCTAAATGATACTTGATCATTAAAATATATTGTTTTACAGCTTGTTTATTAAATGCAGCAATACATTAAAAACAATATTATATTCATAACATATAGCCGTTTGCTAACTGTAAGCTCTATTTTAATGATTAAATAGCATTTAGCAATAATGTATTGGGGACAGGACAGAATCAAAAATAAATGAAAGTCTAAGGCCTTACCTAGATATAAATGTGAAGAACATAATAAGGGCGAAGATGACAACTAGACTTAACCTATAGGCAACGTCTGCAAGAAACTTGGCATGGCCTCAGAGATGACAGCATGGACAGTAGCAGGTCTTTCTTAAAAAAACCACAATTAACCCTCTTTCACGTCATTAATCATTACTCGTAACCCATGAACACGAGAGCGCAAGTTGCAACACGTTGTTTGATGACTACCGCGCCCGCATGTGTTTATTGAGAGCTTGAGAACTAGAGAGAGAGAGAGAGAGGAAGAGAGAGGGACGCCTATACAGAAGTGCATGGGCGCGACAGCTAGTCATAATGAAACGCCGCGTGTTGCGACCGGTGCTTACGCTTCAAGAGTTATGACGACTAAAGTCCGAACGTGAGAGAGAGGGTTCATTGTGGCTTCTTGAAGAAAGACCTGCTGCTGTTCATGCTGTCATCTCTGAGGCCATGCTGAGTTTCTCGCAGACGTTGCCTCTGCTTGCCTGTAGGTTAAGTCTAGCCATCACCTTCACGCTTATTATGTTATCCAGGTTTATATCTAGGTAAGGCCTTAAACTTTCATGTATTTTTTATTTTGTCCTGTCTCCAATACATCATTGCTAAATGCTATTTAATCATTAAAATAGAGCTTACAGTTAGTAAAAGGCTATATGTTATGAATATAATATTGTTTTTAATGTATTGCTGCATTTAATAAACAAGCTTTAAAACAATATGTTTTAATGATCAAGTATCATTTAGCAATACTCTATATGGGTTTCTTCTTTTATTGTAAATTGTATAGAGTTATATATAAAATACTTGCGAATAAGCATGAATATAACATTAAAGAAAGTACAGTCCAAGCTACGCACATGCCAATACTATTTGATATGAGTCATCGTACAATTTAAACTCTTTCACAATATTCATTTATACATAGAACTAGTCCTAATATAAATAAATTAATACCATAATTGATTATAAAAATCCACATTTATAAGTACTTAATATAGGATGAGTGACTTTACCGCTGGATATATTTGAACCCGATGGACCTAATGACATCATACGTGATATGATCCTTTGTGACCATAATGGTGAAGTATTTTATTAAAACATTATTTTAAAATAAAAGAAAATGTAAGTATGATTTTGTAAAAATGTGATGTTAAATAAAAATTTTATTTGTAAAAGTAATACGTACATGTCATAACTGTTATAGTCAAATATGATCAAGGTATTTTGTCCATATGATCCCAATATTTCCTGCGATAAAGTCACCCAGCTCATAAGTGACTTATCGACTAATAAAAGTTGTAACTAAAGGCGTAGTGCCTTTAGTTACAACTTTTATTAGTCGATAAGTCACTTATGGGTAGTCATATATCATAGGTAGTCTATGAGTATATAGAATATTCTATGTAATTAGAAAATATTGTATGCTTATAGGTACTTGGTCTCTTTAGCTACAGTTTGCACATGATTAAAGTTGATTTTGGTCCTCTTGTATAAGAGATCTACAATATTATTTAGTACATTGGATCCAAATATATTTCTTACGCTAAAGCCACCCAAGTCTTAAATCTATCAACGAACAACTGAATTGTGGATCTCAAAGAAAATATGCCTATAACAAAATAACAAAATGAATAAATATATAATTTCAAATATTTCAAAATGTATATTACACTATAACAGTGAGTGGTGAACAAAAAACCTCAATTATATGAAATAAAATAATGAATGTACAAAGAATTTATTTAAAAATTGATTAAAATTTATAAACTATAGTAAAGCCAACCACATGTCAATACTCTTTTATATGTGAAGTGCTTTTATAACTATATGTGAATTCGCCAAGACCAGTCAGGACACAAATTTGTAAGATACTTAATTGGACTTTGTTCTGTTATATGAGGCTTGACGCGAAATTTCAGCTGAGTTCTGTGAACGGGGACAGCATCGCCAAGACGTCGCCTCCTCGCGCGCCCTATCGCGGTCGCCATCATGACTGTTCTTGCGGTATCTACTAATATCGAGTATACGTGGGCGCGCTCGGCGCCGGCCTCGTGTGAATTTGCTATCACGGGTCGGCGTCGAGAGCGCGAGCAGGAGGCTCGTTGAACATCGTATCTTCTTTTTGCACATTAAGCAAAATATCATCAATAACATTATTCTAATGTTGCAGGTATGTTACATGTCTCTATTATTTACTTACAGTTGTGTCGGTACATTAAAATTGTTATAATACTAAAGTTAATTCTATATTTTCAATTAAATTGATTATTTTTTAAAATGTAATACTTGCAAACAATTATACTAACATTCTAATGAAACATTTGCACGATAATATATTATCGTTCAAGGTTTCGTTAAACTGTTATTCTTCATTTAGAAGCTGTATTAAACTGCTAAATAATAAATAAATTGAGTTATACATCAAGCAGAGGATATTCTCGGATTTTGGAAAAAATCATGTAATTGATCACAAGATTTTTTTCAATAGGGCATACGCTCTATTTGGCCATATTCAGGGTGGCGAAAATACTATTTGTACCGAAATACATATTTTTATACTTTTATAAAATAAAACATTTAAAAATATATACATCTGTTTTATTTTTTCATTGAGTTTAATTTACATCTGTAGTTTCATATTAGAAAATAAATTAAAACGATTAAATTAATTTAAACAAATAATTACAATAAAAAATAGTATTAATTCATTTAAAATTGTTAGTGGAAACATGAGACTCACATGAGACTTACATGAGAATTTGGCATGAGACTCACCTGAGAATCACGTGAGATTCAAGTGAGTCTCATATGAATTTTTTCAGCCGGATTGTCTACATCCATGTGGATTAGTTGGAATCCACGTGGATTCCAACAAATCCACGTGGATTTTTCAAATCGGGTTGGTTTCTCAGAATCCACATGGATTTCAAATAATCCACATGGATTTTCATCATGATATCCACGTGGATGATCCACGCGGATATCCATTTGAATCCATGTGGAATCCATGTCAATCCACGTGGATCTTTTCAACAGGGTACATACAGTCACATACTCACACGTACATTAAAATTGCAGTTACGCACTGATACATTTACAGTCATAATGTTTGTCAATTATGCAAGCACGTACACAGTTGTGAAAATAAAACTTATTTTTTAATGTTGAATTTCGGCTAACTCGCGCGATTATCGCGCCAGAAAATGGTCGCTAAACTGGCACGATCTTCGCGCGATTAGTCGCGCGATTCATCGCACGATAATCGCGCGATATTTTTCAATAGGGATTAACTCCTTAAATCCACTAACCGGTCAAAAATACCAATTTTTTATATTTTTTTATATTTAAAAGCATGTAACTTTTTTCAATAAGGTGCAACAGTCTAAGTTGAAGGTGCGTGTTACAGTTTGTTAAAAAACAGAATAAAAAAAACTTTGTCGAACAAAAAATATTGTGTCGCACACTTTTTTTTTCTAATATGAAGGTATACTAAGAAGCAGCCAATCAGAGACTTTCAAAAAGGGTCATAAAATAAATACTGGCACATTCTACAAGTAAAATGCAAACTTCTTCCCAATCAATGTTCAATACAAAAAGTTTCAAGATTTTGAGTAAAAAAATGAATAAAGTTAAATTTTAACCAAAAATTTGAAAAAATTTACATTTTCAATGTTCCATAACTTTTTTATTTCTGAATAATTCGGTCTTGAACTCTAGGAACATTATTTTTTCATAAAAAACTAGAAGTAAACCAATTTTCAGCGATTTTAAAATTTTGAGCTGCTCACTTCACCTGAAATATCCCATATATATATATTGTAACGCTCTGCCGGGGATCAGGGCCGAGGTACGCGGGTAATTACAATTAACACAAATCGGGTAAAACAGCTATGTATTTATTGAATACTAACAACTAACTCAACGATGTACAAACTGGGCACCAGGTGCACGCGTCACTTGCACCTAACAGTAAGCCTTCGCTGGCTAGCTCCGCCGGGAGCAGATAACCTAACTCTATGGTACAGCTACAGCACGAGCTGCAACTTGCGCGAATTCGGAGTCTCGTGACTCCCGACGCGGTAGCGCACACGCAATTCGCTGGGGAAAACACGGGCAAGATAGGAAGCGGGACAAACCTTATGCGGCCAGGCGACGCTGCGGCGGTTATCCGCTCTCACTCTGCTTTGGAAGCTTCACAATGGGATGTCTTACCCCACCCGCCGTATTCACCAGACATTGCTCCTTCGGACTACCACTTGTTCCGGTCGATGGCTCACGCCCTGGTGAAGCAGCACTTAACTTCTTACGAAGAAGCCAAAAATTAGGTCGAGTCATGGGTAGCCTCAAAAGATGAGTTTTTTCGACGTGGCATCCGAATGCTGCCAGAAAGATGGCAAACAGTAGTAGCCAATGACGGACAATATTTTGAATAAAATGTAACGTATATTTTTTTTACAATAAATTCATAATTTTTATTAAAAAATGGCGGAAACTTATTTGTAATTACAATAGTTTCCCATTTATTTAATGCAATTAATATATTTTTTTTATCAAAAATAATAGTCTGCTGATTTTCTGTATGAATAGATAATCTTATAACTGTACGCCTCCTACCACACAACGGAAATTGTTCTAATTGCCATGCAGCTTCCATTCGATTTAAATTGACTCAATTTTTTTTATCAGAATCTAATTTTACAAATGCACTTTCAATATTACTTAAATCTAAAGGTAATCTAAATGTACGACAACTGGTCATACCCTTTGGTAATAAAATAGAATCTATTCCTGTCCAAGCCATAGATAAAAACTTTATTTTTTAATGAAATAAAATAATATATCAAAGTTTTATATAAAAATGTTTTACCAGATATTTTATCAAGTTAATAAAAAACGAGAATTCGACCGTAGCGATAAGTACCTTATTAGTTCAGCAATGCACTTCTGTTCCTACGTTACTATTTATTAAATAGATCTAATTCTTTTTCTTATATCATTTATTTTTTATTATATGTCTAAGATATATTAGGGATATATTATATGTCCGAGATACATTAGGGATATTCACAAGGGCCAGTTCGACCATAGTGCAATGATTCGAAGAATCCATATTGTTTGAGAAAACTGCTTTTTTTCAATTGCAACCAGTAATTTACGTTTCCTTTGTTGAAGTTTGAAGGTTTCTTGACTGTTAACATAAGCCTTGCCCTGGAGAAATCACCATTCTACATTTCTTTTGTCAAAGTTTGAAGGTTCCTTGGCTGTTAACATAAGCCTTTCCGTGGAGGAACCACCTCTTTTCGTTTCCTTTCTTAAAGTATGAAGATTCCTTGTCTGTTAATATAAACTTTGCCTTGGGGGATCCACCTTTTTAATCACGGTATGCTATTTATATCCTTTTAAAAGTTTTTCGAATGTAATTGCTTCTGACTACATATTTCACCCTTCTGAAAGTTTTTTCAACGAAATGTTGAAAAATTATACCCTTGAGATATACACATTGTACATTTGTAAGGTTCTTTGACAGTTAACAAGAGCCTTGCCTAAGAGCAATAACCTCTTTGACTACAGTCCCATACTTTTGTATCGACAAATCCATATTGTTTTAAAGTTGCAAGGTTCTTTGACTATTAACAAAAAGCCTTGTCCTAGAGGAATCACCTTTTTGCTGTCAAAAGTTCGAAAGAAGCTTAGATTTTGCTTAAAATTTGTATACAGTGGCTTTCGAGGTCGGTAATCATAATCTTGCTATAAGACTATTCAAATTAAAAATGACGGAATCAATATGGCCGTTAGAAGGTCGAAAAATCTTAAATTTTGTTGAAAATTGGTATACAGGGATTTGCGAGGTCGCTGACCAAGATTTTGTTATTGGAATTTTGAAGTTCAAAATGGCGGATCCAATATGGCGGTTAATAGTTCGAAAAAAGCTTAGGTTTTTCTCAAAATTGGAATACAGAGGTTTCGAAGTCACTCATCACGATTTTGCTATAAGACTTTCGACATTCAAAATGGCGGATCCAATTGACGGTTAAAAATTCGAAGGAAGCTTAGACTTTGCTTAAAGTTTGTATACAAAGGTTTCCAAGATCGTTGATCAAGATTTATATTACGAGGTCGCTAATTACAATCTTGCTACAAGACTATTCAAATTAAAAATGGCGCATCCAACATATCCGTTAGAAGATCGAAAAAGCTCAGATTTTGTTGAAAATTGGTATACAGGTATTTTCGAGGACGCTGATCAAGATTTTGCTAACGGACTTCCGAAATTCAAAATGGCTGATCCAATATGGCGGTTGAAAGTTCGAAAAAAGCTTAGATTTTGCTCAAATCCCTATTGTTTTAAAGTTGGAAGGTTCTTTGACTATTAACAAAAGCCTTGCCCTAGAGGAGTCACCTTTTTGATCACGGTATCCTATTTTTCTTCTTCTAAAAGTTTTTTCGAAGTTTTTAAAAAGTGGTTGTAGTGCTACTGGCGAAGGATACCACTTGAAATATAAATCCCACGCGCCTATTAACAGTACCTCTAGGGTGACGTGGCGTGAAAAAAACTGTTTTTTCGTTTCAACTACAATTTTGTTGCTTCCCAATATTAAATTTTACATAATATCGTAATGACCTGAATCATAATTGCCAGTAAATAATAAAGTTAATTTAAAATCACTTGAATTGTTTCCAAATGAATGAATATTATTTGAATTATTAAAATGTATTTTTATATTACAATTATATATTGTAATACTACAATACATTCTGATTATACATTTAGATTCTTCTAAAATTTTTCCAACGATTTGCTTCTGACTGTACATTTGTATCCTTCTAAAAGTTTTTCCAAAGGAATTGCTTCTGACTATACATTTGTATTCTTCTAAAAGTTTTTCCAAAGGAATTGTTTCTGACTATACGATTGTATCCTTCTAAAAGTTTTTCCAAAGTAATTGCTTCTGACTATACATTTGTATCATTCTAAAAGTTTTTTCAAAGGAATTGCTTCTGACTATAAATTTGGATCCTTCTAAAAATTTTTCTAACAGGAAAAGTGGTTATGTAGGGCTATTGTCGAAGGATGCCACTTTAAATAAAAATCCAACGCGTCCATTAACAGTGCCTCCAAGGACGTGGCGTGGAAAAAACTGTTTTTTTCGTTTCAACTATAATTTTTTTCTTCCCAATATTAAATTTTTCATAATATTTACATTTTTAATATTAAAAATTTTGTATAAAAACTATGAGAATGTCCTATTTTATTTCATTGTTTAGGGGACATTGGGGGGAGGGGGGGGAAGTCTACCAGAATAATAAGTCACAAAATAACGTAAAAAATGACTGAATTTTACGTTATGTTGAGGAAGGGCTGAGGGGGCGCTGAGGGGGGGGCGCTGAGGAGGGGGTGAGTGGGGCTACGTGTTAACATTCCTCTATATAATATAGGAAGATACACAAACACACACACACACACACACACACACACACACACACACACACACACACACACACACACACACACACACACACACACACACACACACACACACACACACACATAATCCTTCGTCGTTTTCAACCAATTTTCGAAAAAATTACAACCATTTTCTAAAAAATTTGGAAATATTTTTAGAAGAATATAAATATAAAACCTTTCAAAGGATATAAATAAAATGCCGTGATTAAAAGGAGTCTAGGGTAGCATAGATAGCAAGATTATGATTAGAGACCTCGAAAGTCCTTGTATAACAATTTTAAGCAAAATCTAAGCTTCCTTCGAACTTTTGACAGCAAAAAGGTGATTCCTCTAGGGCAAGGCTTTTGTTAATAGTCAAAGAAACCTCCAACTTTGAAAAATACGGATTTGTCGATACAAAAGTTTTGCACTATGGTCAAAGAGGTGATTGCTCCCAGGCAAGGCTCTTGTTAACTGTCAAATAACCATACAAATATAGAATATGGATACGTCAGGCGTATAATTTTTCAACAATTCGTTGAAAAAACTTTCAGAAGGATAGTCAAAAGCAATTGCTTTCGAAAAACTTTTAGAAATAAATAAATAGGATGTCGTGATCGAAAAGGTGATTCCTCCATGATAAGACTTTTAATAACAATCGAAGAATATTCTAACTTCAACAAAGATAACGTAAATTACGAGTTACAATTAAAAAAAGATACGGTAATCAAAAAGATGGTTTCTCTAGGAGAACCGTCCAACTTTAACCTTTAGAGGACGGGATGGCCCCTATACGGGCCATGCCCATGATCGACCCTTTACATGTGTTAGTTTTGAGATGAGAGACATCACAAAAACTCGATTTCTATAGAAAAGTGAGAGAAAACAGTAAACCCAAATCCCCGTCCTCTAAAGGTTAACAAAAGACACGTAAATGTACTCTAAAGAAATAGACATTATGAAAGGAAAAAGATTGTATGTTATAGAACTTCTAAAGGATTATTGAATACATTCAAGCTATAGAAAAATCATGCACAATCATTTCTAAAGCTACAGGATAAACATACGGTCGAGCTCAAAAAGGTAGTTCCTCCAGTGTAAGGTTAACAGTTAATGTATCTTCAAACTTTGACAAAGGAAACGTAATATTTTTGACCGCGTAACGTTCTATTTTAAATAGAAGGATATAAATGTATAGTCAGAAACAGTTACTTTCGAAAAACTTTTAAAAGAATATAAATAGAATACCGTGATTAAAAAGGTGGATCCCCCAAGGCAAGGCTTATGTGTAACGTCTAAGAAATTTTCTATTTCCTTCCCTAGGCAAAAAATATATATTACCATATACCTCTGGAGTATATACACGCCTTACTCATATACTTATTTTCTTATATGCCCTCTCTCTCTATATATGTTTTATTTTCAAGGTCAATACTCACATACTCATACACACACCTGAATATATGATTATAAACGAATAAGTTATTTGAACATAATTTTTTTTTTGAAAGGTCACATTATTTGAACTCGCACTAACCATCCATATATTGGTAACCGTTACTATTTAGTTTATATATATTTTTTTTTTACTAACAATCACCATAATTGATCAACGCATATTGTCAAAATTATATAAATCATAGCAATTAATTTTCAGAAAATTAAAATGCACCAATTGTATCTTTTCATAATGATTACTGCAGTTAAGTCAAACAAAAATTAGAATAAATAAATTTTGCAATTTGAATTAAACTAATACAAAATCAACCAATATCATTGCGAGCGGAAATACTTTTTAAGCATTGCACATATGAACAATCACACCATGCGAATAAAATTCCATTGTCATTTGCATCACCGCCTCCTACCTTATCTGAAACCAAAACATTAACTTCCGGGCGATAAGCCTTTGCCTGCTCGCACTGGTCCAACCGAATGCAGATTCGGCTTGCCTTAGAAAGCCAGCAAGGTAACCCCAGCTAGCCAGCCCCCCCCCCCCCGCCCCATTTTTCGGTGGAGTAAGAACGACAAAGGAGAGCTGAGTTAATCAAGAAGTTTTTTCGGCAGAAGGGTACGACCGCGCGAGCAAGGCAGTTGATTCTATCTGTACTCCGCACTTTGTAACTTTCGGACAATAAACTTTTAAGTTAACTGCATTTCGTACTCGTCACTACGAGACCTGCCCTACCCATCCTTCAGAAACATTCACGGGCTTAAAATTTATACCGAAAGTTAACTTTTCTCAAATCTGGAATTTTCTTTTGCTGCAATTTATTTTAGGCTTAAAATTTTTAGAAATCAAATATCAGCAAATTTTATATCTTTTCTTTGATCGCGAGTAATTTTGAACTTTTTATCGCGGAAAATCTAGTCATAAAAGGTTATACAAAAAAAAAAGAAAACATACTCGCGGGACGAAACCGCTCCTCGAACAACCAATACCAGGAAGCAGCAGCAGCAGGAAAAAGAGGACCGGAGGACTTCTCACTGCCACTCTCGGGTACAGCGGGGACCAGGATCGGTGGGTGTCCAGGCCTCCATACTAAGGGACAATTCCAAGCAACTGCGCCGAGGACGGAGCTCTACAACGAAGTTATCGCCGACCCGAGGACCCAACACACCCTCCAAGGAACTGGAGAAACCAGCCAATCTGCGCTACACGCTCGCCAGTGTAAAAGTAAGCAGTAGATTTTCCCTTTTGCCGCCACAAGCTCAAAAATTAAAAACAATCCTCGAACGTAACATATGTTAACATTTAATAGAATTACCAATGACTTACTAAAATACTAGATGGCTAATCAAGGAGATTCAAGACCCAATTCATTAAGATAGGATCCTACACAAAAAATATATGTCGAAGTGAAAAGTATACAGCATGCAAGAAAATTGGATGAAATAAACAAATAACTACATGATCATATTAATGAAGAAGATGAATGTGATTTAATTAATCAAATCAATGAATGCAATAATGATATCACACAAGGACAAATACCATTGATTTGGAATCCAAAAAAAAATAAATATCATGATGTAGAAAATTTAAAAGATGCCGTTGAACTTGACAGGTTAAACGAAATGGTGGAAAACTATGAAAAAGAAGAAAATAAGTATAATGAACATTATAATAACTTGCTTAAAGAGTAGGGTATGAACTGTTTTTGTTGTTGATGGTAACAATTAAAATCATGCGTATGACTGTTGGCGAGGTATACCACTTAAAAAAAATCCAACGCGAGTTATGCTATTGAAAAAATGCATATAAAATATGGCTCTTCATGTAATTATTTCAATAGTTAAACAGTACCTCCAGGGTGGCGTGTAAAACTGTTTTTTGTTGCTTATGGTAACAATTATTAAAATAATAAATTATCTATGACTTTATCAAACAGTAATTTTTATCAAAAGTATATAATTTAAAACATTCTTTATTATATTAATTTTTTCAACACGCCGGGGGTTGGCGAGCAGAGCGAACAGGGAGGCGAAGCCCCATTAGTATAAATTTTTGCAGAAGAAAATCCGAAACAATTTTTGGAGAAGAAAATAAATATTTTAATTTCAAAATGATAGGTGACATAGGCAACGCGGATCACCTGATTTGAGAAGGATTCGGTCATGTAGAATCAAAGTTTATTGTTTCGAATTCAGAAAGACATATCTTCGTAGTGTACTTGTCAGCCATTCCCAATTTTTTCGACTTTTTTCCGGTTACTTTTGATGTACTATTGACCACCATTTCATTTTTTATCAAAGCTTTTAATTCCAGCATAACGATTTACTCCTTATACTGAAAAGTGAATATATAAGGTAAACGTTTTAATATAATAAGAGCTTTTTCAAATTTTGCAGAAACTAAACGATTATACAGCTTTTTTTCGTACATTTGATTATTAAAATTTGTCTCTAATATTTCGAATATTTGACATGTTAATATCTGTGGTTTCCAGGAATAACGACTTAACCCACTTGAGGGTCAAAATTGAGTTAGCACTGGAATTTATATCTTCTAACTACCCTTTTTCATGTAGCCTTGGTCCGGAAATCTGAAACGCGTTCAAAGAGCAAATATCAGCTAAGTGCATAACCACTTAACTGCACCTATTTTATAGCAACAAAGATCAAAGGCAATAGAGAATAGAAGGTAACACAGCAGCTTTGATTTCCAGGCGATGGGGCGAGTATGCATAAACAGTAACCGAGTAACATTCGGTATTCGGTTTACCGAATTCCGTTGATTTTACGCATATTCCGTTGGAAGGCGCATGCGTGGGAATCAATATTTAAAAAAAAAATTCGTATTCTATGTTTTAAGTGTAGAAATAACTATGTTATTTATCTTATTTGAACAATTTCCATAAACCGATTAACTGCACAGTTACTGGAATAACGACTTAACTGCATTGTTTTGTTTCGTTATACAAAGAATAAAAATGTATTCTAGCAGCTGATAGTGGGGTTCGAAAGATATTCGATACCTTTGTAAATGTCTATATTGTTATGATTTACGCATTTCGATCTTACAATGAAGTGTCATGACAGAAATTTTAAAACGGCGATTTCTCGAAAACACGTACAAGTGGGTTAGGTCGTTATTCCTATAAGCCGCAGATATAATATTTTTTACACTCAATACAAAAAGCATGCGCTAAATCAAGCTTTGTAGACGACGTATCAAAAAATACTGATACGCTAGCGAGAAGATGATCGCTTCCACACGAGGGTAAAATCACTTTCGCGCACTAGTATGGAAATGTCCTATTTCGACACTCTGTGCACAAAGCTTGCGACGGTCCTGACCAAGCCCCTGCGCCGACGGCAACCGAGCGATCTCTCGTGTACGCGGAGCATGCGGCAGCATGTAAAGCGTATACGTGCGTTGCTGAGTCCGTATGCGAGCACTCCAATACTCACCCGCGCACACGTACGTGCGCGGTCCCTCTCCTCGCCACCGACGCTGTAACGTAGCTCTCCCACGCGCCATCCCTACTCCCGGCGAGGCAAAAGCCTGTGTCCAAACGAACCACGTGCAGTAGACTTATTAGAGATACAAATTAACTACTTAACTAATTAAAATCACTTGTGCACGTTACGAGCTTGACTTCGTACACGCTCGAATTAAAGAAAAAGTTTATAACAATTAATATTTAATTTAAAATATTGTGGTCGGTAGGGCAGAGAACTCTGTCGGTATAAGGCGAATAGTTAAAAAATCAAGTTTTGTATTTAATTTTGCAATCATATATGTTATTCTGAAACTAACAAAAAAGTTTGAATCACAAATAAAAGATTTAAAATGATATAGCAAAAGGAGATAGACCTATAAAATGACACAATTAACAGAACAAATTTTCTTATATTATCTATTTATTTAATAGATTAGAAAACACCTGTAAAATATGTACTTAAATATTGTAAAACAGTATCTTTTTCGTTTAAAAAATGTAGACTACCATATAGTATAATATAGTTAAGCTGATTATATTTCCTGAAACAGTTGTGCAAGATTGTAATGAATACCAGGTACCTGCAGATTTCATAATACTTCCAGTATAGTCAAGTAATGTATTCAGAATTGTTATGATTTATATTTCAATATTATAAATTAAAATTAGAGTAAATTTTTTTTCATTGTTCTTCTTGATTTCAGTTATAGAAAATCAATTAATATTCTATTAGTATAAAAATATAATGTTACTATAACTGGGCTTCAAAAAATATTTCATAAACAGAGAATGAGATAATTCTGACAAGACCGTATTTTGAAAAGTTTCATTGTTACAGGTTCTTATTTCTGTGTTTAGAAAGGGTAAGCAATATATTTTTTGCAAAATCACATTATATTTAATTATAAAAACTTATTGCTTCCTCGTAGAGGAAGCTTTGTAACAGCGAAAAATATTTTCGAAACAAAAAATGATCAAAAAGATGTTTTAAGGAGATATATGTCGCTATATGTAGACTTTGAGAAATTTTTTTCGTGTGTGTGTGTGTGTGTGTGTGTCTGCATGCATGGGTGCGTGGGTGGGTGCATGCGGGCGTGCCTGTGGGCGTGCGTGCGTGCGTGCGTGTGTGTGTATTTGGTTTACATAGGTGGGGTCAATATTCTATTTTTTTATTTTATAGCGATTTTCCAATTTTACAAATTTTAATTTACGATTTTTATACTATTTACAAGTAATATTGTTAATATATTATGAATTCCCTCTATGCACGATAAAATTCTCTACAATTTAAAAAAAATGCCGCTAGCTATAAACAGTCATAAGTTATTAATGAAAACCTAATTTTTTGTAAATAGGTTATATTTCGAAATTAAAAAAAGATATTGACATGAATATTTTTTTGATTATAAGGAATATAGCATTATAATTAAAAATACAATGTTTTCAGGATTTACTATTTTTATAAATTTAGGATATTATTAAATGTTTCTACGAAAGTATGCAAAAAGGCAATTATGTTTGTTTTCGAATTGTAGAGAAAATATTTACATCTCTCTCTTCCCATCTCTCTTAATAACTGTCGAGCTCTCTACAACGAAATTTAATAAAAGATCAAATATGTGTCTATATCAAGCAATACAGCCTTTACAAAAACTAATGTTTAAAAGATTTTTTATTTTTAACAATTTTGGTTAATATTACTTTCTAAGAAAGTATACGATAAGGCATGTATGTTTGTTTTTGTATTCTGACAAATTTATTCTTATAAATATCAAATCAAATCTATAATTTAAAAAAAATAAAATAAATACTAGTGAAAACGTCGTTTACTTCTTCGAGTTAATATATACTCAATAAATATACATTAACATTTTTAACTGCAAATCTAACAAAAGAAAGTTGTGAAATCAATAATAGATGGTCAAGTAAGCTTAAGTCCACTTGAATGAAATGACTCAGTTTTAGTTAAGTAAGTAATTAATGTGATAAATTACAAGTTTACATTTGCACTATTTACTGTAAATCAAACAAAAGAATGTAGTGAAATCAATTAACGATAGTCAAGTAACCCTCTAAAGCAACTGTACAGCTTTTCTCAAAAAAGTTTTCAAATTTTGTCATCCTTCTATACAAATTAAACACAAGAAAGTATTGTAATCAATTTATTATAGTCAAGTAACCATAAATTAACGTGACCGATACAATGGTAGTTTTCGTACCTAGGTAAATTTACATTTTACGCCCGCGTTGTAATGCCCGACGGCCAACGCAGCTGGCCTCACAGATTATTTATTACACAAGGGCGTAAAATCCTGTACCCTTCGTACAAACATTATTGCATCTAGGTTTGACAAGCGAAGACTAGTCCAGAGCTGGTCTGGGGTAGCCCTCCTTTCTCTCATACATACTTGGCGGGGCCGCCAGTTGGCAGTTTACGATGTTAACAGTGAATATAAATTCCATGTAAATATTCAATTCTTGAAACTATAGGTAAAATTGTTGAGGTGTGGATAGTTAAATAAAGAAAACCATTTAGATTAGACAAAAGGAATGATAAGTTTATTCAAACTAAGACTTCGGCGCTTCTTTGCCACGCGGAAGGTGCTACTTCATCGGCATACAGTACTAGAGAGAGAGAGAGAGAGAGAGAGAGAGAGAGAGAGAGAGAGAGAGAGAGAGAGAGAGAGAGAGAGAGAGAGAGAGAGAGAGAGAGAGAGAGAGAGAGAGAGAGAGAGAGAGAGAGAGAGAGAGAGAGAGAGAGAGAGAGAGAGAGAGAGAGAGAGAGAGAGAGAGAGAGAGAGAGAGAGAGAGAGAGAGAGAGAGAGAGAGAGAGAGAGAGAGAGAGAGAGAGAGAGAGAGAGAGAGAGAGAGAGAGAGAGAGAGAGAGAGAGAGAGAGAGAGAGAGAGAGAGAGAGAGAGAGAGAGAGAGAGAGAGAGAGAGAGAGAGAGAGAGAGAGAGAGAGAGAGAGAGAGAGAGAGAGAGAGAGAGAGAGAGAGAGAGAGAGAGAGAGAGAGAGAGAGAGAGAGAGAGAGAGAGAGAGAGAGAGAGAGAGAGAGAGAGAGAGAGAGAGAGAGAGAGAGAGAGAGAGAGAGAGAGAGAGAGAGAGAGAGAGAGAGAGAGAGAGAGAGAGAGAGAGAGAGAGAGAGCGTCGCTTGTTGCCGCTCGACATACCTTCCTACTCACGCACATACTAGGGAGGGGAGACGTACATGTGTGCGTTCGCACTCATCTTGCGCGCTCTCGGTACAGTCGCGCGCTCACACATACTATATATTTTCCATGCGTACAATATAGATGTATACTATTTTCAACACGCCTCCTTACATATATATTGTGCGCTTGAATTATTACATATTCTTTCTTCTTACATTCCAATTTAACATACCTTATTTAAAAATCATCAAATTCCTGAAATTTTCGACTTGTCTTTACACAACGCTTTGGTAATACATCTGCAATATTTTCATTTGTATCAATTTTACATATTTCAATTAACTTCACTTTCACGCCTTCATGGACAAAATGATAGTGTATCTCTATATATGTTTTGAGTTTTTCGTAAAATTTCCATAGTTTGTAATATTTATTGCTCCGAAATTATCTTCATAAATCTTAATAGGATCATACAATTCAATGTTAAAGAATTTATCAACTCAATTACAAATTTTATTTCGCTCACTACCTCAGACAGTGCTACATATTCCACGTAAGTCGAAGCTTTTGTCACACACTTTTGTTTACGCGATTTCCAATCAATCACATTTCCCAAAAATCTAATTGCATAACCAGATGTAGACTTTCTATCTACGCTATCTCCCGCATGATCTGCGTCTACATAGCAATTTAAATCTCACAATTTCCGTTTCTATTATAGTGTAAATTTAAGTCTTTAGTTAAATACAAATATTTCAAAACTCTTAACGCGTATTTCCAATGTGTCTTATCGTAACAATTTTGATATCTACTTAAATAATTTATGCTATAACTTATGTCTGGCCTTGTACTTGTACTTTATTATTATGTATAATAAAGCACCTATTAAGTTTCTGTACTTTATATCATACTCACAACTTTCAGCTTTTTCAATTTTTAAGTTTGTTTCCATTGGAGTGCTAGAAAGTTTATTATTCTGTAATTGATATTTATTAACTAATGACTCTATATACTTAGACTGACTTAATTTCATCTCACATTTATGATAATCATAATCTACGTTTATACCAAGATATTCTTTTATCTCTCCTAAATCTTTCATTTTAAATTTTTCCATTAAAGCTTTCTTAACACTTTAAATCTTTTTCTTACTTTTGCTGCAAATTAATAAATCATGTACATACAGTAACAAATATAAAATGTCGTCTCCTTTACCAAAAGTATATAAGCAATAATCGACATTACTTCTTTTAAATTTCAGTTTTAGCAAATATTCATCAAAGCATTTATAGCACGCTCTTCGACTTTCTCGTAGTCCGTATAACGCTTTTGATAATTTATAAACTTTGTTTGATCCATCATCATAACCTTTAGGTTGACTGACATATACCTCTGAGATTACAATACCATTCAGAAAAGCTGTAACAACATCCATTTGTTCTATTATGAAACCAGACTGACAACAAAATGGAACATGATTTTTTAAATTTGAGTTTTTGCTACTGGAGCGTATATGTCATCAATTACATTTGACTGTTGAAAACCTCTTACGACTAACCTAGCTTTAAATACATCGTTAGATTTTCTCGTATAGACCCATTTTGCTTCTAAGATTTCTTTATCTGTTTGTTTATTAACTAATGCCCATGTCATATTCTCGTTTAAACTTTCAATTTCATTATCCATGGCTTTTATCTACTTTTCCAGATCTTTACTGTCCATCGCCTCCTCAAATGTATACGGAGTATCTACTCTACAAAAGTTTACATAAATATTATTCGAACTATTCTCTGGATATCTTATTGGGCTTTTTTGTCACGTGTAGAACTACGTGAGATTCTTAATTCTTTATTTTCATTATCTTTACACTTTCCCGAAGGTTCATGCAAAGATACAGTATTATTCTTTTCTTTTATTTTACATTGTTGCTCATTCGTTTCATCTGCACTTTCAAAAGCATTATCAGATACATCATCATCCGTACTACAATCGCTTTTTTTCATCATCTTCATAATCAATACCAATACATTTAACATCTTTTTCTACAATATCAATGTGTCTCGCAACTATTATTCTATTATTTAAAAGTACTCTATAGCCTACTTCACTGTAACCTAATAAAATACCCATATCCGTCTTTTTATCCCATTTCGAAATTCTTTTTTGTTCCGGCTTTCTTACAAAAACTCTACTACCGTAATGACGTAAATGTGCTACATTCGGTTTTCTTTTAAAGAAAATCTCAAAAGGAGTTTTTCTTTCTATTGTATTCGCTAACGTACGGTTTTTCAAGTATGCTGACGCACATACTATTTCAGGCCAATATCTTTTGTGTACTTGTGCCTCTGTTAGTAAACAACGCGCCATATCAATTATAGTTCTATTAAATCTTTTCGCGGTTCCGTTTAACTCATGTACGTAGGCTGGACAATTATTCAAAATAATACCTTTTTCTCTTATGTATTTATAAAACCGATTATTTAAGTATTCTTTCCCATTATCGCATCTCAATGTTTTTACTCGTTTTCCCGTTCAATTTTCACTTTCATTTATATATTTAACGATACAGTCAAAAATCTCATCTTTAGTTTTTATACAATAGACTCTAGCTATTTTGCTATAGTCATATATAACAGAAACGAAATAATTTTCCCCGTTAAACCCAGTAGTTTTGAAGGGACCGCATACATCGGTACGAATAATCTCTAAGATATCTTTCGCTCTAGAGCTGTTATTATTAAACGGTAAATTATGCATTTTACTTTCTATACACGTTTTGCATTTAATAAATTCTGATTCTAATTCGTTTGGTATTCCCGTTAACAATTTCTCTTTAACTAATGTATTTAGATATCCGAAATTTATGTGACCTAACACTTTGTGCCACCTTTCCTTTTGACTCGCCATGTTGTGCCGCTGTGATCCGCTTGGCCGCCATTTTGACATTCTCGTGCGAAATGCCCAGTTTCCCACAATTGTAACAGCTTCTTTTTTATCCTTTTTTGTAGTAAATATATTCGATCTTTGTTCAGTATGATCGTTATTATTTTTCATCTGAGCAATTTGAATCTTATTTTTCACATACGATGCTGTTTGATCCTCTTCCTTTAATGTATCTATCAAATCGCCAATGTAACTGTACTGGCTCGGCAACGTGTTCAACACGTAATTTAACTTTTCTTTCTCACTTATTTTAGCACTCGCGCTTTTCAATTCATTCACTGATTTTTCAAATTCACTGAAAAATGTTGCTGTATCACTGTACTTTTCTAGTCTCATTTTCTTCCATTTGTTTCTACATACAATTTGTAATGCTGTAATGCTGATTCTTTCAAATACATATCGTCCAATTTCTTTATTATCTTAAAAGCTGTATCTTCTTCACACACAAACTGCAATTGTTTGTTGGAAATGGCACTATAAATCTGATTTATTGCCTTCAAATCTTTTTCATCCCAGTCATCCCTATCTGCAGTGGCTTTGTCTCTTTTAATCACTTCATCACACTTCTTGAATTTCAAATACATCGTTATTCGTTTTTTCCACATACTGTAGTCCTCTCCGTCAAATACTGGAATCGTAATATCACATCTTCCTGCCATTTTGTCTTCTTTGTTCTCGAACGTTCCTTCGTGTTCGGAATATTTCTCTTGCTTGACCTCCAATGTGGCTACTTCCTCTGTCTTGAACATTCCTTCGCGCTCGGACTTTTTCTTCTTGTTTCCCACTATCGTATCTTATTCATTTCCCCGAGGGTCGATGAATAAGATAGGTTTCTCCACTTACCAACCACGCTCTCCCACCATGCTAAGGTGTGGATAGTTAAATAAAGAAGACCATTTAGATTAGACAAAAGGAATGATAAGTTTGTTCAAACTAAGACTACGGTGCTTCTTTGCGCCACGCGCGAGGTGGTACTTCATCGGCGTACAGTGCTAGAAAGAGAGAGAGAGAGAGAGAGAGAGAGAGAGCAGCGAGTTGCTTGCTGTCGCTCGACATACCTTCTCACTCACGCACACACTAGGGAGGGGAGACTTACATGTGTATACATTTGCTTCGGAGAATTGATTGCATTACTTGACTATTGATAATAGATTTCACTACATTCTTTTGTTTGATTTACAGTAGATAATCCAATGTAAACTTGTAATTTATCATATTAATTACTTACTTAACAAAAACTGAGACATTTCACTCAAGTAGACTCAAGTTTACTTGAGTATCAATTATTGATTTCACAACTTTCTTTTGTTTGATTTGCAGTGAAAAATCTTAATGTACATTTGTTGAATATATATTAAGGTGGTGCAGTACTCCTGTACTCTGTTTTATCGACAGAACAAGGTAAATTCTATATTATCAAAATAAATATATCGAATTACGTCTTATAAGGAGATAGTTGCTCTGCACAATGTAATAATCTACCATCCTACATAGTTTTGAGCCCAAAAACCGACGGCACCCTAAAAAGCTTTTCGAACAAAAATAACCAAAATTTTAGATATATGCGATGTTTCAGGTGAAGCGATCGGGTCAAAATTTTAAAATAGCTCAAAACTCGTTTTCTTGTAGTTTTTATGAAAAAAACATGTTCCTCAAATTTTAGGTCGATATTTGAATAAATAAAAAAGTTACACAACATTGAAAATTCAAAGTCACTGAAATTTTTGGTTAAAATCCCAGTTTATTCATTTTTTTACTCAAAATCTTGAAACTTTTTATATAGAACATTTATTGGGAAAAAGTTTGCATTTTATTTGTAGAATACACCAGTATTTTTTATGACCCTTTTTGAAAGTCTCTGATTGGTTGGTATTTGGTATACCTTCATCGACCAAAAGTAAAGATTATGCCCGTACCAAATTTCTCCACCAAAGTTTTTTTCAATTCTTTGGATAAAATACTTTAATTAAAAAAAAAAGTTTATAGTCAGAACTAACAGGGAAGGTACCCCAAGTGTCAGCCGCCGATTTTGATAATATTGCAATACCTTCTGTTAAAAAAGTACCCGGAAAAGTTCTTTTAAATCTCCCGCTTTATAGATATTTGAAATTTTTTTTGTTGTATGTTGGCATCACTGTACCAAATTATGATGCCAAGTTTGAGCGCGTTCCATCAAGCAGTTTGTTTACGCCAGCTGTTATAGTCAGTTAAGCTCAGTAGTGCGTCACAATTTTCACAACAAATATTTAACAAAGAGTTTGCCTCAAATTTTGTGTTACCAATGAAATTTCGTGCGCGGAATCTTTGAAATGTTGGAAAAGACTTGTGGGGAATCAGTTTTATCAAAAACACAAATTTACGATTGGTACAAAGCATTCAAGGAAGGTCGAGAAGTGTGTGAAGATTTGCCTCGGTCCGGACGGCCATCGACAGCATCCACCGAGGAGAACATTAAAAAAGTGAAACAAATCGTATTGGAAAATCGCCATTCAGGCTTAAGAGAGATAGCACAAGAGCTAAACATCTCCCACGAGTCAGTTCGTACGATTTTGGTGGATGTTTTGGGCATGAAACGCGTCGCCGCTCGACTTGTTCCAAAAGAGCTGAATTTTCTTCAAAAAGAGTACCGCAGACAGATCTCTTTGGACATATTGGATCGTGCTAATTCCGATCTTACATTCATGGATCGCATTATAACTGGAGATGAAACATGGATCTACGAGTTTGACATGCAAACAAGTCAACAGGCATCTCAATGGCAAACAAAAGACGAGCCAAAACCGAAAAAACCACGTCAAAGTCGATCAAAAGTGAGAGTCATGCTGACTATTTTCTTTGATATTCATGGTTTGGTGCATCATGAATTCCTACCAGAGGGACAGACGGTCAATAAACAATATTATTTGAACGTTTTGAAGCGTTTGCGTGAAAAAATCCGTCAAAAAAGGCCAGAATTGTGGAAGAACAATTCGTGGATTTTGCACAACGATAATGCAGCGCCGCATAGAGCCGCAGTTGTAACCGAATTTAAGGCCAAAAACTCAATAAATACAATCGAGCAACCACCGTATTCACCAGATTTGGCCCCATGTGACTTTTTTCTGTTCCCGAAACTAAAATTACCTCTCCGTGGAAAACGTTTTGAAGCGATCGAAGCCATAAAACAAAATTTGTTGAGGGAACTGAAGGCCATCCCAGAAAACGCTTATAAAAAATGTTTTGATGATTGGAAAAATCGTTGTCACATGTGTGTTGCATCAAATGGGGCCTACTTTGAAGGCGACAAAATAAATATTGATAAATAATTGAATATTGTGTGTTTTATTTAAAAATTCCGGGTAGTTTTTTGACAGATAGGTTGTTATAGTACTTAGAACTAGGGGGGCCGAGCCCCCCTGCGTGTCTTCGACACGCCAACCCCCCCGCCCCCACACACACCTGCTCCTCGCTTCGCTCGTCGCCCCCTCTCCCTATGTAAAAACTTCGTTTTTACATAATAGGCACGACCGTAATGCTCAGAAGAACCTTATAATTTTATTATTACAAAATTTGTAATACTTTATTTTTATCGTTTTTATCATTAAAATAAACATAAATACATCTGCAGTAAAATTTAAATAAAAATTATCCATTTACTTTTACACATTTATTTCTTTTTTTTTTGTAAAAGGTTTGCATTTTAATTCTACATATACAGTTATACGTAAATAATTTTCTAATTAGTCTATGATGCATATAAATTTATTAAGTATTAATTTATATGATAAAAAAGCATATAGGAGTATTAAATATAAGTATCATGATTGCAGGTATATTTAAAATTAAAAACATGGTTATCATAATTTTTATCGAAATTATAATAATCATTTTTATTTTTTTTATGATAACGTCAAATAGAAAAAAGTTTTGTTTCAATGTTATCCACAACTTTGGTATTCGAAATTTTTGTATATAGTCAAATTCTGTTAAATTATATGAGGAAAACTATTGTTTCATTACTCTCGATTAATAAAAAAACATAGTTACATTTCATACGGTTCTAACGAAAGGTGGGGACTATAGCTGTTCATGGGTGTTCCTAACTACATATACCTATACAATCTCAATTACGAAAAGATACTCGCGACACATGTACACATACACTAATACCGCAAAAAGGAGAAAAACAGAAGAAAAAAACAATGCACATTGATGCATTCGGCAACCGCAATCTGGCATTGCGCTGCATGACTGAGTACTACTGCATTTACAGCAGCCGTAACGGTTACCTCGGCTAGGCTGCGTTCGCGCACATAAGTTATATACTTTCAGCGGAAAAACGCATGCGACCCGCATAATCGCGAGCACTCCTTATGTATAAGATACATACTTATATATATATGATGTCAACAACCACAACGTCTGGCTCCCGGCGTCCCCAGCGATGACAGCGATTGCTGTATTTCGCCGCCCTGGTGAATGTCGTCCCTTTCATCGTGTTCGCCGGTTGATGATAATTCTTCGTAGACAGGAAGGCAGTGTGTCAATGGCGAGAGCAGATTTGGTAAGCCCTTTCTCGTTCCTAACCTTTCTGATGGGTGAGCTGATGGCATTTTCTGTTGTTTGCAGGTATATCTGTGGCAGCGAGAGGGGTGTAAACGACGAGCACTGCTACATCAGACTGTTGCTTGGATGTGGAAGAAATGTTGCCTGGGTCATTTATTTATTAATTATATGTGGTTTTTAGGTGCTCAACTTTCCTTGTTTGCCGCTTGTACTAGTGACTATGTGTACAATTAATCTGCTACTTGTGTCTTCAGCGACTCTCAGGCTGGAGCTGTTTCCAGCAGTGAAACAACGGTTGAAGGTTTCTACCAGTCCTTCCCCTCTAGTAGTTACAGGTAGCTGGTACAGCGAGTGAACTACAACCATTGCTGCAGACTTTTTTTTGTATGGTAATGTTTTTTTTTTTGTGTCATCTATTTATTAGTCATATGTGGTTTTTAGATGCTCAACTCTTCTCGCTTGTTCCCCAGAATAGGGACTGATCTGCTGTTCATGATCTTTGTTGATTCCTAGGCTGAGGCAGTCCTTGACATTGAGATAGAATTGACGGTCTCTGTCAGTACTTTCCTCCCAGGTGGTATGGTTACTGAAGTAGTGGATCACTGTTAGATGATTCTCAGCACACTGGCATCCATGGAGTAGTACCAGCCTAGACCGTCCAGCCCTATTTTGCTGTTTCTGCAGCTCTAAGTGATCTTCAAGTGTTAGTGCTTTATAGTGTAATTAGGAACTGGGGATATCATAACAGTGCTGCGTGTGTGGTTAAATGCGATACGGGTAGCTAGTTGTCGCTGATAATATTAGCTTGTCTGATTAATTTCTAAGTTTAGTCAGGGTGTAAGAACTCGCTTCAGGGTATCTGTTGTATTAAAATACATCATTATGTATTTGACAGACTTCTACCCAGTGAGACTTATCTATTACTTATCATTTTCTAGCACACTGTAAGACTGACAGAGTCAGCTAAAATATTGCATTCTTTATACATTGAAATTGACCATATTACAAAATTTATAATACGTACATTACACAAAAGTTTTTTTTGCAAATATGATATTACTTTAACATGTACTTATTGTAGGATAGGACGTTAATGGTTCTACTGCCCATGTAGTAAAGAAAAACAAATACCAATTATTTATCCAACGTTTCGGACGATTTATTTTCGTCCCTCTTCAAGGTCAAAACATATCGAAAAAAACTATGTTTAAGTGGGCATCCTAAGTGACCACTAGTAAATATCTATCGAATTCATTTTATATGAAAATGTTAAATGGAAAAAAGGTTTGTTCAAATATTATCTACAACTTTTGTATTTAACATTTTTGTGTAAAATCAAACTCTCAAGTTCTAGCCGAAAATCGTCTATTTTATGTATATTTAGGCATTTAAAATCGTTTTTATAGGTCTAACTCGTCAGGGGTTGATTTTAGATGAAAATGTTAAATGGAAAAAAGTTTTGTTTAAATATTATCTACAACTTTTGTATTTAAGATTTTTGTGTAAAATCAAACTCTGTCAAGTTATAGTCGAAAATCGTCAATTTTATGTATTTTTAGGCATTAAAAAATCGTTTTTTTTTTATTTAACTCGTCAGGAATTGATTGTACAAAAAAATGTTTAATGGGAAAAAGTTTTGTTTTAATATTATCTATAACTTTTACATTTAACATTTTTGTATAAAATCAAATCCTGTCAAGTTATAGCTGAAAATCGTCAAATTTGGACCTTTTTTGTCGTTTTTCGCAGTTATCTTCGCAAATATTGCTCGTAGAAAAAAGTGTTCAACAGGAAAAAGGTGTATTTTAATTAGTTTTAGCAGATAAACCTGTAGATATAAGCATAAAATTAATTTTTCTAGTCATTAAGCTTAAAAACCGATTTTTTGAGATATTTCTTTGTGCTCGCATTTTTTTAATTTTTCATCGATCTTTCTCAATAGAGAACCAGCACTTAGGTATAATTAGAGGAGTATTTTCCCCGAATCCTGGTGAAATCGATCGAAAATTCATTGAGATAATCTGGAAACTTGTTTAAACTTAATTGTTTATCGAATATACTTAAGTCTTACAACATATGCACAGTCCCATTGATAAAAAAGAGTTTAACTCCTATCATAAAACTAGGTAAGGATGTAACTAAAAAATGAGATTGCACAAATGTTGTTTACAAATTTAATTGCAAAGATTGTCCGGCTACATACATAGGAGAAACAAAAAGATCCTTAGTTACTCGTATTAATGAACATAAGAAAAATAAAAATAAAGATTCGGTGGTTAGTACACGCCAAGTAGAAAATAAACATGAATTTGACTGGGATAATACGCGGATTTTAGATTTTGAAAGCAATTATTTAAAAAGATTGATTTCGGAAATGATTCACATAAAAAATAATAAAAACAGTATTAATAAAAAAGAAGATCTTCAAAAACTAAGTACCACGTATTTTCCCGTTATTAATTTATTATAGTCATATTCAAGATAAGGTAAACACTGTACAAATGTATATATATTAGAAATAGTAATATGAGGGGAGCGTGCAAGTAAATAAGTCCGTATATAGTATATAAGTGTTTAATGTTAATAAGTGTAATGATTATAATCAAGGGTGATACAGGCGGCTTTCTTAAGCTTACGTCGAGACGCATTCTCGCTACGGTACACTGAGCCGGACTGACGAAAGATTCAAACATACGCACAGAACATCGCGACCTTCACGCCCTCTTGCTCTCATACATACAACACATGTATATAGTATATCACGCACACATACATTGATACATGAGAACACTCACTCTAACACTCCCCTTGTTCGCATGTATTCTGCAATAAAATTTATTACAAAATATTGAGTTTTTCTTTTAAGTCTTTAAACGTTACTCGAGGCAAACTTTTTGTTAATATATCTGCTAACTGATCCTTACAACTAACATACTCTATTATGACTTGACCTTCTTCAACTTTTTCACGAATAAAATGGAACCTAACTTCGATGTGCTTAGTACTTCTGTTAAAGCTTGGATGCTTACTTAATGCGATAGCACTTTTGTTGTCGACATTCAAAATAGATGCTTGTTCACATCGAAGTCCGATTTCATTTAGAAAACGTCTTATCCATACAATTTCTTTACAAGTTTCTGACGCTGCAATGTACTCTGCCTCGGTAGTACTCTAAGCTACTATGGATTGTCTTCGAGAAAACCATATGACAGGCGCGGACGCATACATGATTATGCAACCGTTAGTAGATTTTCTAGTATCCCCACAGTTAGCAAAATCTGCGTCTGCATATGCTCTCAAAGCCAAACCGTTCACATTTCCTTTATACAAAATACCAGTACCATGCGTTCTCAACAAATATCTCAATACACGTTTTACGCAGTTCCAATGACTTTTATCAAAACATGTCACGAATCTACTTAGATAGTTCACTATATATGCTATATCGGGTCTTGTCACTACGGCTAAAAACATAAGCGAACCTACAGCCTCTCTATAAGGAATGTCCACAGTATTACAATCAGTCGCTTTATGTAAGACAATGTTTGGATCGCCGGCGTGTCCGTGGGAGTCGCATCTTCCATATTAAATCTATGAACAATCCTTTTGGAATAATTTTCTTGATGCAACAAGTAGATTTATTCTTTCTATCCCGTACTATCTGTATCCCAACGAACATGTCAGCTGGTCCAACCTTGGCTTCAAATTCTCCATACAATGCACTCAATACATCCTCAATTTCACTCATATTCTTTCCAAACACTATACCATCATCCACTACTAAAACGAGATATAATGGATCATTGTCTTTAATACGCACAAATACAGACCATTCTGAGTCACACCTTTTAAAATCAAATTTACATAAAAAGTTATTAAATCTATCGTTCCAACATTTCGATGATTGCTTCAGTCCATAGAGAGATTTCTTTAATTTACAGGCCTTGTTCGCTGCATCAGGAACTTCAAACCCTTCTGGAATCTTTATGTACAGCTTCTTCATTTAACACACCATATAGAAAAGCTGTTTTTATGTCGAACTGGACCATCTCTAGATCCTCTTGCGCTGCTATGCCAAATAATATGCGAATTGACACATATTTAGCAACCGGTGCATAAGTATCATTGTAGTCAATGCCTGGCCGCTGTTTGAAGCCTCTTGCACATAACCTTGCTTTATATCTACTAATGTTACCAGATGAGTCCCTTTTTAGTTTAAACACCCACTTTGTGTCAAGCAGTGAGGCACCGGTAGGAGGAGTTACGATGTCCCATGTACCATTTTTATGGTGAGATTCCAGTTCTTCTTCGATAGCTTGATTCCAGTGGTCGAACTCTGCACTATTTTGAGCATCTGAAAAATCTATGGGCTCATGTCACGTCCTAAGACACAACATGACTGGGATTGTTAATAGGCCAGGAGCAGTAGACTTTCACATGGATGCGTTCTGACGTAGATTATCTTTTTTGGCTATAGCTTCTCCATAACATATAAAACGAAAATATCGGGGTGCACCAAAAAAAAAAGTTATGCAATTTGCAGGAAAAATCGAAACGTGAAAAAATACGTCAAAATCATGGTTTTTCTCATATATTATTGAAAATAACTTCTTAACGATGCGTTTTAGAGAAAATATTCATAGGACCAAAGTTGTTTCCCATGAAATTTTCTACAAGGTAGAGTTGAATCAAAAAATGGAAATGCAATAATTATATTGCAAAATAGCAATAAACGCGCAAAAAAGCATGAAAAATAGGGTATTTTTGAAGCACTTGTAGAATTGTTAAGGGCCGGTCCTATCCTTTTGAAAATTTGTATGTAAGTACTTCAAAGCAATATAAATAAAGCCCCCAAAGCTGATTTCGATCAGTCGAATAGTTTTCGCACAACTCTTTTGTTAACTAAACTCGGTGGAAAAAAACACTATTTTTTGCATTAATGCCAGAGCCAAACCGATTATTTAAAATCGGTCCTGATTTTTTTACGTACTCATAATGTTCCCAACTATCGCCTGGCATCATCAGAATATCAATTTTATAATTATTAACAACTTTTTAAGCAATTTTAAATGCTCGGAAATTTTTTTCCTTATAAATAATTACTTTTACGCTGCCATTTTGCAAGTAAAAAAATATTATAAACACACATAAAGAAAGTTCTTGCAATCGCCTTTCATTTAAAACCACGCTGGTCTCGATTCAACGTATAGATCGTCACATATAAGTCTCCAAAGATGACGAGTGTTTATCGTTAAACTATTTGCTTTTTAAGAACAATCAAAATTGGTCTTGTTAGGATATTACAAGAACTCTTTTTATACAAATTTCTGAATTCATTGGACACGTTCTTTTAGTAATAAAAAAATAATTAACATTGCGAAGTTGGATGTCGGGGCATGAAATCCAGGTAAAGGAGAATTCCGAAACCGCGCCTTCAAAATGAACGCGTGATCTAAACTTGTCGTATCTCGGCTTCTATAACTCCAAATGTGATCATTTTTTTTTAAATTGATATGCCGAAATGAGAGGAATACGATTAGGTAGGCTTCGACTCCCAATTATTAACCGTTATTGTCATATTGTTGTTAAAATAAATTATTATTTTTAAATGTAGCAAAAAATTTTATATTATTAAAAATATCGCTGCAGAGTGAACATTATTAACTGTAGACATCTATTAATTTAAATAATTTTGCACTATCCACACTATTAGTTTAAATAATGGTACCTGGTATAATGCGTTTACAGATAGGACACGTAATGACTGAATTTCCCATAATTTGTCTCATTGTACCTTTCGTACAAATTACAGACAATTATTATTGTGATATATAATATCTTGCATACTTAAGATTTGAGAAAACCTTAAATTTTCACCGGGATTTTAATGTATTGTAGGGACAATAAAGTCATTACGGCGACCATCTTACTGTAAATTTAGCCAGTTGAGAGGGAATTGTCCCCCCTCTACATATAGCAGAACGTATTTCGACCGTTACATATCCTTTGTACGCAGGTATACGGTTGGAACATAAAAGGTTGCCTCCGTCGTAGGAAAGGTAGCCAGTTTTGGAAGTGTTCTCGTGCGAGTATCATCGGCCTGAAAGACGAGTTTTAGAACGAAGAATCATCGAAAATATTGTATAGTTTGTAGTTTAAAAGCTGTGATAAATAGTGCCAGTTTGGAGATTCGGAGCATCTGTTAATTTATTTCAAGCTTTTCAAAGTATTAGTTTATTTTATTTTATTTTATTAGTATTGCGAGAAATTGTAGACATAGAGTCAATCTTATATTTCCCTAACTTTTATATCTAAACACTAGATGTCTCATTTATCTCATAATTAGAATTTTTCATCGTGAATATATAACTGACAACTAATGTTACAATTTATGTCTGAGATAAAATTTAAATGTATTATATGTATTTTCTATATCTGTTATTCATTCGTTATATATAATTTTCGTTAGCAAGAACGATTGTAATAAAATAAACTTTTATATTATTACAAAGTAGAATGGACGAAGATACTGGAATCTGTATTTTATGCGACAAACCTTACACGAGTAACGACAAGACACGTCAAGTGCAACAACAAACTATAAAAAATTATATACAAGCAAGTATCAGAAGACAGGATGGAAAACATTTGAAATTGAGGAGATATTGTTCTATTACTGTTCATGAGAGTTGTGCGAAGACTTATACAAACGAGTCAAAAATTTTAGCCCAAATACGTAAGTTAGAAGCCTCGAGATCACCGGCAACTCGTTCTGTTGCGGAATTCGATTTTAAAAACCGATGCTTTATATGTGGAGAAGATGCATCGGATACATTTATAGAAAAACAGAAAAAGTATTCTGCAAAACAGCGAAATATCATTCGAATGGTTCACAGTAGTGATGTAAAACAAACTCTTTTGAGTAACTTTAATAATTCTACGCATAAGTTATATATTACTGTGATTTCCCGCATTACTCCTGTGATTGATTTGAAAAATGTAGGCGCAAGATATCACGATAATTGTACTAAGGAGTTGTATAACACACTTAAAAAGAGTAATGAAGTCGAAGATTCAAATACTGCGAAAGCTGCTAAATTCATAAGTGAATATATTCTTGCAAATAAGGAAGAATGTCAATTTAGTATAAAAGCAATACTACAAAATTTTGATAACGACGAATGGGCCAGCATGAAATATCTAAAAAAACATTTATTTAATTCTTTTGGAAATGACATTATAATACATTCGTCTAAAGACGGGCCTATTTTAACTTTTACTGACATGGGTAGTAAAATTTTGACAGAAAATTGGTATAAAAATAAAAAAAACAACGAGAAGGAAGAGCGTATACAACTGGTTAAAACTGTTTCAAAAATAATTTTAGAAGATATTAGATCAGTAGTTTATGAAGTAAATTCATATCCCGCTCCAGATTGTTTTCTTGAGAATGTCAATAATTGTATACCCGAAACTTTGAAAATTTTATTAGATGAAATTATATTAAAAAAAAAGTCCAGCACAAGAATATAGCTCACGCCATAATAACAGCTACTCGTCCAAGATCTTTTGTATCATCTATTCAAGTCGGCTTGGGAACTATGCTTATCAAAAAGTATGGTTCAAAAGATCTTATAAAAATTTTAAATTCTTTAGGATTATGCTGTTCTTATGAAGAAATACAATTATTTGAAAGTTCAGTATTAGCTTTTCCGCAAGAGACGAATTATGATGATACATATATGCAGTTTGTTTTTGATAATGCGGACCATAATATTAACACTATAGATGGGCGTAACACTCTCCATGCCATGGGTAGCGTTCAAATTCTTACTCCACAATCTTCAGTTTCTTCCATTAAATCTATCGACAGATTATCCGCACGGACATCTTCTGTTGTCCTTGGAAAATACGGTAAAATTCATTTAGAAGTCTTTCACAGGCCCTCTCGTTCGGGAATGGAAAATATCATTGTTCAAGATTTAAATAAAATAAGCCCTTTATCTCTCGATATACAGTTATCTAAAACAGATTTTTTGTGGATCGTTGGAAAACACCGATACTCACTTGATTTTCCAGGCTGGAATGGATTTATGGAGTCTATAACAAAAGATCTCAATTATGAAAAAAGTAGAATTACTTTTTTGCCATTTGTTAATGCTCCACCGAGCAATTATGACACTATTTATACTGTTCTTCAGCAAGTCCGCATAAAATCTCAGGAAATAAACCAAAAACATACTTTTGTCACATTTGATCAACCTCTGTACTATAAAGCGCGAGAAATACTAGAATGTTGTAAAGGGGAATTATCATCAGTAATTGCCAAATTAGGCGGCTTCCATTTACTAATGTCTTTCATGAGTGCTATTGGATTCATAATGAACGGAAGTGGCTTGAAAGAACTTTTTTCTAAAATTTTTGCAGAAAATTCAGTTGATAAAATTTTAAATGGCCATGCTTACTCAAGAGCTGTACGGGGGCATATCCTTAGTCATTTAGCCTTGGGAAAAATAATGTTATCTTCCTTTGATTTAACAGATAATGAAAATAGAATTTTAGATGATAAACTCTGTTCTGGAACAAATACATTAAATGAGATAAATGATGAAGATTATCTCAAAATTTATGACAAATTTCTAAAACATGTTGAACAAATCAAACAGCGAGGGCCAACTGCTAAATTATGGTTGCAATATTTTTATATGGTTACAATAATGAGACAATTTATAGAAGCTGAGAAAATGGGTAATTGGAATTAACATTTAGAAAGTATAAGAAAAATGTTACCATTTTTTCATGCGAGCGGGCGCTACTTGTACGCGAAATCTTGTCAACTTTATTTACAAGACATGCTAAATCTTGAACAGAAAATGGATCCGTTAGAATATGAAAAATATACAAATAAAGGCTTTTTTACTATCAGAAGATCTGATAAATTTTGGAGTGGCATTTGGTCTGATATGCCCATTGAACAAGTACTTATGCGTTCAATGAAAAGCAGTGGAGGACTCACACACGGCAGGGGCATAACGGATTATGTTTTGTCAAAATGGATTTTGACAATGCCCTTTCTCAACTTGAGTTTGTAATTGTATTCACAATTTTACTCCCCATTGTCAAATGTAAAAATTGTTGTTTTGGTCAATTCTGACCAGATCCGTTGGGAGCAGGAAAGAAAATAGACTACGATGCTAAGTAGTTGCAACGTTTCGTCGACGGGTTTGTCGACCTCTTCAGGCTTTATTGAAAAAATATATAATAATATAATTTACAGAACGAGCTCACGCTAGTCTTAACTTACGATGGTTGAAAAAATTTTTAAAAATGCGAAACGAATTACCTAAGTTATCGCACAGCGATCCGTCGAGTAATGTGAAAGTACATAGCAACATGACTTATATATATATATATATATATATATATTGGCTTCCTACCAAAACGTAAACAATAACAAATTTTGAATTAGATCGAGAATATACTTTACTTTTTATGTAACAGCTTAAAGATAGATTTGTATTCTCTACTGAGATTCTGTGTATCTTCTTTTTTGTTTATTGTATTTGGTGTACTGTTAATAAATAACATTTCAGAAATAAGTCTTTTATTATAGTTATTTTCAATATCTCTAATTGTTACTGCTTCAAAATCAAATTCATGATTATATTCATTTTTATGTATATTAACAACCAACTCATCATTATTATTCTTACGATGTTCGGCAATTCGTTTATTTAGGGCACGTTATGTCTCGCCTATGTACCGTGCATTGCAATCTTTACAAGGGAACTCATAAACCACATTCGTTTGCTCGAGTTTGTTGGTTTTATCTTTGCCAAGAACAACTAGTTTTGAGAATTTATTAACTATATTTGGGATCGTTAGAATATTGTGTTTCCGTAAAAATTTTGAACAATTGTTGTAAAATTTTGAATAAAATGGAAGTGATACTTTAATGTTGTGTCGGTTAGTATTTACAGGACTGTTTCTTTTATTTTGAAAACGAATTTTAAATAGTCTAGATCTTATATGTTTGTCAATAAACTCTGGTGGATATGAGTTCTCTTTAAGTATATTTTTAACCCGCAATATATTTCTATTATGAAAACGTTTATCTGATAAAAGGATAGCTCTATCAATCAAGTTATAAACTATATTCTTTTTTCATGATATCGGGTGGTTGCTGTAGTAGTTTAAAGTTCTATTAAATGACATCGATTTTGAATACTAGTCAGTGATAATATTACCATCCTGTTTAATGAGAGACACGTCCAAAAAGTTAATATTGTTATTAATTTCAATTTCATAAGTAAACTTAAGGTTGGGATCAAAATTGTTAAAACATTGATTCAATACATGAATATCGTCTTTTTTGATACAACAAATCGAATCATCAACATATCGAAAATAGAACAATGGTATTATGTTGAATTCTGTTTTTAGTTTCTTCCAACAAGCAATTTCTAAATCTTCCATGACTAGATCAGCAAAAAACGGAGAGATTGGAGAACCCATAGGTGTCCCAAAAATTTGTTGGTAATATTTGTTATTAAAAGTAAAAAATACATTTTTAAATAAAAATTTAGTACAGGAAATAATATCACCGAACGGTATTTTACAATTGTTGAATTTATTAACGATAACAAAAATATATTCTTTACACAATCTGATAAAGGCAATGTTACCGTGTGCTTAGAGAAATCTGACTATATAGAAAAAATGAATAGTTTATTGAATGATAATAAGGTGTACAGAGAAATAAAAAGAAAACCGTTAAATACATTACAAAATAATGTCTATAGGATTCTGAAAAATCTGAATGAGAACAACTTTCTAAAACAAAAATATCATAATATACAACTTACGCAGACAAACACATCTCTTGCTAAATTTTATGGATTACCAAAAATCCATAAACCAAAACTATCCTTTAGACCGATAATTTCAACTGTGAACAGCCCTACACATTTCTTAGCAAAAATAATTTATGAAAACCTCAAACATGTTTCCCTCTTCCTAAATCACACATAGATAACAGTTTTGATCTAATTAATAAAATTACGAATATAAAAATTCCAGATAACTACATACTGATATCTTTAGATGTGGTTTCACTTTTTACAAATATCTCTGTAGACCTTGTTATCCAGAGTTTGGAAAAACGAGCGCAGTATAATCTCAACAATTGTAAAATACCGTTCGGTGATATTATTTCCTGTACTAAATTTTTATTTGAAAATGTATTTTTTACTTTTAATAACAAATATTACCAACAAATTTTTGGACACCTATGGGTTCTCCAATCTCTCCGTTTTTTGCTGATCTAGTCATGGAAGATTTAGAAATTGCTTGTTGGAAGAAACTAAAAACAGAATTCAACATAATACCATTGTTCTATTTTCGATATGTTGATGATTCGATTTGTTGTATCAAAAAAGACGATATTCATGTATTGAATCAATGTTTTAACAATTTTGATCCCAACCTTAAGTTTACTTATGAAATTGAAATTAATAACAATATTAACTTTTTGGACGTGTCTCTCATTAAACAGGATGGTAATATTATCACTGACTGGTATTCAAAATCGATGTAATCTAATAGAACTTTAAACTACTACAGCAACCACCCGATATCATGAAAAAAGAATATAGTTTATAACTTGATTGATAGAGCTATCAGATAAACGTTTTCATAATAGAAATATATTGCGGGTTAAAAATATACTTAAAGAGAACTCATATCCACCAGAGTTTATTGACAAACATATAAGATCTAGACTATTTAAAATTCGTTTTCAAAATAAAAGAAACAGTCCTGTAAATACTAACCGACACAACATTAAAGTATCACTTCCATTTTATTCAAAATTTTACAACAATTGTTCAAAATTTTTACGGAAACACAATATTGTAACGATCCCAAATATAGTTAATAAATTCTCAAAACTAGTTGTTCTTGGCAAAGATAAAACCAACAAACTCGAGCAAACGAATGTGGTTTATGAGTTCCCTTGTAAAGATTGCAATGCACGGTACATAGGCGAGACAAAACGTGCCCTAAATAAACGAATTGCCGAACATCGTAAGAATAATAATGATGAGTTGGTTGTCAATATACATAAAAATGAATATAATCATGAATTTGATTTTGAAGCAGTAACAATTAGAGATATTGAAAATAACTATAATAAAAGACTTATTTCTGAAATGTTATTTATTAACAGTACACCAAATACAATAAACAAAAAAGAAGATACACAGAATCTCAGTAGAGAATACAAATCTATCTTTAAGCTGTTACATAAAAAGTAAAGTATATTCTCGATCTAATTCAAAATTTGTTATTGTTTACGTTTTGGTAGGAAGCAATATATATATATATATATATATATATATATATATATATATATATATAAGTCATGTTGCTATGTACTTTCACATTACTCGACGGATCGCTGTGCGATAACTTAGGTAATTCGTTTCGCATTTTTAAAAATTTTTTCAACCATCGTAAGTTAAGACTAGCGTGAGCTCGTTCTGTAAATTATATTATTATATATTTTTTTTAATAAAGCCTGAAGAGGTCGACAAACCCGTCGACGAAACGTTGCAACTACTTAGCATCGTAGTCTATTTTCTTTCCTGCTCCCAACGGATCTGGTCAGAATTGACCAAAACAACAATTTTTAATGCCCTTTCTCGTTGATATTAGTAATTCAATGCAAACATTTTGTAACGTATCTTTCGCTACCTCAGAAGAGCACGTTGATGCTCGTCCTTCGCGCATTAAAGAAGATACCTCAGCTTTGACGTTATTGTTAGATTTTTTTTCAATTAATCAACCTTTTCCAGTTTGCGATGCCATTGTTTCACTTAGTTCAGGAATAAAAGGCACTGAAAAAATCAATTGTCACAATGCTTTGGAAGTTGGTTTGAAAATGATGGATAAAATTGTTGGAAATAATTTCAGTCAACTTAAATTTCAAAGAAAAGATCGAGTCGTGCCACTTCAAGATGTACATTGTATTAAAATAAGAAATGAAGATGTCAGCATTAATCCTACATTAATATTTCAAAGGATTGCTGTAGCAATGGAGGGTAAAACTGAATTAAAAGATTGTTTTGCATATGAACTAGCCCCCTATCCACTTTCAATTTTTGACAATGGTATAATGCGCAAAACTGAAAAGTCAAAATTATACGATTACTTTCAACCAATTTATGAGGAGCCATTCTTGCAAAATTGTATTCATATTATTGACGGTGGATTTTTATTGCATAAAGTCGTTTGGCCACAAAAAGAAAGCTACAATGTTATTCTGGATCGATATGTAAGCTATGTTAAAAAATACTACGCTCCAAATAGTTTTATTATATTCGATGGCTATCCCGAAAACTTGAAAAACAGCACTAAAGGCGCAGAAAGACAGCGACGACAGGCTAGACAACAGTGTACAGAAATTCAATTTGATTTATCGATGAATGTTACAGTATCTCAAGAAAAACTTTTTTCAAATGAGAAGAATAAAAATCGTTTTATTTTACATTTACGTCAAAAACTAGAAGCATTTGCTTTTCGCACTAAACAAGCTGACGAAGATGCTGATGTTCTTATCGTCGAAACCGCTATAAATGCAACCACTGGAGAAAAACCAGCCGTAATCGTAGCTGAAGATATAGATGTATTAGTAATTTTAACAATAAAGAGTGCCTACGGATAAAAAAGTATACTTTTTGAAACCAAGTAGAGGAAAAACGGCCGAGAGATTGTATGACTCTAATACTTTTATGAATACATCTTTAAAACCTTTAATTGGATTTATTCACGCGTTTAGTGGTTGTGATACGACTTCAGCTTTCTATAAACAAGGAAAAGGAAAAATTATTAAGCTGCTAGAAAACGATTCTTCTTTGATTAATAAAGCGTTAATTTTTAATACACCATGTTCTACAGCACAAGATATAGAAAATGCAGGTTAAACAATAATTTCGGCTATGTATAGTGGCAAAAAGCCCAGAAATTTAAAGTTAAGTGAACTACGATACTTATGTTTCAAAAATAGTTCAACTAAAAAGGCATTTAATTTAGCAATGTTACCACCAACCGAATCTGCGGTAACACAGCACTCATTTCGAGTATATTTCCAAGTACAGCAATATCTTGGAAATACCTTAGATCCAACACAATGGGGTTGGGAAATCAAGGAAGAGAAGCTGCAGCCAATATATACAAATGGTCTATTAGTACCTGAATATATTTTGAGGAATATTAGTTGTAAATGTGCAAAAGGGTGTACCAAAACATGTAGTTGCGTTAAACATGGATTAAAATGTTCGGATTATTGCGCAGGATGCCATGGCCAAAATTGTAAAAATAGTTATGAAGCTATAAAAAGTTGCAATATAGAACTTGAAGAATCTGATGAAAGCGAAATTAATACAGATGAATTCGAATTAAATATTGAGATAGAGAGCCCAGTTCTGGATGATCTTGAGGATGATTCTGTCTCCGAGAGTGATAATGATGATGATGAGATAATGGCCAAAAAAAAAACGAAAATTATTATAATATATATATATATATATTTAATAAATAACGGTTACAAAATTATTCTTTTTGTTTTTTCTCATACCTACTATACATTAAGAAAAAAGGAATAAAAATAAAATTTTTATCTATAAAAGTATAGTTAATGCAAAATTATTTAAACTAATACATGTCTACAGTTAATAATGTTCACTCTTCAGCGATATTTTTATTAATATAAAATTTTTTGCAACATTTAAAAATAATAATTTATTTTAACAACAATATGACAATAACGGTTAATAATTGGGGGTCGAAGCCTACCTAATCGTATTCCTCTCATTTCGGCATATCGATTTAAAAAAAAATGATCTTATTTGGAGTTATAGAAGCCGAGATATGACAAGTTTAGATCACGCGTTCATTTTGAAGGCGCGGTTTCGGAATTCTCCTTTACCTGAATTTCATGCCCCGACATCCAACTTCGCAATGTTTATTATTTTTTTATTACTAAAAGAACGTGCCCAATGAATTCAGAGATTTGTATAAAAAGAGTTCTTGTAATATCCTAACAAGACCAATTTTGATTGTTGTTAAAAAGCAAATAGTTTAACGATAAATACTCGTCATCTTTGGAGACTTATATCTGACGATCTATACGTTGAATCGAGACCAGCGTGATTTTAAATGAAAGGCGATTGCAAGAACTTTCTTTATGTGTGTTTATAATATTTTTTTACTTGCAAAATGGCAGCGTAAAAGTAATTATTTATAAGGAAAAAAATTTCCGAGCATTTAAAATTGCTTAAAAAGTTGTTAATAATTATAAAATTGATATTCTGATGATGCCAGGCGATAGTTGGGAACATTATGAGTACGTAAAAAAATCAGGACCGATTTTAAATAATCGGTTTGGCTCTGGCATTAATGCAAAAAAATAGTGTTTTTTCCACCGAGTTTAGTTAACAAAAGAGTTGTGCGAAAACTATTCGACTGATCGAAATCAGCTTTGGGGACTTTATTTATATTGCTTTGAAGTACTTACATACAAATTTTCAAAAGGATAGGACCGGCCCTTAACAATTCTACAAGTGCTTCAAAAATACCCTATTTTTCATGCTTTTTTTGCGCGTTTATTCCTATTTTGCAATATAATTATTGCATTTCCATTTTTTGATTCAACTCTACCTTGTAGAAAATTTCATGGGGAACAACTTTGGTCCTATGAATATATTCTCTAAAACGCATCGTTAAGAAGTTATTTTCAATATTATATGAGAAAAACCATGATTTTGACGTATTTTTTCACGTTTCGATTTTTCCTGCAAATTGCATAACTTTTTTTTTTGGTGCAACCCGATATTTTCGTTTTATATGTTATGGAGAAGCTATAGCCAAAAAAGATAATCTACGTCAGAACGCATCCATATCTGAATGACTATGGGCTTAATGCTCCTGGCCTATTATACTTTTTTCTGTCTCTAATCATAAACAAGTGCCAGAACTTATCATAAGGGAATTTGTTCATAGTATATGAAAATTTTATTTTACATTGAAAATAGAATATAATGTTGTTGGAATATAGTCAAGAGAATTTGTTAATAAATAGCAAAAAATCAAAACAATTTATTCTTGTCGACAATCTTCTGATTGCGGCACAATGCAATTGCTTCTCTATTCTAGATGAGGTTGGAAAAGGCATTAGGATATATAAATCTATAGAAGCTCATTGAGGAATCCTATCGCCAACCTCTGCGAGTTTCAAGAAAAATGAGGCTCCGGAAGTCTGCTACTCTCTGCTGGTGATACACATATTTTTCAAAATATTCATATTTACAGCGACACAATAATTATCAACAAACATAGGTTGATATTTATAATGCCGTGTTAATAGTTACAATACTATGTTCATATTAAATAAATTCTGTTCTCACTGTAGTCGCACAGGTTAATGATCCTCAAAAACGAGTTCAGCGGGTCGAAAAACACCCCAGGTACACAAACAGGCTATGATTTGCAAGGAAATAGTCTCCTCGGTATGAGGATGTAGTCGTACACTGAAATAGTTCTCAAAACCGTGCTCAGCAGCTCGAAAAACCTCCCAGGTATAGTCAAATTCGCGCTACTAGCTATGATTTGCGAGGAAATCGTCTTCTGGGCATGAGGGTGTAATTGTACACCGAAAAAGTCCTCAAAAACGTGCTCAGGTACACTAAAATTTGTGCCACAGGCTATGATTTGCGCGGAAATCGTATCCTGGGTACGAGGGTGTAGTCGTACATCGAAATAATCCTCAAAAACGTGCTGAGCGGATCCAAAAACCTTCCAGATACCATTACATTTGCGAGGAAATCATCTCCTGGGCATGGGAGTGTAGCCGTACACCGAAATAGTTAATAATTTTTTAAGTATATTCTAACAACACAATTTGTCTATAGTCCTTTTATTTATTCTAATCTCATATATTCAAGAAGCACTCTCTACAAATGGTAATAATTTTTTTCATGACTGTACAAATAATAATATTGTTAATAAAACTTTCTACGAAAGTATAAAATAAGGCAAGTATAGAAGCTTTTTCTGTATAATCTATAAAATGATATTTATGATTTTTTAAAAGAAGTCAAATAAATACTAGTAAAAAAGTCTTTTACTTTACTGAGACAATGTGTGCTCAACAAATTATATGTAAGTACATTCAAATTTTTCACTGCAAATCGAAAAAATGAAAGTTGTGAAATCAATTATCGATAGTCAAGCAATGCAAACCATTCTCCAAAAAACTGGAAGACTATGTTCTCGGAAATGTATTCAAATTTCTTCATTCGTCTATACAAATTAAACACAAGAAAGTAATGAAATCAATTAATTGTAGTCAAGTCTTGGCCATAAGAACTTTTCGTACCTCACGTGTAAAATTAACAAAATTACATAGTTACCAACACATCGCTATTTTTCATCATTCCTCCTCAATTTTGAACTTTCTATAATATTAAGCATCTTGGAAGGATAAGAGAAGTCTAGAGCTGCTCTAGCAGGGGTGATCCTCCGATCTCCCATACATACTTGGCGGGCCCGACGGTTTGCAGTTTACCGGTGGGCTACTTAAGTGTATAATACTACATTTTTGCATAAATTCATTAACAATATTTATACCTATGAGTCCACTATAAATAATTACATTGTCTCTAATTTTTAATTGATGGCGTTAAGTACAGCATATCCGTATATGTGCAGAATCATGGTTTACATTTCATTACCAAACATATTTTTCCTTGTATCCGTCCTTTTTAAACGAGTATTACATCCGTCGTCACGTAGTATGATGACATCCGTCATCGACATACTAATAATGTATATCGTGTTAATATAAAATCGCGGTCGCCGTCAGCAGTTTTGTAAGCGCTTGACGAAATTACGCGTAAGCGCCCGACTTACGCGTAATACTTATTTCATCTTTTTATCTTCACGTCGGGTATAAAAACCGCGTCCAAGCGAGGAGACGAGGTCACTCCCGACTTCCTCCGGCGCGCCGCTGCATAGTCGATTACGGCCGAAATACCGGAGACTCGAGTACCCGCTGCAAGGTTCCAGCGTCAAGAAGGTATTACTGGCCCACGAATCAACGAACAACTCAACAAAGAATTTAGATTAACTGTAAAAGCTTCGTTGCAGTATTGCATCAAAAGCGTAACTTAGAATATAATTATTCATACTTAACTCAACTATTTGTACACGAAAAGCTTCAGTACATAATTGTACCAAAGTGTAACAAATAATATATAAAATATATAAATCATATTGTAATCTTTATTTCCTTAAACCTAGAACAGTGAGAGCTCACGAGCGAGGCAGACTCCCAGGACAATTAATTATAAACACATATACACCTAAACTCAGGCGTAACAATTGGCATCCCTGGTGGGGAGTCCAGCCCAAACTGTTCTAAGATTGAAGACAAGATCATAAATCTATCAGCATGGTAACGCTAGAAGATATCGACCAAGAGAAGTATCTCGAGAAGTGGTCACACTTAGTAGAGACGTATCGTAGACAGAAGGCGCAATCATTTCAGCAACGGATGGTCGCTGCTGAATAGACACACAATCTGACACGAGTGTCGTGACGACTCTCTGACTACGATGGAGATAGTTTATCCTTAGACGACTTTATGCAGGCAGCTCGGATGGGCAGTGCCGAACTTAATGATCCTGCATTAGAAGAAAGTTATCTGAAGATAGTGCTCGCACACATCAAGGGACGAGCACGAACTGCCATAAGAAATTAAACAGTTCGGGATTTGGATCATCTAGAATCGCTATTGCTATCAGCCACTGTACAAACGGAAACATACTCTGAGTATGTAAAGCTAATGTGGTTTGCAAAAATGCGGGCAGGTGAGTCAGCCAAAGATTTTTACGACCGAATTATAAGCTATAAAACAGCAGCCGCCACCGCTCTCCAGAAAGACTTGTCGGCTACAGCGGACAAGGCCAACTCAGTTTCACATCTGGAGTACCTAGTCATCGACGCTTTCATCGAAGGGTTACTAGATGGATGGCGTACTAGTTTCGCGGCGGTCGCTCCGACTAGTCTGGAACACCCTAATAACTGCACAAGCCCAGGAACACTACCGGGTTCTGACGGGCTCTAATACTACCAAAATCTGTCAGCTGCTACGCGAGAATTTGATATTAACCGGGCCCAGGGGCATTGCACAAGGAGCAGCGTCATCAGTTCCAACTGCTGCTGCAAATACAGTGCCACATCCCACGCCGATCAGCCAATCTCAGAAGAATCGCAGTAAGAGCAAACGTCGTTCAAAAAGATACGAATCCAGTTCAGATGATAGCGGAGACGAGTCTAGCAGCTACGAGCACTCAAGAAGAGGCAGGCGAAAAGATAACCGCAAGCCCAGACAACCGCAAGTAATTTACTTACCACCTTCACCACGGTATGTAGACTTCACCAGTCCAGATAGTTATCATAGGCATGTCATGCCATATTACTACGATAGGAATGACACAGATTTCCGAGGATGCCATGTAACGCAAGATGGGGTAAATGCTCCAGCACAACTCGCTTATTACCAAGATCACCCACCACCAGGACCATCGATGCGAGACAGGACACCGCCTCCTTATTTGTCGCAGATGCCTCCTCGATCCCGGTCTCGTTACAGAGAAGCAAGTGGATATTATCAACCACAATATTATCCTTTATCAACGCCACCTCCTTAACCATATTATTATCCACAGCAACCACGGCAGTCACAGTCAAGTTATCGGTCGAGAGAAGTCACACCCGATAGATCCGGAGCTCACCGCAATACTGACGAGTCTTTAAACTTCTCAGGTGCTCGATGATGGGACGCAACGACGAGCAATACCGAGCCACCGCGTCCAACAGTGAGGTTTGAGGAACTAACGCACTCTACTATGTCACATCCGGGAGCGTCGCCCCGACAATTCAAGTAAAAACAGAGAACATGGCAGGAGGTACTGGTACATTCTTAATAGATACGACAGCAGATATTAATGCAGTAAAAAGTAGCAGGCCTGCCGCGTCAGTTATGATAGATTCATTACATGTATTAGAAATAACCGGCATCTCTACTAACCCTGTCAAAACACTAGGCCTAATAGAGATGAAGATTTTCGATAAACATCATAAGTTTCATGTCTTACCTCCAACTACTCCAATTTTACAGGACGCCATTTTAGGAGCCCCGTTTTTCAAAGAGGAGAAAGCTCGCATATGTTACGACTTAGAAGCATTGATACTGGGCTCCCGACCTACAGATTTTATTCCTTTCTGCAACAGATCGCCTCAGGTCCTTGGTGTGGAACGGGGATTATTATTCCAAAAGATCGCCGGGAACAAGAAAATGATATGTACAATGCGGCCTACTACGCTGTACCGGAGACTTCTGGCACGTTCAAGAGTAGCATTGGGCATCCCTGTTACTCACACATCACCAACCGGCAAAGGCTACTTGGCCCAAATACCAGCGCCTCAAGGAGTCTATATCGGCGAAGCAGCTATTACCAATGTCCGTGGTCGCTGCTACGTAATGGCCATCAATACGTGCAGCCACGAAGTGGATATAGAAATACCAACACAAGAGTTGCAGCCTTTCGATGTGGACATGTCAGAAGATTTCTTCGATTCAGACAGCGAGATGCCTGACGAACCCCCAGTCGTGGAGAGGATAGAACATATATGCGAGAAATTACATAGGGGACATCACGATGATCAAGCTACCAAACAAATCAGGAAGATTGTAGAGAAGTATCATCATCTTTTCCTATTAAGATCCACCACCCCTCACACATGTAGTGAAACATCACATCAATACAGTCGATGATCGACCTATATTTACTAAACAATATAGGTATCCACCCGCGCTCCACCAAGAAGTACGAGAACAGGTCGACAAACTCCTGAGGGACAATGTTATTCAGCCTTCTGAGTCTCCATACAACAGCCCGCTATGGATCGTCCCAAAGAAGCCTGATCCAGATGAAAAAAAGAAATATCGTTTAGTAATAGACTATCGGAAACTAAACGAGAAAACTATTCCAGATGCTTATCCTCTACCCAACATCAGAGAGATTCTGGAACAAGTGGGAGGAGCCAAATACTTTTCTGTATTTGATCTGCCTAGCGGATTCCATCAGATTGGAATGGAGCCGAAAGATAGGCAGAAGACCGCGTTTAGCACGCCGTATGGTCATTACGAATACATTTTTATGCCCTTCGAACTAAACAACGTTTGTTTATCTAGACGATATTATAATATATGCCAAGATGCAGGAAGAACACGAGGATAAAGTGCTTCGTACGTATGAACGCCTATCAAAGGCCGGACTACGTCTGCAGATCGATAAGTGCGAATTTTGAACTCCCGAGGTCACGTATTTAGGATACAAAATCGGATCATACGGAGTCCGACCTGACCCAGGGAAAGTGACCGCCGTAGCAAACTTTCAGCTCCGAAAAGTGTAACGCAAATTCGGCAATTCTTGGGACTGGCTGGCTACTATCGACGATTCATTCCCGATTTCGCAAGCAAAGCACATCCTCTAAATCGCCTCACTCACAAAGCAAGGAGTTTCAAGTGGACCGAAGAAGAACAAAAGAATTTCCAGATACTAAAGGATGCACTGTGCAATTGACCCGTATTGGTATGTGCAGATTTAAGTAAACCTTTTATCTTGACTACAGACACATCCAATGAAACCATCGGGGCTGTGCTAAGCCAAGGTGATCCACCGAATAATCATTCGATTGCGTATATGTCTCGCAATCTTAGTAAAAGTGAACTTAACTATTCAACGAAGGAAAAGGAATGCTTAGCTGTTATAGCTGCAGTACAGTATTTCAGACACTACTTATATGGTCACACTTTCGCTGTCTTCTTCAATCAACCGCTGGAGAGCTCGTTTGAGAGGATATGATTATAAATTCAAATACAAACCCGGAAAGTTGAATACCAATGCAGACGCCTTGTCGCGAAATCCAATTTCAGAGGGAGATTCAACGGACTCCGCAGATCCGCCTCGTCAGCTCTTACGACGACACTAATGTGAAACCGCTTTTTCATCGAGGTCACCGGATTGCGATGCTTCAGCGGAAGAGGACGAACCGAAATTAAAAATTTATGCCTGTCCTGTTAGAATACCTAGACCAACCAAAGCTTCTCTGGCTAGACAAGCCCAGATACGAGCATCATCCGATGTAAGTGGGTCAGACTCTGACGTGCCGCAAACCCGCCCTCGGCGTGGGAGAATGAAGGAATCTAAGAATTCTCCCCTTGCTCCACCACTAGGGATAGAATCAGGCCAAGGAGATCTTGATGCTAGTACAATAGCAAAGCGACTACGGATGCGGAAGGAAGTGCAGCCTGAACCTTCTGGTTCAAAGGTCGATGTTCAACCATCATCTACACCGTCAGACGAAGCATCGATGGAACTCTCGTCCTCTGAAAGGGAGGCATCTAAAGAATCACCCGTGCCAACCAATATCTTTACGAGATCAATCCCTTATGTCGAGTTTACTCGATGCACCCGCTGAGGCCACAGATCAGGAAAGTCCCGAGGGTTTTCAAAAAGACAGCGACTCGAATTCTGAAGAGGAAGCGAATAAGACCGTGATCGAGAGTAAGGATTGCACAGAAGACGACGCGCTAAATACTTTCGTCACATACGCTGCGTTCAACGATTCTTCGTCTTCATCTTCCGAAGCGACGATCGGTAGTGCCAGACGTCCTGCCCGCGAAAATCGAGCAGAAAGGTACGCAACCAACCAATTTCAGTCCAGAAGGCAAAAGCGAGTTCCTCAAGGAATGGAATACGCCTAGCCTATGGTGGGATTCATACAAGCAACAGACCAATGAGTCAGAGGACAACCAACAGTCTATTGAGGAGCTAGAAGTCGCTCGTGAAGATCCGCATACACCACCGATGATAGATGGAGATGGTAAGTTGCAAATTTCCTGTAACTTCGAAGACATACCCGTCCCTTTCGTTTCTCGTAATGCTAAATCCTTACCACCTTCACCTGTGAAACCTCACGAGGCCGTCCCACTAAGTGAATACGGAGGTCGTACAGATAAAGAATACAGTACAGTCATGGAGAAGGGAAACCTTAGATACAGACATAAGTCAAGTAGACCTCAGCATCTTCGTCAACCCAGACCAAGACACGACCGCTTGCACGTTTTACCCCAATTCCAACAATCCCTCCGAAATCACAACACCAACAACCTCAGCTGTCAATAATTCAACAAGAAGACAGCAGGGAAGAAGAGACTGTTGAACCAAGTGAAAATCAACCCACACTAGAGTCAACACTCACGACCTGGGAGAAACCTAAAGAAACATCTGGAGTCTTTGTAAGTGACACATTCCTACCCACCACCTTGAGCCCAGATACGAATGGATTCGCAAGAAAGGCATCTAACCAGAACGCATTTAGGTTAGTCCCTACTCGAGAGAATCTTACCTATTCGAAAGATAATTGGGTACATTTCGTCACGGAGGATCTGAGCCTTGGTTCTGATAATAATTTAGTTTTGTTAGATCCTGAAGCTATCAATCAACAAGAACTATCAAAATTTAGTCCTCACGTAGGTGATGTAATAATTACTCCGTATCGAAATCGTAATATATTCCGTCTAGTGGTATCTGTTAATAGTAGAGAAGCAATCACACCCAAAAATTTAGCTACTTGTCTAAAAACGTTGGCAAGTAAGTTGCGTGATCTCGACATACATTCCATACGCATAGCAAAGAGGGGCGAGACCGGGGAAGGTTCACAACTTCTTCCACATTCCATCTCAAAGCGAGGGGCACCATTCGAATTCATGGACGTCCAAGAAACTTTTCGGAACCATGGATGCAGGAGATCGTGACAATCTCATGAGTAAGATAGAGCATCTGTACGACACATAAAGTAATATATCCCTTCTATCTGAACAACAAACACATATAGTGCGCTCGAACCTCGATGCGATACGTCAACAAATGACCAGCGAAGAAGGAAAAATGCAAACTTATCATCACGAGCTTCTCTGCATACTCGAGAAAACTCAAAATTTCATAACTTATGAAAATCGTTCGAGAATAATAGAGAACTTCGCAGAGTGGTCACGACAGTTCGGAGAATCATTAGATCTCAATATTTCTTCTTATAAGGTCTTGATCGATGCAATCGAATTTACTGCACGAGATAATCTGCATCCGTTATTATTCTCTCATGAATAAGTCCAACAAATTTTAACTAGAATTAAATAGTTGAAAACACAATATCTACATCCTTGGAAAACCTCCGAGGTGACACCAGAGAGACTGTTCATGTTTTCAGAAACCAGCGTCTCCGTGAAAGGAGGTCATTTGTTAGTAAAACTGATATTTCCATTAAGTAGTTTAGAAAATTTTTCAATATACAAACTGCACTTATTGCCAGTTGCCCGTGAATTACATGCAGGAGCAAACGGGTACATGAGTATTCAACCTAAAGGCATATATATTGTAACTAGTAACGCACAAAGCTACTTTCGAACAGATGAAGCCTACCTACAAAAGTACCAGACTCATGAAGCCATACGTCTATGTGATCCTGAATACACAATAATGGAAGAAGGGGACAAATTACATTGCAAATATTCCCTTCTGACGAAACCAACGAAATCAGCTATATAAGCATGTAATATCGCACTACATGATGACAACACACCCTATTGGAAAAGGTTAGTGACTATAGGAGAATGGTTGTATTCCATGACAAGCCTATTAAATATCAATATAGTATGCGACGGAGTACGACAAACTAAAATTCAACTTAACGGGACCGGTATACTCAACCTCAAGGGCGAATGTGTAGCACAAACATCAGATATCACATTGTTCGCAAGTTCCATGACAGAGATCTCCGAGACTTTTATTTATAATTTTGAATATCCCCTAAATTTTTCGTTATTTCTACAAAAGAGTAATTTCTCAGTCGGCGGCGACGATGGATTAGCTATTCTCGATGAAGAATCCGCCGCACAAGTCCAGAGTTGGGCCTCGACGAATGATGTACTTTCATTGGAAGATATTGAACGCCAGTTTCATCTAATGGCCGCGCAAAGAAGGACGCAAGGCACAACGAAGGTCTATATAGCCACCGGTTTTGTTGGAAACATCGTAATAATAATAATAATATTGTACGTGTTAGCCCGATGTTATTTTTACAAGACTAAAATTAGAATGGTTATCCCTTTGTATAAGAAATCAAAATCAGCAGATTTTCCATTAGAACGGAGGAATCCCCTTAGCCGAAGTCATCGAGTACGCAGCTTAAGTACTGAAAATGTGACTGGGTAAATATATCAAAACAAAACAATTATGAAATTCTATTCATTGCTTTTACTCTCAATAACAATTGATACACAAAAATAATTCTAAATTGAAAATCACATAAAATCAATTTCTTTTTTTTAGTTAAATCTCAAATATAAAATCATACATATTCATTATTTCACCACTTGGATAACAACTCCACTTACTCATACATTAAAACTGAACGCGCATATGCTATACACGCGATACAGGAAACGCCGTCACTTACTCACACACCCAAGCGCTAGCATAAGATACATCGGGTGCGCTCCGAGCTGCATTTACTCACACATGCAGACTCCGTAAATGTGAGTAAACCTGTAGCGCGTTATACACATTACTTTAAATGTATATAGGAAAATAAGAACGACATTACTAATTTGTATTTGGAAATAATAAGATCTTTTGTAATTGTAAAACACCAAAATGAAACAACGGGCGATGCTATCAAAATTACTTTATTGATTGACGACGTTTCGGCTACATTATAGTAGCCCTTTTCAAGTCACTATAAAATAAGAACAATATTTGGTGTTATCACTATTTATACAAAAATCACGTTGAATAAAATTAACAAAACTTACAAAATTCGACATACAGATATAGTCTAAAGAAATAATCACAATTGAATAACAATAAGTCATAATAAGAAATTTTTATACGTCTGTAGTCGATACGACGTCTATTAGTAAACTGAGGAATAGTGATGTAAGGCCGAAATTCCAGTAATTATAAACACATGTATACAATCAAAAGCTCAGAGAAAAATAAAATTACAAAATATGAAATGAACGGGTTACATGCAAGTATTATAACAAATCATAAATCAAATTTCTAAAAACAGATTTTAAATTTTGCGTATCTTGTATTCTATTAACACTATTGAACTTGGAAATAAAAATCATTTCAGACACTAAACGTTTAAAATAAGAACTTTCTTCGTCTAAAATTCTAATATTGTTGAAATCAAAATTGAACTTGTGACCCGTATTTTTCATATGCATAACAAGAGCTGATCTATCTCTATTATATTTACAATCTGCCATATGTTCAGCAATTCTCTTATCTAAGACTCTACTTGATTGTCCCGTATATGACATTTCACAATCTTCACAATTTATTTTGTAAACTATACAAGATTTTTTACGTTTACTTTTCCTAAATTATTAAGTATTTTTAATTTACTACAACCTTTAAAAATTAAACGCAAGCCATACTTACGAGCTATATTTTGAATACGTAATCAGAGTTATTAATAAAAGGCAAAACAACAAAATCAGAGTTACTTTTCCCCACGTTATTAAGACCCAAAATGTTATCGTTTTTTGTTACATGTTTAATTTTATTTAGTCTAATGTTGACATATCTGTTTATAAATTGTAGAGGGTACAGGTTAGCTTGTAATCACAAACGCTTGCTGCGTTTGTGATTATTGATAAATTAGATTATATTAACAAGGTCGAATCAAACTTACAAGATGACAAAATTTATGAACAAGTTAACTTTGATCCACTAAATATGTTAGAGAAAAAGACTGATAATATCATTAAAAAAAGGTGAATAATTCAAACTTACTTGGTAATAATAATACATTTAGAATAAAAAAAGACAAATGTAATCTATCAAGATGCTATGGGTTAGTCAAAGTGCACAAACAAGGAAATCCAGTAAGACTTATAATTTCAGCTTTAAATTCACCTACGTATGAATTATCAAAGTTTTTTGCTGACTTCCTACGTAATAATTTGCCTAACTCCCCCTACAACGTTAAAAATAGTTTTGAAATCCAGAAATTTATTGAAACTTTTAAAGTTCCACAAGGCTTTTGTTTGGTTAGTTTTGACGTAGTGGCTTTGTTTAATAATGTGTATTTTGATGCCGTAAAGAGAGCTATAGAAAGGCGTTGGCACCATTTAATTTGCAAAACTGAAATTTCTTTAAATGCTTTTAGTGATATTATAGAATTTATAATGACTAATAACTTTTTGTTTTCAATGGGAATTTTTATAGACAAAAGTTTGGTAGTGCAATGGGTAGCCCAATTAGTCCAATTCTTGCTGATATTGTTTTACAAGACTTAATTAATGATTGCTTATATTGCTGTACTTTTGACATGTTATTTTGGAAAACGTATGTTGATGATGTACTGGCTTGCGTCCGTGTGGATGAAATTGATCTGGTGTTACAGCATTTCAATGACTACGATCCAAATATCCAATTTACAGTTGAAAAACCAATTAATAATACTATCAACTTTTTAGATATGTCTCTCACTGTTAATGGATGATGGAGCAGTGATTACTAACTGGCATCGGAAACCAACACATGCTGGTCTTTATTTAAATTTTTTGTCTCATTCTCCCATCTCACAGAAAATAGCCATTGTTTACATGCTAGTTGATAAAGCTATCAAATTGTCTGATGACTCATATCACTATCAAAACTTAAAATATATTTACTTTGTGTTACAAGCCAATCTTTACCCTCTACAATTTATAAACAGATATGTCAACATTAGACTAAATAAAATTAAACATGTAACAAAAAACGATAACATTTTGGGTCTTAATAACGTGGGGAAAAGTAACTCTGATTTTGTTGTTTTGCCTTTTATTAATAACTCTGATTACGTATTCAAAATATAGCTCGTAAGTATGGCTTGCGTTTAATTTTTAAAGGTTGTAGTAAATTAAAAATACTTAATAATTTAGGAAAAGTAAACGTAAAAAATCTTGTATAGTTTACAAAATAAATTGTGAAGATTGTGAAATGTCATATACGGGACAATCAAGTAGAGTCTTAGATAAGAGAATTGCTGAACATATGGCAGATTGTAAATATAATAGAGATAGATCAGCTCTTGTTATGCATATGAAAAATACGGGTCACAAGTTCAATTTTGATTTCAACAATATTAGAATTTTAGACGAAGAAAGTTCTTATTTTAAACGTTTAGTGTCTGAAATGATTTTTATTTCCAAGTTCAATAGTGTTAATAGAATACAAGATACGCAAAATTTAAAATCTGTTTTTAGAAATTTGATTTATGATTTGTTATAATACTTGCATGTAACCCGTTCATTTCATATTTTGTAATTTTATTTTTCTCTGAGCTTTTGATTGTATACATGTGTTTATAATTACTGGAATTTCGGCCTTACATCACTATTCCTCAGTTTACTAATAGACGTCGTATCGACTACAGACGTATAAAAATTTCTTATTATGACTTATTGTTATTCAATTGTGATTATTTCTTTAGACTATATCTGTATGTCGAATTTTGTAAGTTTTGTTAATTTTATTCAACGTGATTTTTGTATAAATAGTGATAACACCAAATATTGTTCTTATTTTATAGTGACTTGAAAAGGGCTACTATAATGTAGCCGAAACGTCGTCAATCAATAAAGTAATTTTGATAGCATCGCCCGTTGTTTCATTTTGGTGTTTTACAGTACTTTAGCTATCAGTTGACTCAACAAAACTTTTTATCTTTTATAATTATTTATGCGAAATTATTTTTATCATTAAAAATATTACTTATGTAGACTGCAACTTACTATCAACTGATGAGAATTTTTAATTAAAATAATTAATATTTATGGCAGTCAGATTGCCCTTCTTTATAATCAGCCCCGCAGAATCTCAAATAAAAACTGAATTAAAACCTGGAAAAAAACTTTATTAGGGGCAGTCAAATAGTCCTTTGCAAATAAAGTTTTTTTTCCAGGTTTTAATTAAGTTTTTATTTCAGATTCTGCGGGGGTGATTATAAACAAGGGAAATCTGACTGCCATAAATATTAATTATTTTAATTTAATGTATAAGACTGTAAGACCGATGGAAAAATTCTCATCAGTTGAAATTATTTTTTTTGTAATATTTGACAAAATAATATCATATTATATCCCATATTAAAAATAATTTATGTTATGAATTATTAATAACTAACAAATTATTAAACATTAGATATAAGCTTGAAAGTCGTATACAGTTATTAATAATTCACAACACATAATTCTTTTTGCATCGTTTTTTTTTAGAACAATAATGTAATGTTCAAAATAAAATTACCGAAAAATTGTTAAAGCATTAATTCATAAAACATTTTAGGAATTTAGTGAGCAATGAGACACAGTCAGAAGTTAATGAACTCTATAACAAAGAAAGTTCAAACGTAAAAATTTTCGATAGCTTAAACGAAAAATCATGACGCGCGATGTTTTCGACAGAGCAACGACCGACGCTCGATACCCGTGCTACGACAGAATGATGACATACTTCACTGGTTGCCAGCGTACTATGCGTTGGCTAATGATACTCACTGGTGGCCTATGCACCAGGAGCTGGCTAATCATACGCAGTGGTTGCCTAAGCACTAGGCGCTGGCTAATTTTACTCATTTGGTTGCCTATATGACGGTGATACCTAGCTATCAGAATCTATACCTACAACCGCATATAACGTATATACATTAATCAATATGAACATTTGTAAGAATACATGAATGTATATCTACTTTTTATGCTTCTTTTTCAAAATTCGCTATCTATATACATACATATATTCCATATATAAAACCTGTACTACACTCATTGCCGAGGGCGGCAATGGACGAAAGGGGGGAAGTGTGATATCCGTCGTCACGTAGTATGATGACATCCGTCATCGACATACTAATAATGTATATCGTGTTAATATAAAACCGCGGTCACCGTCAGCAGTTTTGTAAGCGCGCGACTTACGCGTAATACTTATTTCATCTTTTTATCTTCACGTCGGGTATAAAAACCGCATCCAAACGAGGAGATGTGGTCACTCCCGACTTCCTCCAGCGCGCCGCTGCATAGTCGATTACGGCCGAAATACCGGAGACTCGAGTACCAGCTGCAAGGTTCCAGCGTCAAGAAGGCATTACCGGGCCACAAATCAACGATCAACTCAACAAAGAATTTAGATTAACTGTAAGTTTACGCTGAAAAGCTTCGTTGCAGTATTCCATCAAAAGAGTAACTTAGAATATATTCATACTTAACTCAACTATTTGTATACGAAAAGCTTCAGTACATAATTGTACCAAACCGTAACAAATAACATATAAAATATATAAACCATATTGTAATCATTATTTCCTTAAACCTAGAACAGTCGGAGCTCACGAGCGAGGCAGAATCCCAGGACATTTAATTATAAACACATATACACCTAAACTCAGGCGTAACACGAGAATAAAATAAAAAAAAAAAATTCTCGAGGGTGTGTACTTTCTATTTAAAAACAGAGCGATAGATTCATAGATCAGTAGTTAATATGTAGAAGCAACACATTTATACATTTTATCTGATCTTTAAACATATGAATATTTATATGAAAATGACCATGCTTTACACCTTCAACTGCAAACCATCGGGCCCGCCAAGTATGTACGGGAGATCGGAGGACCACCCCTGCTAGAGCAGCTCGAGATTTCTATTGTCCTTCCAAGATGCGTCATATTATAGAAAGTTCAAAATTGAGGAGGAATAATGAAAAATAGTGATGTGTTGGTAACTATGTAATTTTGTTATATAGGTTTTGACTTTTCGTAAATATCTGAAAAAATTCTTATGAATTTTAGAAATAGAAAGAAGGCATTATAGTTATATAATTAAAATAATTTTCGCCCACACGGGCGTACAGTACGTAAGTACTATAAAATTTTGTAGGAGTGTGTGAGCTATTGGGCCTCTCGGACGTTATGTAGAGTACTTTATGCCCGCTGGCTGAATAATTTTGAAGTTACAACGTGGGCGTAGAATGTAATTTTACACGCGAGGTACGAAAAGTTCTTATGGCCGAAACTTGACTACAATTAATTGATTTCAGTACTTTCTTTTGTTTAATTCGTAAAGAAGAATGAAGAAATTTGAATACATTTCTGAGAACATAGTCATACAGTTTTTCGGAGAATGGTTTGCATTGCTAGACTATCGATAATTGATTTCACAACTTTCATTTTTTTTATTTGCAGTGAACAATTTGAATGTACTTACATATAATTTGTTGAGCATACATTGACTCAATGAAGTAAAAGACTTTTTTACAAGTATTTATTTGACTTCTTTTAAAAAATTATAAATATTGTTTTATAAATTATACAGAAATAACTTATATACTTGCCTTATTTTATACTTTCGTAGAAAGTTTTATTAACAATATTATTATTTCTACAGTCCTGAAAAAAATTATTACCATTTGTAGAGAGTACCTGTTGAATAGATGAGATTAGAATAAATAAAAGGACTATAGACAAATTGTGTTGTTAGAATATACTTAAAAAATTAGTTTTTTAAAGAACATGTTGATTGTTTTGAAAAAATATTTAAGCTCTCATTGAAGTTTTTGGTACTCAGTTTGACGAAGATGGAAAGAGAGGGAGAGAGGGGGAGGGGAGGGGAGGGGGAGGGAGATCGGTTATACTGTGAAGTCCGGGATAAAGGAAATAACGAATAATATTTGGTTTAAAGTTTATTTTATTTAGAAAGATATAATTACCAATATTGTTGCTGCTTGCAATTCCTTCGATGTACAATTTTTAGTCAATTGAACTTCCCTCACAATATATGCTATCGCTGTATATTCGCTCGTACAATTATTCCGCTTATGTTAGTATACTTTAGTGTATTTGTTGCTCCGTAATAATGAATTATGCCCTCGTATGTCGTCTGGGGCAGACGGAGCTCGCCAGTTCACCTGTATTACGGTTGTTACTGTGACTGATTCGCGTGGCACACATCACTTCTTTTATAATACAAAATAATTAGGTTGAAGATGATTTTAACGCTGAATCAAAATCATCTTTTTAAACAAATTTAATAAACATTTTGACGTAAATCGTTTGGTTTCGAAGTTGAGAGTTACTGAGTCTACATAAAAGTTCTGACGCGCGTACATCTTCGCGAAGTAGGTGGCTCGCTACGTCACGCTGTTGCGTTGTCGAAATGCTGCATCGTTTAAATTCGCAATCACATAATTTTGTGGGTCAAAGAAAATTACTGATCCTAATATGAATATAACATTTAAATTTAGAGATACGTTACACACGTAACACCTCCCCCCTTAGACTGTTGAATATCGTAGAGATTCAACAAGTATAGGAATAGTTAAACCATCAGTAATTTTCTGTTACAGAATTTTTTTAATTGTAACAATAAGCATAATTCTCTGATTGAATTTGATGACTTGCATCTGTTACATTTTAGAATTTTGAAATACCTTTTTCGCTTATGGGTTTCTCTTAAAATAATACAATAATTTAATCTTAATTAACGCTTATAAAATAAACACATAATAATTACTTGTTTAATATAAAAAGTCGCAACAATCGCAATTTTCGTATTCTGTTATTTTGAAACTAATGTTCATATCGTACAATTTTATTTCGTATAAAGATTAATTTTATAATTTTTTAGTGATATTTGGCTATTTGTTCTAAAAGTGAATTTTCTTTTTTATAATTTTCAATTATTATAGTGAGTATTTCTTGTGTGATTATTATAGTGCGCATCTAAGAAAACGTTTTTATAATGAATCTGTAAATAAATGACAAAACTTGAAATATCATTAATTAATATAGTTTGCATTTATACATTATAAAGATATATACCTTGACTGCATATAGAATTTCGCACAATTAAACAAATTTTTTTTTTATTAATAATCGTTAAACTCTAAAGGCAAAGGATATTGTGTTTTGCAGTATTTACATAAATTACAATTGATTGACTAATTTTTTAAATAATGTGTATATTAAATAATTCTGTAGTGAATACAAGATAAGGAAAAATATATAGGGAATGAGTCAAATGATCATTCACTTCCCTCCTTGCGGAGATATTTGGCACAAGATATATTTGGTTTTTTCTCTTTGTTTAGGTAGGATAACATTGAAGGACTTTCGGTACTATTATTATAAAAATATTTTCTTAATAAATTTTATACGCTCGTAATAATATAGTTCTATAAAATGGCTAAATTGATCTCCACGAGCAAATTCTCTTACAGTTAGTCGTAATACATTTCCCAAATCAAAATAGTGTGCTACATTTTTATAGCCCGCACTATTTGATAGAAAATTTTAGCACACGGCGACACTGGTAAGAGAAGTATAGAAAATACTTTAATAAAAATTACAAATTTACAAAATACAGGCAACTGAAATGCGTTTCGTCCTTAGTGCTAAAATTTTCTATCAAATAGTGCGGGCTATAAAAATGTAGCACACTATTTCGATTTGGGAAATGTATTACGACTAACTGTAAGAGAATTTGCTCGTGGAGATCAATTTAGCCATTTTATAGAACTATATTATTACGAGCGTATAAAATTTATTAAGAAACTTAAACGGCATTGGATCACAAACATGCCTAAATTTTATTTATATCTGTATCTTTGTTACTTTATCCACCAGGTGGCTGCCACTTCTTGGCTTCCACAAATAAAATCACTTTCCAACTTCCTTAAATAAATCCAAGTAACATTTATTTTCGGCGTCGAAGATAAGTCTACCGGGATCTTCCTGATGAGTCCACCCGGTACGACTAAGGACGAAACGCATTTCAGTTCCCTGTATTTTGCAAATTTGTAATTTTTATTAAAGTATTTTCTATACTTCTCTTACCAGTGTCGCCGTGTGCTAAAATTTTCTATCAAATAGTGCGGGCTATAAAAATGTAGCACACTATTTCGATTTGGGAAATGTATTACGACTAACTGTAAGAGAATTTGCTCGTGGAGATCAATTTAGCCATTTTATAGAAATAAAAATATTTTAACAACTGTATACTGAGAAAAATTATAATTATTTCCAAAAGAAAAATTATATTAGTAAGTATTTTTGATAAAAGGAAGGTTAATAGGACGGAGTGATTTTTGTTAATTTTGACTTGTTATTGCTCTTATGCATCAATGTATTACCTTTTTTTCCTGGAAATTTTCAGCCATCTCAATGTTCACATTCTTCAGTAGTATGATCTGGATTTTTACAAAGATCACGATGATTTCGCATTGCATTATATTGCATTACAAGATTTTTAAGTTTTCTGCAGTTGTCGATGTCATGCCCGATTCTTTTGCAATAATCACATTGAATTCTTTTTCTATTTACTGTATTGGGTTGTTGATTATTAAAAATCATGTTTCTTGGTTTGTAATTTTTTTGTTGGATGTTATTGAATCCGTTTGTATTCCTTGAATTGCTTTGTGTGTGGTACGTGTATTTGTTTTCTAAACTTCTATAATTTGGGTTAATATTCGTGTAATTGGTATTCATTTTTAAACTTGTATTTCGATCTGGGCAATATGCTGCAGTATGTGTGACTCGCAAATTTGGCAAATTATTTTATTTCCATACGTCTGCTATTTACCTTGCATAGACATAATTCCTGCCGTCTGGCAATCCGAAGCTTCGTGTCCTTCTAACGCACAGATCGTACACCAGATCCTTTTTCTCGTTACCTCGCAGTATTTCATTAAATGTCCGGTTTTATTGCACCTCTGACATACTATCGATGGGCAGTTCTTCATCGTGTGGCTCGTGTTACCACAGAATTCGCAAGCCTCGGCAACGTTAGCACTTTTTTCACACACATTCGAACTGTGACCTCGTTTTTTGCATTTCCAGCAGAGTTCATATGTTATTATCATTGGGCAAGTTGTAACCGTGTGACCCATTTCTTAGCAATATTGACAATGACTTCCTTTTAAGTGATTTAATTTACAAGTATCTATCGAATGTCCCCTTGAGCTGCAAAACTTACAAATTAATTCTATTTTATCTTTTGCGACATTGCAAAGATATGACATGTGATCTTTATTTTTGCAATACACACATGATGCGTTGAGACAAAATAGTGGTTCATGCTCGGTATCTCTGAAAATTTGGCAGTGATATATCCTTGCGGCGTTTGTAATTGGTTTTTCAAAGTTATATAATATATTTGCGTTATCCTTCCTCATCATACTTCTTTTTCTGTATTTGCCTCTAGATATATGGCTTTTTGTATTGCACTTTTTGCGGTTTCGTGTTCACCTAACGCAAATCGTATTTCACTTTTTAGACCGTCTTTAAAATAATTCAATATGTCTTTTTCTAATTGAGTTTTAAAAATTCTAAGATTTCCTTCTGTGATACCTGCTTCTAATGCTTTTAATTCTTTAATTTTAGTACCTATTTCTGTAATATTGTTAGCATATTCCAATACTGTTTCATTTGGTTCTTGATTTATTCCAATTAATTTTCCATATAGTGTATGTATATCTTCTTTACTCGGATAAATTTTCCGTATGGATTGAATTAAAACATCGATAGTAGTAATATCTGCTTTTTTTAGGGCTTTATATGGTTCTCCTTTTAATTTTATTTTCAAAAGTCGTACTAAGTTTTCTTCATCTGCGTTGTCAATAATGTCTTTTGCCTGTTGAAGTCTTTCTATATATTCTTCTGGTTCCATATTTTTTCCATCAAATTCCGGAACTATTTTTGCGACATCTTTGAGTGGTATTTTAAGCTTTTGGTTTGCCATTTCTGTTTCGAGATTTATTAAATCTTTGTTTATTTGAATTTCTGGCTGTCCGTTATTACTTGTATTATTATCTTTAGCTAAAATCAAACTTTGTTCATTAAGTAATCCTTCTATGTCCGTGTAGTCGCTTTGCCTACCGTTTTCAAAATATATTGAATCCTCAAAAAATGCAGGGCTCTGACTTGGTGTATTCGGTGTATGAAAATTAGTTGGTGATGTAATATCCTGTTTTAATTCCGGAATTAAAAGATTATTAATATTTTTTTCAGGTATATCTTGTTCTTGTGTGGGTCTTGTAATATTCGGTTTTTTGTTTAAATTAACTGAAAATTGTGAATCTGTTTTTTCTGATACGTTAAGATCTGCTTTCGAAGTCATTGGAATTGAAACTTTTTCCGTTTTTTCCTCTGTTTTTGAGTCAATTGGTACGTTAACGTAAGTATTTGATAAATTTTTAGGCAAGTTTATGCTCGGAGGTGATCTTGGTACTCTCGGTTTCCTTCCAAAAATATTAGCTTCTTTACTTTTCTCGTCTATTTGCTTTTTAAGTTCTGGATTTCTTTGGGTCGTCTGTCTGGTTAAAATCCCTGCGTTTCCCATATTTACTTCGTTTTTCTGATATGACACGACATATTACTCTTTTGCCTATGCTATACTTAATATTTCTTTTTAAATATCAACTACTTTCATGTATATATTTTGTAATTGTTTATTTCATGATATAATTTATTTATTTGTTACCTTTATATCTGTATCGCTTATTTTTGCGTTTTTAATTGATTTCCTGATATTTTTATATCTTGTTTATATAAAATATAACATTTATCTATTCAATGATTATTATATTGTATTATTATTTCTTTTTTTTTATTCGTGTTGGATTTGTTTTATTTATTTAAACATTTTTTATTTATTTATTCATTTATTTATTTTTTCCACTAATATTTTAGTTATTTGTTTTTACTGATATTATTTACTTATTTGTTTCTTAATGTTTCCCTATATCAATTTTTTCACTTTAATTTGTTGTTTGTCAAATATATTTTCGTGATACTATTTACTTATATATTTATTTATTTTGATTTTATCTTTATGTGAAATCTTTTTTATATTCGTTTACATTTGATTATTTGTATTTGGGTTATCCTTTCTTCTTTCTCTATTTCTATAACATTTATCTGTTTTTTATTTATCTGTTAATATGTTTATTTATCTGTTAATATGTTAGTATAGTCTGGACGAGCCGTACATGCTTATCTTCCGAAGTTTGGGCGATTCATGCTACAATGATCCCCCCAACTTCTTACTGCAAAGCAAGAAGCTTGGAAATAATTAGTAATAAATTATTAGTATGAACAAATACTATTTGTTTCCCTTTATACCAGTCTTGTTTTTCGTATGAATCTAGTGTTCGATTCTGTACCGGAACCAATGTGAAGTCCGGGATAAAGGAAATAACGAATAATATTTGGTTTAAAGTTTATTTTATTTAGAAAGGTATAATTACCAATATTGTTGCTGCTTGCAATTCCTTCGATGTACAATTTTTAGTCAATTGAACTTCCCTCACAACATATGCTATCGCTGTATATTCGCTCGTACAATTATTCCGCTTATGTTAGTATACTTTAGTGTATTTGTTGCTCCGTAATAATGAATTATGCCCCCGTATGTCGTCTGGGGCAGACGGAGCTCACCAGTTCACCTGTATTACGGTTGTTACTGTGACTGATTCGCGTGACACACATCACTTCTTTTATAAATCAAAATAATTAGGTTGAAGATGATTTTAACACTGAATCAAAATCATCTTTTTAAACAAATTTAATAAAAATTTTGACGTAAATCGTTTGGTTTCGAAGTTGAGAGTTGCTGAGTCTACATAAAAGTTCTGACGCGCGTACACCTCCGCGAAGTAGGTGGCTCGCTACGTCACGCTGTTGCGTTGCCAAAATGCTGCGTCGTTTAAATTCGCAATCACATAATTTTGTGGGTCAAAGAAAATTACTGATCTTAATATGAATATAACATTTAAATTTAGAGATACGTTACAGACGTAACAATACAACATATCGTTACCGCGACCCTACCCTCAAATTTCATAAGGAACAAAATGATTCACAGTACATTGCGATTGAACAAAAAATAAAAATTTCCATAGATGCGACGTGTTAGTAAATTTAATTGTTGATATAAGCGCCAATACTACGTAATTTTTTAAGACAAAAATGTTTTCTACTTCTTAAGACACTCCTGATTCGAATAAACTTGATCTGGTTGTATCAAATATAAAAAAGACAAAAAATAAAAATCCATTTCGAAAAGCCATATCTTTTGCCATATTTTTATTTATCCATCAATAATATCGTAGTGGAATGATATTATTTATCGTTTTAAATATTTTATGTATTTTGTCCTACACGCATTGCTTGCTCGCATCGCTTGCGCTGATCGCATGTGCTTCTCACATAGTGTAGACACGGCCTAAGATCTTCAAAGTAAAAATATGTTTTTATAAAAACTGCTATAACTTTGGCTCTAGTGGTCCTAGAAAAATCTGCGACCACGCATTTTAAAGGTCTAGAAACCAACTTTGTATCTGTGTTACATATAAGTTTCAAAAATAATAAAACATGGTAGAATTTATGTCAGTAGAGAGCCATTTCTGATTATTATTCTGGTATTGAAAAATTAGATATTATAATGCTCGACAAAAAATTATTTTTTTACTTTTTCCTATGATAGGAAACGAGTATAGTAAGATGATATCATATTTTAACAAAAAATACTTCTCTTAATGATTTTTAATTAAAATTCGGTCGACACTGTGACCATGAACACGGTTAATTTTCGCGATTTTTGATAAAAACATCAAATTCAAACAGCTGTATCTCGAAGTCTATTCGATCGATTTAGGTCCTCAAAAAAAGAAATTAAAGGAAGCGATTAGTTTGTAATTTTTGACTCGATTTAGTTTTTCAGTTAGTTGATTCGAGAGCTTCTTGATAACACGTTTAATCTTTTGGGTTTATGATCTTGAATAAATTACATTCTTGTTCTTTATACATAGTTGTTATTATTTATTGTGTGTGTGAGTGTAAAATTTTGGGGGTTCGTCCGAAGATTTTGAAGTCGAAATGGAGGGATTTGAGAAGACAGCGAAAACGACGCGTACACCTTTCCAGACGAGAATCAGAGCACAGGCTGCTGCCGAAGCTGCTGCCGCCGAAGTTGCTGCTGCCGAAACTGCTGAGGCCAACACCACCGATACCGAGACCGTTGCTGATGTTGCTAAAAATTTAAACCAACATCAAACAGGTACTCCTAACTCCCTGCAATTTTTGATCCGGTTCTCGTCGATTTAAGTTCGTCTGACGACTCACGCTTGATGGCTGGTGACTCGCGCTCGATGACTGGCGCACGCTCGGTGACTGAGGCGCGTGTGATGACTGATGACTCATCGACCGTGTTCTCTCGCCTACTCTTTTTCATGAAACGCTCTTGGAACTTAATGAAGCTCGGAATGAAATGGATATTTACCAACAACGATTCGAAAAGCTAGAAGCTGATGGTGAGGTTAAACATCAACGACGTCAGCAGCTTGATGCAACACTAGAATATTGCAGCACCGAGAAAAAACACCTCGCGGCGGAGCTATGGGTACACGACGCTGAAGTAATCGAGCATCAGCGTACTATCGATGAACTGCGGGCAGAACGACACTCTCTCCACGAACAACTTGCTCAGTTTCGTCAAAAATTATACCAGATGAGTGCAACCCCACATTCTAATACACAAACAACATCAATAACAAACGTGGTTTACACAAGTAACAGGAACACACATCCAATTAGGTTTGGTGATAGTTCACTTGGGATCATTTGTTAAAAATTCGGTTATACCAGTCGATTTAGGGTTAGGTTATAACATAAAAGCTGATATTTATTATGGTACGACTCCTCTGTCTGAGTATTTGAATCAGTTCAATTTAATTGCAAGATCTAACAATTGGAATGATAACAAAAAGATGGTAGCTTTAGCTGCTTCTTTGCGTGGTATGGCAAAAAGCGTTTTGAGTAGCTTTAAGGGCACTGAGACGTAGGATTTGAAGACCATGTTACAGAAGTTAGAGGCACGCTTCGGTGAACATTTAGGATCAAGTAGTTACTCTTTATTCCAAAATAGGTGGCAAAAGACAAGAGAGGATCTTTCTACATTAGCAGCTGATGTAGAGAAGTTAGCAACGTTAGCATATCCTGAATGTTCATTGGAGGTACAAGATAAGATAGCTTGTTTTCAATTTATTATCAGTATTTACAATACGGGAGTTAGGGAAACTCCTCAATTAAAGCGCATAACCACTCTTAAGGTTGCTCTTGCGCGAGCTTTAGAAGTAAAAGTTATTAAGGAGCAGAATAGGAACTCAATTTCACAACAGAATACCGAAGGTTCTCAAAACACCAAGATTCTTCGGGAAAGACTCAGATTAGTGTTAAAGACGTTGAGAAACAGGATCAGCCATTCAATCATCAAGAATGGTTAAAAAATCTAGAGTGCTGGGGCTGTTATAAGAAAGGGCACACACGCTCTCGAAGTCCAGATCAGGAAAACTAAATCGTGTTAAACTTTCAGGAGCGAGTTAGATATTCAATGAAAAAGCTCCTAATAACGATGCTGTTGAACCTGATTGTTGGAACACACGTGTTTGTAGGGTTCTTCGAAATTTAGACTTTCAAGTTTGATGGCAGTGTGGACAAGAAATCATGTATTTTGAAAATAGATTCAGGTTTAGATGTGACGATTTTAAATTCTAAATTTGTTGAGCTGTCATCGGATTCCCCTTGATGGACCAAATCTGAAATATCCCACTGGTGAAGATGTTCCTGTCAAGTTTAAAACAGTTGTCCGAATTGATTTAGGCCAGCATTCAGTTCAGATGGTCTTTTTTGTTGCAGATATTGCTGACGATTGTATACTTGGGTGTGATTTCTTGAGTAAAACTGGAATTACAGAGTCAATAAACAAAATATTCCAAAATACCCCAAGCACAATTAACAGTAACACTGACGAACGGAAATGTTGTAGAATTATGAAGTGGGCTAAGGAATTACCAGATTTATTGAAAGATGTCTTCGAAGATAATTCCCGAAATTTAGATTCGTCACAGAAAGAGAAATTTGCCCAGCTTTTAGTTAATTTCCAGGATATTTTCGAAGATGTTGCAGGGAAGTGTAATCTCGTTGAGAACAAAATTGAACTTAGCGATCCTCGTCCTATCAAACAACCGGTTCGTCCTCTTCCTTTTCATTTACAAACAGATGATTAATCAGATGATTAATGACATGCAAAAACAAGGGGTTATCGAAGAATCTTCTAGTTCTTGGTGTTTTTCAGTAGTATTGAAAAAGAAAAAGAATGGCACTTGGAGATTTTTCGTAGATTTCCGAAAATTAAATGACAGGACGATTAAAGATTCATATCCATTACCTGGGATTGACCAAACTCTAGATAAATTAGCTGGTAAGTCTTGGTTCTCGACTTTAGATCTTAAAAACGGGTATTGGCAGATTAAGATTTGCCCTGAAGATAGAGAAAATATAGCTTTTTCAATTGGTAATGGTTTGTGACATTTCATCGTTATGGCCTTTGGACTATGCAATGCTCAAGCTACTTTTGAACGATTGATGGAGAAAATACTCCGAGATCTTCTAAATGATATCTGTTTTATTGATCTAGATGATGTTATGGTTATGGCTAAATCGTGCGACGAGATGTTAGATAATATGCGTACGATTTTTGTAAGAATCCGAAATGCCAATTTGAATCTGAATAGAAAAAAGTGCATTTTCTTTCAACGCGAGGTTGAGTACCTAGGACACATTGTCTCAGAAAAAGAAAAAAAGACGGATGCTAAGATAATAGAGGCTACGGTTACGTGGTCGATTCCTTCATGTAAGAAACAGGTAAAAAGTTTCGTCTACGTTCTTACTATAGACGTATCATTAGGAAATTTTCTTCTGCTACTAATCTCTTTATCGATTAATTGAAAAGAAAGCTAAATTCGATTGGACAGGTGACTGTCAGAAATCATTTTTACACTTAAAAAAAGTTCTATCAACTCCACCCATTCTAGCTTTCCCTGATACAGATTTATCTTTCATTTTGGATACAGATGCTTCTGATCATGGAATAGGTGCGGTTTTGTCACAGATTCAAGAGGGAATAGAAAGATTCATTGGTTATTACAGCCGTGTTCTGACTAAAGGTGAGAGAAATTACTGTGTTACTCGCCGTGAATTATTAGCAGTAGTAAATTCAGTCCAAAATTTCCACTATTATCCATGTGGAAGGCCTTTCTCTATTCGTACTGATCATTCTGCATTGACATGGCTTCTTTCTTTCAAGAACTTAGATGGTCAATTAGCTAGATCGGTAGGAAAATTAGATCAGATGGTCTCTCTAGACGACCTTGTAATAATTCTCCTTGTAGCTACTGCTTTAATTTTGAATCAAAATATGAAGTTGGTCATTCAGTAGGTCGTATTGTTTTTGAAAAAATATCACAATTGGATTGGCGAAATCGTCAACATCAGGATGATGACATTCGAACTATTTTAAAAAATAAAAAGGAGGGTGTTAAATTGTCGTGGCAGGATATTTCTTTTGGAGATGAATATATGAAAGTATATTTATCTCAACATGACTCATTAGTTGTTCTCGATAATATCTTATACAGGGAATGAAAATCTTCTAACCTCAAAACAAAAGTTCTTCAATTAGTTGTCGTTAGAAATTATGTCAACACTATTTTAGAAGAAGCCCATGATTCTCCTTCTGGTGGTCATTTTGGTTTTATTAAAACGTTAGAGAAATTTCACAAAAGATTTTATTGGGCTCCCTGCAAAGAAGCTGTTGAAAACTGGTGTAGATCTTATTCAGTTTGTATTGCAAAGAAAGGTCCATCAGATAAAGATCACAATGAGATGAGAATCTACAATGTAGGATTACCTTCTCGGAGAGTCCAAATGGATATCTTAGAACCTTGGATTAAACATAATTAAATTAATATATAATAATAATGTTATTTCTTAATGAAAAATTTAATAATAAAAATTAATAATTTGTAATAATTACTAAGTAATTTATCATTAATTAATTTATTTATTTGAATCAAAAAATTTATACCTGAAAACATATAATTGATTTCAAAATTATTTCTCACTATTGTAGGTTGACAGATTTATATTTATTTTAAGTTCTTGTAGGCCAACATAGGTATCTGAGCTGTTATACTGGTTATACTGCATCAACTGTTAGGATTTGGAAAATCTCGGCACCTTTATTGAATTCAGCGACCTTCAAAATCCCTGTATATAAATTTTCATGCAAATCCGTTGTAATTTGCAGGAATTATAGATTTTTGGCTCTAAAATCACCATTTTATCCCACTGTACGGCGTGCCAACTCCCGACTTGTGTCCAACAATTATCGACAAGACTCTACCAACTGATGATCATACTATGATACCCAAAAATGACGATTCTACATTTTAAGAGACGGGTTCTGTATTCGGATGAGTCAAAGATCAACCGACTTAAAAGTAAACGATTACAAGTGATTTCAAGATGATTTCAAATTGATTTCAAGATGATTTCAAGACGATTTCAAGATGATTTCAAGATAATTTCAAGATGATTTCAAGATGATTTCAAGATGATTTCAAGATGTTTTTAAGAATTAAAGATGGATCAATTCAAGAGACGGGCCCCTTTGGCCTGGTGAGCCAAGGATCAACCCGCTTGAAGATGACGCCAGTTTGATTCGGTTTTGGATGAGGAGAACTATTTTTCAAGAGACGGGCCTTTTTAGCTGGATGAGCCTGGGATCAGCCTACTTGAAGAAGACGCCTTCTCTTTCGTATTATCTTAAGATTATCGGGACGACAATCTGAAAAGAGGGGGAATAATGTTATGTATCGGTCTACTGTCATCGAACATGAGAAGAACGAAAGCATTGATAAGCGATTAGTTTGTTGTTCTCGACTCGATTTAGTTTTTCAGTTATTGGATTCGAGAGTTTGTTGATAACACGTTTAGTCTTTTGTGTTTATGATCTTAAATAAATTACATTCTTGTTCTTTAGAAATAGTTGTTATTATTTATTTTGTGTGTGAGTGTAACATACTGTTAAGAAAATTTCACATTATTATTAAAATTTCAGTTTATCATTCTTCAAAAAATTCGCTTAGGGAGTTAGGGGACTTAACAGAGACTCTACAGAGTTTGTATCAAAATATTCCTCTCTTCCGAGAAGATATAATTTGTGCAAGTTGTTGTACAATATTACAAGAAAAAATGAAGACTGCTATTTCTGATGTACCACATTCAAGTAGTCAAGAATCTCCAGTTTCTACGCCAATTATTAGCAGTGAAGAAATTTTTCATGATAGTGAGATTTTTGTAAATGAACTTAATGAGACTTTAAGTTATTTAAAATTAAAAACTTCACCTGTCAAAATGCTTCAAACTGTAAAGAGTAAGATACGACAATCATATGCCATTAGGAAAAGAAAACTAATTAATGATGCATTCCATTCCGAAATACCTAGTAACAACTCTTGCTCCAACTGATTCCAAAAACTATTTAATGTTAGTATTTATACAACTAAATATATGATTGATGAAGCGCGAACACTAGTCAATGATGGAGATATCTACAAACAGCCAATAACTTACATGGGCCACTCTTTATTAGATAGTGACGTTGTGTTCAAAGTCAAAGATTATTATTTAAACGATGATTTTAATTGCTCTGTTAAGCGTTTTCACACTCGCAGCATAAAAGAACTATACACATTATTCATAGGCGAGAATCCTGAAATGGCAATGAAAATCGGCAAATCGAAATTCTATCATTTTTTATTTTTTTAAAATATGTCAAAAAATAATTTTTCTTATTTGATTTTTCAATTATATATGTTATTCTGAACCTAAAAAAGTGTGGCTCATAAATAAAAAAAAAATTAAATGTTCGTTATAGCTCAAGAAGATAGACACCTATAAAAAGATGAAACACTTGATTTTCTTTTATTATCTATTTAACATTAAAGTAACCTACGTTTCAATTTGAATACTAATGGATTGGTTTTTTACCGTAAATTTTAACCACTTTACTCAAAATTGTCCAGTCAATTTTCGATAGTAGTTTGTTCCATAACCATAAACTATAAGTAATACCTACACATAACAGACTGCTAGCATCAATGTAAACACAGCTGACATCATATAAGCGCTATGATTTTAAACTTCTTTATACGGCATTTCTCAGTTAATTTTGAATTTTTTGCACTATTGAGTTGATTTGAAAGTAAAGACGCACTATATTTAAAAGTACATCTAATGATTAGTTGTAAAAGTGTTTAATACAAGTGGATAGTGAGTGTTTTGTTAAAGTTTTAAAGTAACTTCAAAATGAGACCGTAGTGTCAACAGTCTCTATGAATAGAAATTTATTTATATCAAGATTCAGTTTAATTAACAAAAAAGAGAAATATATGTGAGCGAAAGAAAATAAAAACATCCACTTTGGTCAGTAAGTTTTAGAATAGATGACCAATTCTAACTCGCTATGATAAAATTAAGTTCATATTTTCTGAACCAGTAATGCATTATTGTAATATCCACCAGATATCTACAGAATTCATATAGTACGCCAAACATAATAGTGAAGTAATGGTTTCAGAAAATGGACCTACCGCTAATTTATAAATATATTTAACTATTATAAGATTTGATTCAGATTTTGGATTTGACAAAATGAAACATTTTTGTTGTAGAATATTCTACATTCATCTTAGTATTTTACTTAATAGTATATTTGAGTGCAATATTTTGGAAAGTCATTTTAGAATAGGGTTGGATCAAAAGCCCAAGATTTTGCATTGGAAGGAATGCAAGCCAAGGTGCCAGTATTGTGATTCACCTTTTATAGGGGAACAGATCTTAAGCTAAGGTAAATGTTTTTATGACCTATATTACAACATTATCAATTAAAAATCTGGAGTCAATTTTTGCTTAATTGTTCTCCTTGATTTCAGTTAGAGAGAATCAGTTAATATTCTATTTGTAAAAAAAATAAAATCTTACTTTAACTGGGTTTCAAAAGATATCTTATAAATAGTGAGTAAGATAATTTTGCCACTACCGTATTTGGCAGAGTTTTATTAATTGTTACAGGTTATTATGTATGTGTTTAGAACGGGTAAACAATATATTTATTGTAAAATTACATTATATTTAACTATAAAAACTTATTTTTTATATTTCAGGAAGGAGAAAAAAATTGGAAACTAAATGGCTCAATATTTTTTAAGTTTTACTGAATTTCCATTTCACAGGTTTTTTTATAAAATATTGTTTTTAAGACTTTGGCGTGTAACGGGATGGCTAGTGGGCGAAAATCCCAAAAAGCCACAGGCCAGCGATGCCCTAGAACACGGTGCCGCAGGTGTCAGACTAAAATGACTTGCCCGGGGATCTGCTCCTGGAATCCCGAAACCAACGCGAAGATCGCACGCGAACTTCGCTTTCCAACTAATTGGATCGCTGAGTGAAAAGCGCGCACTTGAAGAAAGCGTGCGACCGCCATGCTCAAATATGAAAACGACCGGCGGAGTCGTTTTCCCGCGGAGGCGGCGGTATCCGGGAGAAGGACAGGTTGTAATGAAAAACGCGACGAGTAACTAGATATCACAGTATATTAAAAACACTTAATGGCTAATACAAGCACCACGCAAGTGCTGTTAACAATAAGTTAGTTTGCGCGCGACGGTTAAGATTCAAAGGCACAAACGATACGGCGCGCGGTGTTAAAGTACGGCGGGCTGACACACACCCGCACGTATACGGCACAGAAAGCTTACACGATCTCCATGTAAGCCTTTACATTAAACGCGAGAGATGAGAGCAGAAAAATTACGTTTAGAAGGAGCAGCCGGTGCACTCGGCTCTCTCTCGCTCTCTATCGCTCGCACAGTCGTTGCGCGCTCTCTCTCTCTCCCTCTTTCTCTCTCTCTCTCTCTCTCTCTCTCTCTCTCTCTCTCTCTCTCTCTCTCCCTCTCTCTCTCTCTCTCTCTCTCTCTCATTCGCAGGATTGAATCGGCAGGCAGGCTGGCTGCCGACTCCACGGTCGCTGTCTCATGTGGCTCACGCGGCGCGGGATCGCTCTTACTCTGTCTCTCTTTCACTCGCATGTACGATGCTCGGCACCTCCACTACACTCGCGGTATAACTATAAAAAGATAGGACGGCGCGGACGCGGTAAAGCTTAAGAGCGACACGGCACGATGTTGCTCGCTCGATAGCACACACGAAGATGGCTGCCGTGACTCGCATAAAGCCGTAGCAGCTTCGCGGGTACGCGACGGGCCTTTACGCGTCGGGAGACCGTTTTAGTCCGGTCAGAATGCTCGCGCGCTCGCCCCCAATGAGCATGCCTGCTCGGCGCGGGTAATTCGAATCCCGAATTACCTAACACGCGCACGCGTTACAGGCGTAGCTTTTAAAAAAAAGTACTCGACAAATTTACATGGGACAAGGCCTAAAATACTCTAAATTCATCCAGTTTTCTACGTAAGAGTTGGAAATATAACATTTTTGGAAACTAGTATTTTTGAAATGCGAAAATCCACAAAAAAAAAACATAAAAATTCATAAAATTCATGAATTAAAAGTAGTTTTTTCCATTAAAAAAATATTTGATTCAAGAAATTTGATATTTCCAACTCTTAGGTAGAAAACTGGATGAATTTAGAGTATTTCAGGCCTTGTTCCATGAAAATTTGTGGAGTTTTTAAAAACTACGCCAAAGGAAAAATCTTGGCAATGCAATATCTATGAGTAAAATTGGTCTACGGAATATACCTTGGGCTATTTTATCAGAAATTATGCCTACTTATAATATACTATTAATATATGTAACTAATTATACTTTATTTTATTTTTTCAAGTGGTTTTGGTCTCAAAGGCCTATAGGCCTATCACCGCCTTAAGACCAATATGGGTTGTACCACATCCACCCAGCAATACCTGTCTTTGCGTCTATTGTGAAAATTTAAATCTAATGTTAATAGTTATACAAAATTATAACAAAAACAAATATAGGATTTTAGATATCGAATCAAAAATATTTTCTTCGTTATTTTGTTCCAAAGATGATATGAAGTGCGTATTAAAAGAATGCCAAAAATGCCCAAATGAAGATGGTTTTAATTTGAAAGTAATCTCCTTAGCAGAACAAGATCTTTGTGAAGAAATAATTTATAATATTTGGAAAAAATCAGATTTGCTAAATAAAACTGATACAATTAAAAAAAATTAATAGAATTAAAAAAGCTCGCGCTCACTGTAAGCAATCATAAAATGATGAAAGAAATTCATCGCGTTGCAATAAAAGAAATAAAAACTTCAGCAAAAAAAATAGCGAATCTCAATTGGTTCTACATGTAGACGTTCCAAAAAATTAAAAATGGTTATAATTTGAAAGTAATCTCCTTAGCAGAACAAGATCTTTCTGAAGAAATAATTTATAATATTTGGAAAAACTCAGATTTGCTAAATAAAACTGATACAATTAAAAAAAATTAATAGAATTAAAAAAGCTCGCGCTCACTGTAAGCAATCATAAAATGATGAAAGAAATTCATCGCGTTGCAATAAAAGAAATAAAAACTTCAGCAAAAAAAATAGCGAATCTCAATTGGTTCTACATGTAGACGTTCCAAAAAATTGGGCAATCTTACCACAAAACGAAATTCAAAGCTATCATTGGATTAAAAATCAAATATCCATATTTACGTCAGTTTGTTATTGGGTCCTTGAATAAGTTCTCGCTGTTTCCTAACAGATGGCGTTACCAGGACTAAGTGTATGTAATTTTAGATGCTAACGCATCTATAAGGAAGTACTGTTGGTAAGCTTGAACTTAAGTGTATGTAAGTTCGCCATAGTGTAAACAGCGTTTTTTGTTCTTACTACTAAAAATGTCAAGTTTTGTGACAACTAAAGAGTATTTGCGGGGAATTTTATTGCACTATATTTTATTAAAAAAAAATCTGCACCTGAAGCGCACCAGATTCTTGTTGAAACTTACGGTGACCATGCTCTGTCGGAAACGACATGCAGAAACTGATTTTGACACTTCAAAAATAACGATTTTGATCTTCTAGATAAAGAACGTGCTGGTGCACCAAAAAAGTTTGAAGACGAAGAATTGGAGGAATTACTAAATGAAGACTCATGTCAGACGCTAGCTGAACTTGCAAAATCATTACGAGTAGATGAGACAACAGTTTCGAAACGTTTGAAAACGTTAGGAATGATCCAGAAGCAAGGATATTGGGTGCCGTATGAGTTGAAGCCGAGAGACGTCGAACGGCGTTTTCTCACACGTGAAGTGCAGCTTCAACGGCAGAAAAGGAAAGGTTTTTTGCATTGTATCCTGACTGCGATGAAAAGTGGATACAGTACGATAATCGTAAGCGTAAAAAATCGTGGGGTAAGTCAGACCATGGATCAACATCGTCCGCAAAGCCAAATATCCATGGTTCGAAGCTTCTCCTCTACATTTGGTGGGATCAGCAGGGTGTAATTTATTATGAACTGCTGAAACAGAATGAAACTATTACGGGAGAACGCTGTCGACTGCAATTGATGTGTTTCAGCCGAGCCCTAAAGAAAAAACGGCTTCTGTACGAGCAGAGACACGACAAGATGATTTTGTTACATGACAATGCTCGGTTACATGTTTCAAATGTCGTCAAAGAAACTTTGGAGGCGCCTCAATGGGATGTCCTACCCCACCCGCTGTGTAGCCCAGACATTGCTCCTTCCGACTACCACTTGTTCCGGTCGATGGCTGATGGCTTGGCTGAGCAGCACTTCCATTCTTATGAAGATGCCAAAAAATGGGTAGATTCTTGGATAGCTTCAAAAGATGAGCAGTTCTTCCGAGATAGAATCCGTAAATTGCCAAAAAGATGGGAGAAAATAGTGACTAGTGATGGGCAATATTTTGAGTGGCATGTTTTTTACTACATTCTTTAAATAAAGCATCAATTTTCACAAAAAAACAGCGAGAACTTATTCAAAGTCCCAATAATATGGAAATTACACAGCAATCAGTTATGTAACAGTTAATGATGATATGAAACATGATTCTTCTCATGCCTTAATGGCTACGAATTTAATTATAAAAGAATGCCAAAAATGCCCAAATGAAGTTGGTTTTAATTTGAAAGTAATCGCCTTAGCAGAACAAGATCTTTGTGAAGAAATAATTTATAATATTTGGAAAAAATCAGATTTGCTAAATAAAACTGATACAATTAAAAAAATTAATAGAATTAAAAAAGCTCGCGCTCACTGTAAGCAATCATAAAATGATGAAAGAAATTCATTGCGTTGCCATAAAAGAAATAAAAACTTTAGCAAGCAATAGCGAATCTCAATTGGTTATACATGTAGACGTTCCAAAAAATTGGGCAATCTTACTGCAAAACGAAATTCAAAGCTATCATTGGATTAAAAATCAAATATCCATATTTACGTCAGTTTGTTATTGGGTCCTTGAATGAGTTCTCGCTGTGTTCTAACATATGGCGTTACCAGGACTAAGTGTATGTAATTTTAGATGCTAACGCATCTATAAGGAAGTACTGTTGGTAAGCTTGAACTTAAGTGTATGTTAGTTCGCCATAGTGTAAACAGCGTTTTTTGTTCTTACTACTAAAAATGTCAAGTTTTGTGACAACTAAAGAGTATTTGCGGGGAATTTTATTGCACTATATTTTATTTAAAAAAAATCTGCAGCTGAAGCGCACCAGATTCTTGTTGAAACTTACGGTGACCATGCTCTGTCGGAAACGACATGCAGAAACTGATTTTGACACTTCAAAAATAACGATTTTGATCTTCTAGATAAAGAACGTGCTGGTGCACCAAAAAAGTTTGAAGACGAAGAATTGGAGGAATTACTAAATGAAGACTCATGTCAAACGCTAGCTGAACTTGCAAAATCATTACGAATAGATGAGACAACAGTTCCGAAACGTTTGAAAACGTTAGGAATGATCCAGAAGCAAGGACATTGGGTGCCGTATGAGTTGAAGCCGAGAGACGTCGAACGGCGTTTTTTCACGCGTGAAGTGCAGCTTCAACGGCAGAAAAGGAAAGGTTTTTTGCATTGTATCGTGACTGCGATGAAAAGTGGATACAGTACGATAATCGTAAGCGTAAAAAATCGCGGGGTAAGTCAGGCCATGCATCAACATCGTCCGCAAAGCCAAATATCCATGGTTCAAAGCTTCTCCTCTACATTTGGTAGGATCAGCAGGGTGTAATTTATTATGAACTGCTGAAACAGAATGAAACTTTTACGGGAGAATGCTATCGACTGCAATTGAGGTGTTGGAGCCGAGCCCTAAAGAAAAAACGGTTGCTGTACGAGCAGAGACACGAGAAGATAACTTTGTTATATGACAATGCTCGGTTACATGTTTCAAATGTCGTCAAAGAAACTTTGGAGGCGCCTCAATGGGATGTCCTACCCCACCAGCCGTGTAGCCCAGACATTGCTCCTTCCGACTACCACTTGTTCCGGTCGATGGCTCATGGCTTGGCTGAGCAGCACTTCCATTCATATGAAGATGCCGAAAAATGGGTCGATTCTTGGATAGCTTCAAAAGATGAGCAGTTCTTCCGAGATAGAATCCGTAAACTGGCAGAAAGATGGGAGAAAATAGTGACTAGTGATGGGCAATATTTTGAGCGACATGTTTTTTACTACATACTTTAAATAAAGCATCAATTTTCACAACGAAACAGCGAGAACTTATTGAAGGTCCCAATATTATGGAAATTACACAGCAATCAGTTATGTAACAGTTAGTGATGATATGAAACACGATTCTTCTCAAGCCTTAATGGCTACGAATTTAAGTATAAAAGACTTGAGAGAAAAATACATTTTGCAACAGATAGAAGATATTATTGTACAATTATTTCAGATCGAACAGCGAGTCATTTCAAAAATAGATACCAATTCTATGAACTCCAAAATTCAATACAAAATAGAAAATGGCTGTTTTCTGCAACAGGTCATGGAAAAGGTCCATGCGATGGTATTGGGGGTTTAGTTAAACATTACAAAACCCACAATCTGTCTAAAAAGGATGTTTCATTAGAAATACAGACGATTTTGTGACTCACGTATCAAATTATTCTTCATCGATTAACATTCTTCATCTACAAAAGAATGATTTGGAAGTTTTCCGTCAGACTAAGAAAACAGAATGGGATGAACATGCTAAAGAAATCAAAGAAATACAAAAATTGCACTGCTGGAAAAGTGAACAGAAAAACATTTACACTGCTAGAACTGCGAAGCACGAATGAAAAAGCTTAAATTGAACCAGAGGTTTCAATTGAAACAATTCAAATTCAAACAAAATAAATATTCATTCATATAAATAAACGTTCCTTTCGTTCTCGAAAGGTTTTTTCGAGAGTGTGAAATGAGAATAGTAAATCAAGATGAACATACATTTTTGTTTAAGCTTTCAATGCTTTCTTAAACTTCTAATCGCTATAAATTCACATATAATTGATCATGAAACCTGCCTGGCGACTTATTTTAAAGATTCCTCTTTATTCTATCAATATATTAGTAAATGGGATAGTAAATGATAGGGAAACGGCATAATTTTTTTAAAATGGCACGAGTTGCCAGCTTAGAAATCCAAAAAATTGATTAACACTTAGAAAATTCATTAAAAAAAAATCAGCAAATAGCATATTCTCACTTACTGGAAAAGTTAGTTTCTTTAATGTATAAAAACCTATTAAAATTCCAGAGAAAAAAAATGATAGTTTTCGAGATATTTACATTTTTTTTAAATCGTCAATTTTTCAGTTTTTCATTAAAAACTATGTAAGATGATTCTTAATTATCAAAGTGTAAAGTTTTCTGATAACTAGATAAAATTCCTCTGATTATGATGAAAACAAAAACGTCCCAAGAGGTTGAAAATTGCTAAAGTTACAGCAGTTTGAAAATTGATGTACTTTTTAAATTTTGTAATCTCTATTTTTGCGTCTAATATTGATTTGGCTGTGAGTAAAAAAAAAAAGAAAAATTTTAAGCAAAATCGCGAGACACGTGTCTTCTTAAATATGATTTAGAATATAGTCTTATAGTTTTCAGACGAAAAGAAAAATTCAATCTGTGACAGCCTGTGTGAATTTGAATGGAATCAGCCCTTTATTATCAGAAATTTTACATACATAGGAAAATTTATAGGAAGTAGTTCTGTACATAGTCTGGTTCTTGTGTACTAACAAAAAGACTTACAAACTAATCCTTAACGACTGAGGCTTACTCATAGACTAATAAAACATTTCAAATAAAATTTTGTATAGATTAACAGTTCATATATATATATATGTGTGTGTGTGTGTGTTTTTTTTTTTTTTTTTTTTTTTTTTTTTTTTTTTTTTCGAGGCGACGGGGAACTGCTTTAGGCACCATAAGGAGACACGTGTCTCCTCGTGTGTGGGACTCTCCAGATGTTGACATGTCAGGATTTACCCACTAAAACCCCGCCGCCTAATACTGCCACCGTGGAAACCGCCGGGAGGCATTACTTCGCGGTGGCAGTTGTTGCCTCAGAGGCCCTCCTCAGCGCCATCCGGCGCTACCTCATCCGTCGGTGATGTCCACACCTCTTCTCTCGTCTGCCCTCCGGATGGAATTCAGCCTCTCAACGATGGTCGTGGCGAGTGTAACCACAGCGTCCCAGCCCTCCTGTGAGGCAATCATGCACTTGCTAATGCCCTCGGGCGTCAGGGGACCTTCCCATGAGGCCCGGAACTGCTCTCTCTCATTTTCGAACCTAGGGCATGAGAACAGTGCATGCTCCACATCTTCGTCGATTCCAGGGCATACCGGGCACTCCGCGCTATGATAAACGCGGATACGATGTAAGTAACTGCGGAAGCAGCCGTGTCCGGTAAGCACCTGCGTCAGATGGAATGTGACGAATCCATGTCTCCTGGTTATCCACTCCTCAACATCTGGTAGGACACGGTGGGTCCATCGGCCATCTTCTGCCAGATCCCATCGACGCTGCCACTCTTCAGTTGCCCCTCTAGACAATTGGCCATGACGGCGACTCTGGCCCACGTCGTCTTCTTCGGCATGCTTGCCTTCACGGTACTTAATGGATCTCTCGGTTGCCAGAAGGTCTACGGGAGGAAGTCCAGAAATCACCGAGAGAGCGCTGTCCGACACGGTTCGGTAGGCACGGGCCACCCTTAGCGCGGTAGTTCGGTAGGCCCGTCGGCAAGTGGCTCCGAAGGTCCTATGGCTACTCAGAGCTTCTGCCCAGATTGGGGCACCGTATAGTATTACGGATGTCACCACCATAGAGAGAAGGGCCCGTCGCGGCTGCTTCGATCCTCCTATGTTGGGCATAATACCCGCCAGGGCGCGAGCCACTCCCGTTGCCTTTAACCCAGCATTTATAAGATGCTCCTTAAGGGGTTATATCTGGTTGGAATTTTTTTTTTTTCCATTTTTTTTTATTGGCTTAAAGTATGGTAAAACATCCCTAGATTTATGATCAATAATGTCCAAACATTAAAGAAACCCAGACAAATTTTAAAAATCAATTTTTCCAAAGCAATTCTGAGGTGAAAAATGAAGAAATTTCGTCTATTTCGTTGACGGTGCATTTTTGAATCTCACGGTCATATATATGCTTATATATATTTCGGCGAGAAAAAAGCTGGAGGACGAAAATACGACCTTAGAAGGACAATTATATGGTGCTGGGATAGCAGAGTAAAGGTAAAAAAATTATTACGGCCCTCATTACGATTTCACAAAATTATAAAGTTTTCAAATTTCAAGTGCGTTTATCTCAAAACCAAGTTTTCAAAATCGGCACGCAGTAAAACTCGATGAGTTTTCATCCGATTGATTTGAAATTTTAACTGTAGCTTCTTCATTAGATTATCTGTTTAAGTACACACGATTTCAACGATCGATAAACAATTAAAAAAGTTATAAACAATTTAAGTCGATTTTTTTCGTCGAAAACGCAACTTTTTGTTTGAACAACCGCCATTTTGCGAAAAAAATTCCTAAAAAATATAATCGTGTGTACTTCAACCGCAAAACTCATGTATATATGAAAAAAATTTTTTTATTGTTCCAGATGGTGATCCAGAGGACTTCTACTGCGTGCCGCAGAGATACTTTTTCAAATACTGCTTTACATTTATTGACAAATAGCCGCCATTTTGTAAATTTTCACCAATAAAAAAATTTTTTTATATTCCCAAAAAAGAGTTGCTTAACCGATTCATATATTATTTATTTATGCTAATTTAAAAACGAGCTCAAAAAAAATATGAAAAAAGGCCTTTTTTTTTTGAGCTCCAACCAGATATAACCCCTTAAACGACAGCCGTGCATCTATCATCACCCCAAGATACTTAATAGTGTTTACAGTCCGAATTTTTTTGTCTTCGACCGTGAAGGTGGCGTACTTCCTCTTTTTCGTTCGTGAGATGAGCACCGCTTCCGTCTTCTCTGCCGCTAGACTCAGTCCGTGGTCGGTCAACCAGCTAGCTACCACTTCAATAGCCTCATCTCCGAGGTGTTGGATCTCATCGATACTCTTCGCTACGACGATGAGCGCAACGTCGTCAGCGAAGGCCACCATCGAGGCTCCCTCTGGGAGCGGTTGTCTAAGTAGTCCGTCATATAGGACGTTCCATCTAGGAGGGCCCAAGACCGAGCCTTGCGGGACGCCTCCTGTGATCTCGTAGGAGTGCGTGCCGTTATCGGTGTCATAGAGCAGGGTTCGGTTTGCTAGGTAGCTCGAGATAACCCTACGAAGGTAGAGCGGTACCTTTAGTCGCTCTAAAGACTCCATAATGTGGTCCCACCTGGCCGAGTTGAACGCGTTTCGGATATCTAGGCCAATGACAGCGCACATTCTCTTTGTGCTCCGACTGCCGCTGATGGCGTCCGAAGCTACCGTTATCACTCGGCCGATGGCATCAATAGTTGAGCGTCCTTTCCGGAAGCCGAACTGATTATCGAATAGGCCACCCGACTCCAGTATCGCCGCGTCCAGCCTGACACTTAGTATGTGTGTGTGTGTGTGTGTGTGTGTGTGTGTGTGTGTGTGTGTGTGTGTGTGTGTGTGTGTGTGTGTGTGTGTGTGTGTGTGTGTGTGTGTGTGTGTGTGTGTGTGCGTGTGTGTGTGTGTGTGTGTGCATAAATACCTTTATTGTTGACTTTATAAATAAAAAATAGAATATTTATAGTTAGGATCAATGTTCAATGCCGAAAAGCTTATTTTTTAATTTCTACTTAACCATTAGAGGGCGGGGATTTCAAAAATTTTAAAAGCTCATAATTTGTTCTGAAAAGTGATTTGAGGTCTCCAAGTTAGAACCAAGCCGAGGTCGCATGTTGGCGAGTCAGACTATGACGTCTCAAGGCGTTATCCCGGCCCGGGACGGTAAAAGCCCATGTTAAATTATGAAATTTTTTAAAAAAGTTTATAAAAACGTTTGAAAGACCTTATCAAGGTTTGAAAATGTACAGATATAGGTTTTCAAGGTCGCTGAACACAATTCTGCAGTCAGAATTGTAAAATACAAAATGACAGATCCAATATGGCTGCCTTTTTGAACTAAATTTGATAGTTTTCACTGATTATGGTTGAAATAATCTGTAAAAACATACCAAGGCTTGAAAATATTCAAAGAATGGTATTTGTAATCGCAGATATGATATGATATATCCGCCATATTGGTTCCGCCATTTTGAATTTTATGACTGTAACTTGAAAATCGTATACGATGATCTAATAACCTCTGCAAGTGTATTTAAAAAAAAATCAAATAGAAAAATAAAAATTAATCAGTGATAGCCATCCCATGATCCCCATGTTGGATCCGCCATTTTGAATTTATATTTTGATTGCAGAATCGTGTTCAGTGACCCCAATAACCCTAAGGAACCACTTTGGTTCTACTTAACTACTCAGAAAAACTATGACGCCTCAAGGCGTCATCCAGGCCCTCTAAGGGTTAATAGTACTCTTTTATATATAATAATTCAGAACTTTGAAACCAACTTCACAAAAATATTTATTCATAACGTTAAGAATTTCCCTTGGAATGTCTATTTTCTTGTTGGCTTCATCTCATGTGTTACTTATATTGTTTCAGTGCACTTTGTTTTTTTCCCAATTTATCATTTATTATATTTCATAACTGTCTCGGATGGTTGCTACATTTTCTATCGTATCATAATCAAATTTGAACTTAGCATTTTTAATGGCTTTTTCTAATATTTTACAGTAGGTTTTATATTGTGTCTTAGAGGCTTCACAAGTTGGATTTTTTTTCCATATGTTGTACAGCATTTCTTTTGTTTTATACGACACCATAATTGCGTTTTTAGTTCATCTCTTTCTTGGAATCATATTTTTTTGTGTTTTTTGTATTTTACTGACTGTTGCCTTGTTGACACACTCATTCAGAAATTTAATTAATAAATCAATGGCGATGTTAGGATTTCGTGGTGTCAGTATTAAGTTCCAATCTAATTTGCTCGCAGTATTAACTAGTTTTTTATAATTCATTGTTTTATTATTTTATTTGTTAGTATGGCTAATGTATCTTTCATCAAAAGTTAAGAATAATGGATAATGGTCAGTGAATGGTATTGTTATTTCGTATGCTTTAGTTATAAAAAATTTTGTTTTATAAGTATTATATGTTATCAATACACGAACCTCCGCAGCCATTCGAAGATGATCGTGTGATTCCAAGAAAGCATGGAGTATATTCATATTCTAAGAGATGGTTCAAAAAATCTTGGTCTATAGTCATATTGTGTGTGTTGCTATAGCTTGGGGATTTATTCATTACATTAATATTGAAGTCTCCGAATAAACAATGAGTTTTAGTAATGTTGTGACATTTGTAGACGGCATAAATAATTAGTTAATTATTATCTATTTTAATTTTAGAACGTAGAAAACTAACTCTATCAATTACTATCATTTTTGTGTGATCAATTATAGCACTTTCTACATATAAAACTACACCATCATTTTTATATATTCTACTAGTGTTATAAAAAATGTTATAATTTGGTAATTGATATTGTTTAAAGTATTTCAAGTTCCTAGTTTCCGTACATACAATTATACATAGTTTAACCAGTAGACTCGCAACAGTGATCTCTAGATTTCTCAAACTAACAATTATACTCTCTCGCATCAAGTCTCTCGAAACTGCACATTGCAATGAGACGCCGGCCTCAACCAAAGGTACACAGCCGACTCGCAAGCCAAAATTCGTTACAGCTCACCTGCCAAATACCGGAGTATCGTCCAACTTCGAACACGCCAAGAAATGGTCGTCGACGCGACGGCAGCCCCAGGCACCATGTACAGTATGCCAAGGGTCTCACTACATCTCCAACTATCCCACGTTGGTGCAACTCAGCCATGCAGAAAAGAGTAATTCAATTAAACGTCTGCAGCTATGTGCTAAATGCCTCCGAACTCATCACACTGTAAGTAACTGTACTTTCAGATACCGGTGGAAAAAGTGTAATGGAGCACATCATACACTCCTTCATGACGATACGAGCACGGAATCAGACGGCACGGTATTCGGCGGAAAGATGCTGCTTGGCACTGCAATGATCACGCTGATGGGTAAAAAAAGCAATCAGATAAAGATACGGACAATAATTAATCCTTGCTCGGACGGATCGTTCATTAGGAAGCATGTGACGCAATCCCAACGTCTCTCCCGCTGCCCCTTCAACGATACCGTCTCTGGCGTTGGTGGCGAGACAACTACGCAGTCAAACTTGGAAAAATCTACATGATCTAGTGCTTGTCGACCCGAACTTCGACGAGCCAGCTCCAGTAGAGCTGGTGGCCAAAAATTACATTTTTCGGAAACTATTTTTTCTCCGGCTTTTTTAAGTCAAAAATTTTGAAAACATTTAAGAATATAGCTTATAAATAGAATTTTTTACACAATTTTTGTTAGCTTAAGGCACCTTAAAAACATAGCCAAAAAATCGCTGTCAATTCATTGGCACGTAGCCTCAAACGTAATTTACTGATCCCTTTAATTAATTTTTAATTCCAATATTTAACATTTAATACTTTATTTTGTACGATGTTAAATGTTAATTTAAATTTAAAAAAAGACTATGTTAAATGGTTTGTGACTTTTTATTTGAACTCTTTCTATTTCTTATCATTAAAAAGCAATTATTATTATTATACAATTTTATATTTTACAAAAAAAAAAATTCATTGCCCACAAAAAACACAAAAATGATCATCACGACCAGATTTCGAGATTAAAATTTTTTTTTTTATGTTATTTAATACTGATATCTCAGAGAATATTTGATCAATTTGAAATTTTAACCAATTATTACAATTATTTATTACAATATTTAATTAAATTTTCAAGATGTTAGCTTTATTTCTTTTCGAACTTGAACTGACGATATATAAAAACTACATCTATTCCAAATTTCAACACGATTGGATAATTTTTACTCGTGTTATCGTGCGACAACGAAAATGCAAATTTTTTCTAAAATAATTTTTTTCTAAAAAACAAACGAAGATAATCTCTTGAAATTTTAACCAAATATAGTCTCCAATGAATGTAATAAGTGGTAAAAATTTGAAGTCGATAGATAAAATATTTTTGGAGAAATTAATTTATGAAATATAAAAACATTTTCCATAATAACAAATAATAGAGTGAAGATAATTAAAATATTAAAAAAAGAAAATATAGGGAATTTAAATACCTTTTCAAGAAAAGTTCATTATGTTATGTAATAATGGCTGTAAGATATAAGAAAATCAAACAAACTAAAAATTCAAAACCGTTTTTTGATTATCAAAAAAAAAGAAAAACAATAAAAATTCAAATCCATGAAGAGAATAGTTTGTCCGACGAAAATCGATCGATTGGTTTCCGAGATATAAAGAGTTTACACACACACGCACACGCACACGCACACACATACACATCTACGAAAAAAAATTTTCTCAAAATCAACTAATATCGACATGTATCGCCTTAACATATTTCTGAGCATTTTTTGTATCGAAAATTTTTTTCAGTGTTACAAAGCTTCCTCTATGAGGAAACAAAAAATTAAAAAAGAATTTGCATCAATTTTTCATTAATTATATCTACAGGTCTAGTTACTCCAGAAAATGGTATATTTTAGTACGTGCGTGCGTGCGCGTGCATGTGTGTGTGTGTGTGGATGTGGGTGTGGGTGTGGGTGGGTGGGTGGGCGTGTGTGGATAGGGTGTGTCCGTGCGTGCGTGCGTGCGTGCGTGTGTATATGTATGTAAACTCTTTATATCTCGGAAACAAATCAACCGATTTTCGTCCCACAAAGACTATTTTCTTCGTCTCCCGAAAAAACTCGGTACCTTGATGGATTTGAGTTTTTATTGATTTTCTTTTTCTTTATAAACAAAAAACGATTTTGAATTTTGTTTTTTTGATTTATTTATACCTTACAGCCATTATAATATAATGAACTTTTCTTGATAGGTATTTCAATTACCTACATTTTCTTTTTTTAATATTTAAATTATCTTCACTCTGTCATTTGTTATTAAGAAAAACGTTTTTATATTTCAGAAATTAATTTCTCAAAGAATATTTTATTTATCGACTTGAAATTTTTACCACATATTACACTCATTGAAGACTATATTTGGTTAAAATTTCAAGAGATTATCTTCATTTGTTTTTTAGAAAAAAAATATTTTAGGAAAAGATTGTGTTTTCGTTGTTGCACAATAACAAGAGTAAAAATTATCCGATCGTCCTGAAATTTGGCACAAATGTAGTTTTTATATATCTTCAGATCAAGTGCGTTGCCAAAAAAAATCCGTCAATTACGAAAAAAGATATTCGAGGTTATAATTTTTTTTTTTAATTTCGGATCGCGTTTTCTCAGAGAATACTTGATTTATCGACTTAAAATTTTAACCACTTATTAAACTCATTGAAGACTATATTTGGTTAAAATTTCAAGAGATTATCTTTATTTGTTTTTTAGGAAAAAAAAAAAATGGTTCATAAAAAAGTAGAGTTGCCGTTGTCTTTCGTTAATAAGAATAAAAATCAACAAATCGTTCTGAAATTTAGCAGAGATATAGCATACAATAATACACGTAAATAAACATTATTAAAAAATAAATTCTATCATTTTGAGTATGAAGAAATATTTATATAGAATATACAAACGAGCAGAGAAACAGATATTTTTTGTATTAAGTCAAATTGTTGAGCGAAAATTGTTGAGTAAAGAACAACGAATCTTCATTTGTTTTTGAGAAAAAAATTATTTTATAAAAAAGTAAATTTTGAATAAATTTAGAATAAATTATATTAAGACATCGCGATCGGCGAAATTTCTGTGATCTCCAGAAAATATCAGTCTCAAATTAAATTGATCATTTCTAGATCAATAAATATTTTATTAATTTTAAAGTCTGAGCTCTAGTTTCATAACTTACTTGTTCTTTTTAAGCTATTTCAATACAAACAATGTATTTCAATAGACAAATTTTACAATTTATGAAAAAAATGTATCGATCGCTGCTAGCATTGTGGTGGTTTCCGTTATCGATGCATTTTTTAATAAAAACGCAAGTTCTTTTTAAATAACTTTTTATCAAAAGAAATAAAGATAATCTCTTAAAAATTGAACTAATTATTGTAATAAACAATTGTAATAATTGGTTAAAATTTCAAATTGATCAAATATTCTCTGAAACATCAGTATTAAACATTAATGTTCGGGATTGTAGTATCCGAGGTAGCCGCTAGATGGCGAGTGCCATGCGAGCGCCAATGCGCTACTTAAAACATCATTCCGAGTGTACATATAGAGGCTTGTGGCACACACTCGGGCTAATCGCCAAACATTATTTACTTTGCCTACACTTTGCTTTACTACATTTTACAAACTTTATTTATAATACGAGAGGCTCTCGTATCTATCATATTACTCTTGGTATCAATCTCAACTTAGGGAATGATTGGTACAAAAACTTTTAAATTCCAATTTATTTCTTCTCGCTGACAAACCTTGACAATATAAATTCTCGTATACGTTCAATCGTACACAATTAAAAGAACTGCTGCCAATTCATTGGCATGTGGCTTCCTCAAAATTAATTTATTGATTCATTTAATTAATTTTTAAAGCCAAATTTGAAAATTAATGCACCTATTTATGACATAATTCGAATTAAATTTATGTATAAATAATTGTATTCATAAACAATAACATACAAAAATATGAACCTGGAGTTCATACAAACATTTTTTTCAGATCATAAACCCATTTATATAGGAATTAGTCATGATGAATCTAATGAAATTGAACAAAGTAATAGTATTCATAATAACAATTCAAAAAAAGAAATAAAATTAAAAGATGCGATTTTTTGTAATATACAAAATAATAGAAGTATTAACTTTGCATTGAATAAAAACAAAAATCAAAAAGATAATTTTTGTAAACTTATAGATATACCTAATATATAAAAATTCAAAAGATACAACTTCTTATAATATACAAAATGAAAGTATTGACTTTACGTTTAATAATAAAGAAAATCAGGTAAATAATAATTTTTTTAACTATCAACTGATAATAATTTTTTTAACTATCAACTGATAATAATTTTTTTAACTATCAACTGATAATAATTTTTTTAACTATCAACTGATAATAATTTTTTTAACTATCAACTGATAAGAATTTTTCTATCGGTCTTACACTCTTACAAATTAAATTAAAATAATTAATATTTATAGTTTACGCAGCTCAAGTTGTACATCGGGTTTGAAAGAACATTGTTTAAATAGTTTGCATTCTTTCGATTTTGGGAGTGTGGATATTTTGGAACAAGGGATTAAGAATAAATATAAGAGGGAAAGCCTTGAAAGTATTCACATTCTAAGAAATCGGAATAATGTAAATTTAATGATAGAGTCAAGTAAATTAGATAACATTTATCATTCTTTATTAATTTAAGTAAAAATGGAAAGTTGGAGAGGGGAATGTGGATGGTGGTGGGGGTAAGAAAGAAGAAGGGGGTATGGGGGTATATAAGGAGGTGTATCGCGGGTTTCATTTCAGTCCCTAAGGAGGAGCCTGAGCGGGCTCGAAACGTTGGACAATGTGGTGGTGGTGGGCAGTCAGATCGTCCTTTGCTAACAAAGTTTTTTCCAGATTTTAATTAAGTTTTTATTTCAGATTCTGCGGGGGTGATTATAAACAAGGGCAATCTGACTGCCATAAATATTAATTATTTTAATTTAATTTGTAAGACTGTAAGACCGATAGAAAAATTCTTATCAGTTGATAGTAAATTGCAGTCGACATAAGCAATATTTTTAAGAATAATTTTGTTTTTAAATTAAAGGATTACCGAATACAGATAAAGTTTCATGTTACGCTAATGCAACAATTCAATCACTTTTACATTGTTCAACTTTAAGAAATAATATTAATAATGATGTAACAGGAGATTGCTTAAAAACTATAATGGAACATTATACAAATAAAAATAAAATAGATATATTTAATTTTAGAAAATTCATAGACGAAAAATATGCTGAAAAACGTCAACAAGATGTACCTGAATTTATAATGGATATATGTTTAAAATCTCCTGTATTAAAATATACAATAGAACACAAACTGATCGTGCAAACAAAATGTAAAAATTGCAATTATTTCAATGAACAATCAAATAATAATAATGTGATTATATTAGATTTACCTACACTTAATAATCAAAATAAACATTATAACTTACAACAAATAATTAACTATAATTTTAATCAATTTACAGACATAGAAGGAAAATGCAATATTTGTAAATGTATTTTGCAGCAACAAAAGATAATACAACCAACAAATAATACAATTTAAATTCTACAATTGTCCTTATTTATAATAAATGATTCATACGAATTAAAAAAATTAATAAATTATAATATTGAAATTATACCACAAATAAATATAACAACAGCCAATAAAAATTAGAAAATTGTAAGTTCAATTCTTCATCAGGTAATACAATTAATGACGGACATTATACTAATATATTAATGATGAATGATAAATATATTCAAATAAATGATACAATAATCAGCGATTTTAAATGGATAAATAATGTTACAGAATTTTATGTTATATTTTTAGAAGAATAATTAATGCATAATAATCAAATCTTTTACTTCTAAAATTTGCCCAATATGTATAATTAAAATAAAATAATCCACGCATAAGAATAATTAAAATATTTAAATTATGTATATAAAAACAAACCGTTCTCAATAAATTGCAATTTAAAAAAACTGTTCAAAAAATTTTGAAAATTTTCCATCTTAAATATCTTTGAAAATCGATCAATCATGATCAAATTTTTCACACATATTGTCTTGCAAATTCGTCTACAAATTTCAGGATAATCCATCGATCTGTTCTCGAGAAAATACGATTTAAACAAAATTTAAAAAAATTTTAACCTCAAATATCTCTGAAATTTATGGACCATTCCTTTTGCCCAAAGAAAGGACTCGTATACAAAATCTACCCCTACACGGAATTTCAAAACGATTAAGTAAATTTTACTCTAGTTATGCAACGACAAAAAAAATCACTTTTTAAATTATTCTTTTTCTAAAAAAATAATCAATAAAAAAACATGAAAATTTAGAAAATTATAGTACTCAAAATTCTTTTTAACCAAAAAAATATTCATGTCAATATCTTTTTTCAATTTCGAAATATAACCTATTTTCAAAAATTGACGTTTTCATCAATAACTTATGACAGAATATAGCTATCGACTTTTTTTTTAAATGTTTTTCCTGGATAAAGTGCATTCATAATATATGAAGAATATTAGTTTTAAATATTTAAAAATACGACAATAAAAATTTTCAAAATTGAAAAATGGCTATAAAACAAAAAAAATCGAAATTGACAAAAATAGACTATTGACCCCAACTGTGAAAGCAAAATTAAAAAAAATGATACCTCTCTGGTTAAATTCGGTCAAGTTTAAATAAAATAAAAAGTCACAAACCATTGAACATAGTCTCACCGTACAAAAATAAAGTATGAAATTTTAAATATTGGAATTAAAAATTAATTAAAGGAATCAGTAAATTAAGTTTGAGGAAGCAACGTGCCAATGAATTGGCAGCGTTTTTTTTTTTTTTTGTTAGGTAATTAAGGTGCTTAAAACTCAAAAAAATTGTATGTAAAATACTATTTATATGCTATATTCTCAAATTTTTTCAAAAGGACCCCGCACACAATGTATGGGAAAAAATCATTCGGTCAAATTTTGGGGGGTTTTACCCATGAGAACTTTTGTTCAGGACCTCAAGATCTATCTTTTCCCCAAGTTTGATCCAATTTGACCGAATGATTATTTTCCATACATTGTGTGCGGGGTCTTTTTTAACATAAAAACAGGAGAAAAAAGGAGGAGAGGGCAGTGCTCAGAAAAATCGTAGAAAATTTTTCTTTTAGTAGTACACGTATGCGAATTCAGAGTTATTTATCCGTTTCACTGATAGTGGCATTTTGCCTACCTTACCGTGGAGTAGCCTTTGTATATAGTTTAAATAAAATCGGTATTTCATAGAACTAGCATAGAAAATTAAGCGTGTTTAACGTGTTTTTAGGGGTAACTTGGAAAGGTCAGGCGTACAAAAAATAAGTCGATGTTAACGAAATATATATGGTCTCATTAATAACAACTTTTTTTGATAATTTCAAGACAGAAATTTTTTGATAGATCCGAGAACGAGGCAGTTTAATTACTGCGAATTTTGAAAGATCGATGACTTCAAACATTAATATCTCGGTAAAAAAAAATCGAAATTCAAATCTTAAAAAAAAGCCCTTTTTATGACAAAAAAAAAAAATTTTTAAAGTTTGAAAAAGTCTGGATGTCGCAAAATAGCGATGGTTTAAATATATCCCAATAAATGTGTATATTTACGACGTATGTTTAGCTTCATGAAAAAGCCTGACATTTAAGGTGGTTCTCCAGGTTTTGAAGATATCTAAAGGGTTACTGAAACTTTGCATAACTATTAATTAATACTTAAAGAAATTGTATTCGAAAGATTAGGTCAGCTTGCCAGGGAAAAATTGGAGAAAAACTATTTTAAAAACGGCAACTGTAACATAGTCTCACGTGGCCCGAAGGTTTAAAGAGGCCGGAAGTAAAAGGTTTTTTTTATTGATAGAAATCTATCATAAATTTGAAAAATGAGATTCTAATAGTTTTGTATGTAAGCTTTCAAAATATGCAAATAAAAATACAGGTTACCAGACAAAATCATAAAATATTAAGTATTAAATTTAGCGATATCTCGTAAGTTAATTTAGAATGCGCCACGATGCTTAGCAACGACGCAACTCGTTCTAATAAACACAAGAAATATTACTATATGATTATTCGAATTATGTCCAATGGTTTTTGACCATTTTCCTTTTTATTTATCAATATTATTTTATAAATTGTCCTTTTCTAGGTTCTCTTTTTATCCTAGGTTTATTTATACACAAACTTTTTTTAGATTTGAAGTCATCTTTTTTTATAAAATAGTTAATATGTACTATCTTAACCTACAGTTGCACGTCAGAAAGAAACAGCACATAAACAAAGAAGCTTAATTGACTTTACTACGTAGTCTAATTGACTGCAAATAAGTAGTTTAATATTTGCATTAAATAAATTATATTATTGCGTACATATGAATAATTATATGAACGCAAACTGCCGTACCTTTCTTAGAAACTATAAAAAAGATTATTAAATCATTTTCGATCTATATTTGATTAGTTTTTAGAAGAATTTTTTTGCACCACTATTTTGACTAAAGAGATGCTGGAGAACCTCCTTAAATACATTTAACATTAGGCTTCATAATAAAGCCTGGCCCTCAAATTGATGAAATTCGCAAGAATGACCCAAATAAAAACTTACTCACTAGGAATGCAAAATAGTAAAATCCTTGCTTCAAATTTTTCTATAAAATACTGTCATATTCCCAAAAGTATGTTTTTCTATTGTTGTAAATTACTTACTTTAGAATCAAGGAGCGCGGGAGCGCTCCGAAGGCAAGTAACTGTCCAAATGTAGAAGAAGCCTGAGGGAGGACGACCGCGGTTCATATACTTTGAAATGGGTGTGCGAGAATTTCACTTTTTTTTTACGACTTTGCATTATGTTTTATCTTATATTTAAATATATCAGTGGATAGCTTTTTTGATATACTACATGTATAAAAAATTTCAATTAAAAATATTATGTCGTTTTGATTTATATCTAGTTTATATATTCCGGAGGGTTGTTTTCTGATTCTCTAAAATTTTTCTTCTTCTTCTTTTCTCTCCTCGATCAGCTATTTTGTTCCGACCTCTGCTCTGTTATGATTGGTCAACAACAAGCTCCCATAATATAATATATACACATAATGTAACTCGAAGAGAGAGAGAGAGAGAGAGAGAGAGAGAGAGAGAGAGAGAGAGAGAGAGAGAGAGAGAGAGAGAGAGAGAGAGTGAGTGAGTGAGAGAGAAAGAGAGGGGAGAACATAAACAAAACTGTGACTCTATACGACAGCCTCAAAATATCTTATGTCGTATGGTATTTTTAGAATGTACGTATAATTAGGTATAAAAAAAAAGATATGAATTTCAATCAGCTGATGGTATATGAGCATACTTTTATACATATTAGATAAGTATTTTATAAAAAATTGATATAACTTAAAGAGATATACAACTTAAAAAAAAATAAAGAATAGATACTTTGTGAAAATTTTTTTCATTTTCAGATTATAGAATTTTTTCACAGACTTTCAGGAGGTGGAATAGAAACAGGATTACAAAAATCTTTGGAGAATTTAGAACTGGAAAATCACAGCTTTTACACTTTAGCCGTTAACTCCCAACTACATGTTGATATGGGAGGTCCAGAGGCTAAGTCCATATACATTGATGCCGAAGGTACTTACAGATCTGAAAGATTAATTGCTGTAGCTGAAACATATAACATCAGTGTACTTGATAATGTTCCAACTGCCCGTGCATACAACTCTGACCACCAAACTCAGCTTTTGATAAAAGCCAGTGCTATGATGTCAGAATCTAGATACGGGCTACTGATAGTAGACAGTGCTACTGCATTATACACAGGACAGATTTTGCTAGAAGAGGAAAATTGACAGCTCGCCAAATGCATTTACAAGTGGATGGTACAGCTAGTACGTTCGAAGGTGATCAAAAGATGCATTTACAAGTGGGTGGTACAGCTAGTATGTTCGAAGGTGAACAAAAGAAACCTATTAGCGGCAATATTATTACCCATGTGCAACTAGACTTTATTTACATAAAGGAAGCGGTGGAACAAGGATATGCAAAATTTGCGATTCATGCTTACCTGAAAGGGAAGCTACATTTGCGATAAATGCTGATGGAATTGGTGATGTTAAAGAATAGTATTATTATAGAATTATAAGTATTATTAATTTTTTTAATTACATTTATTATTTCAGTCACAGGCTTTACTGTTTTTTTTACTTAAAAGGCAAATGCAGTTTGAAAAAGATTTATACATTAACTTCAAGATTTATGTACATCAACAACAAAAATAATCAGATAAGTATTAAATGACTAAATGTCTATTTTTAGAATATAAAATATCAGTTAGAGATGAACATTGAAACTTTGTGTTAATTTTTTATATTTTTTTCAGATTGTATAAGGAATATGATCCAAATTTGTACGTGATTGTACAAAATGAAGGAATCATTATAGTTTAGTTGAAGTTATATTCAAAAATTAGATTTTTTATCTAGAATGGGGATCCACGCAAAAACTAGCAGGATAGAAGTTTTTAAACGATAAAAAAGACCACAGTAAACTTTTTTCTACACAAGATTAAGATAATAATTTCAAGAAGTTATATCCATAAATAAATGTCAAGAAAGTTTTTGTTCTCTCAGTAATTCTTATAGTTAATAAATTGTTTCAAAAGATTATATGAAATGGAAATTGAAGTATAGAAAAATGCCAGAACAATGTGTTATTTTGTGAATATTTGAACGAATAAAAGTGCTCCGAATAATTTAATTTATGATTAGCTCATGGTAAGAGACGATAAAATGTTTCAGAGTCCACAGTAAACTTTTTTCTACACAAGATTTAAATAACAATTTCAAGAAGTTATATCCACAAATAAATGTCAAGAAATTTTTTGTTCTCTCAGTGATTCTTAGTTCATAAACTTTATTTTTAATTTTACAAGATGTGAGCAATGATAGATTATTAATTCAAGTGATTTTATGTAAAAATTTCAACAAAACCAAGTGTTCAGAATAATGTAATTAATGATTAATGATTCATGGTGTGGGACGCTAAATGTTTCAGAGGAGCCATCTGTTTAGAGAACATTACAGTTATCTTAGTTCATAATCTGTTTAAAAAATTATATAAAATGAAAATTGAAATACAGAAAAATGCCAGAACGATGTGTTATTTTGTGAATATTTGAACGAATAAAAGTGCTCAGAATAATTTAATTTATGATTAGCTCATGGTAAGAGATGATAAAATGTTTCAGAGTCCACAGTAAACTTTTTTTTTCTACACAAGATTTAAATAACAATTTGAAGAAGTTATATCCACAAATAGAAGTCAAGAAATTTTTTGTTCTTTCAAAGATTCTTAGTTCAAAAACTGTTTATTTTTAATTTTACAAGATGTGAGCAATGATAGATTATTAATTCAAGTGGTTTTGTGTAAAAATTTCAACAAATCCAAGTCATGCTGAGAATAATGTAATTAATGATTGGTTCATGGTGTGGGACGCTAAATGTTTCAGATGGGACTTACTCGGACAACATGCCTGTGTTAACTGCTTTCCAATTTGAAAAAGAAAAAAAAATAAGACCAAATGGATGCAAGAGTATTTTGTGAAAAAATTCTGTACCGGCTGCTATTACGGAAATGGGATAGTTGAAATGAGATTATATTATGTTATTTCACAGTGATAAGAATTTTTCCATCGGTCTTACAGTCTTACAAATTAAATTAAAATAATTAATATTTATGGCAGTCAGATTGCCCTTGTTTATAATCACCCCCGCAGAATCTGAAATAAAAACTTAATTAAAATCTGGAAAAAACTTTGTTAGCAAAGGACGATCTGACTGCCCACCACCACCACATTGTCCGACGTTTCGAGCCTGCTCCGGCTCCTCCTCAGGGACTGAAATAAAACCCGCGATACACCTCCTTATATACCATGCACCCATACCCCCTTCTTTTCTCTTACCCCACCACCCTCCACATTCCCCTCCCCAACTTGCCATTCTCACTTAAATTAATAAAGAATGATAAATGTTATCTAATTTACTTGACTCTATCATTAAATTTACATTATTCCGATTTCTTAGAATGTGAATACTTTCAAGGCTTTCCCTCTTATATTTATTCTTAATCCCCTGTTCCAAAATATCCACACTCCCAAAATCGAAAGAATGCAAACTATTTAAACAATGTTCTTTCAAACCCGATGTACAACTTGAGCTGCGTAAACTATATTGATGTTCATATATTCTCTTTTTCAAATATCTACCCGTTTGACCAATATAACAACCATTACAATCCCTACAATTAATTTTATAAACAACTCCCGATTTCAAACATTTATCATCCTTGTCTTTACAATTACTAAATAACCTTTCTAAATTATTATCATTTGACCTACCTGACCATGTAGGTTTTCTATACCAATCTAATTTCACTCTATTATTATTACCTCTAATGACTCTAATATCTAAAAAACTCAATTGATAATCTTTCTCAACTTCTTTTGTGAATTTAATTCTATCATGGATAGAATTAAACACATCCACCATTTCATCCACAAAACATTCTGGTACAACTGCAAAAATGTCATCAACATATCTTTTAAAAATAATTGGCTGAAAAACCAACTTAGACAAAGCAATACTTTCCAATTTTTCCATTACTAAATTGGCTATAACAGGTGACAAAGGTGATCCCATTGGACAACCATATCTTTGTTCATATAGACTATTATCAAAAGAAAAAATTGTGTTTTTAAAAACCAAATTAAGTGCCTTTATAAATTCATCTTTTGTTAAACTAGTATGTACTTTAATTTCAGACCATTTATCTTGTATAATATCATTCAACAACTCTAAAGGTATATTTGTAAACAAAGATACTACATCCAATGAAACCATCCTATGATCATTCGGAATAATAATATCTTTCATTATACCATAAAAACTCCAACTATCTTTAATATATGAATTTGTTTTACCCACTATCTTGAACAATATATTAGACAAAAATCTAGCAAGTCTATACGTCGGAAAATTTATCGATGATATTATTATTCTATATGTCAACTGTTCTTTGTGAATCTTAGGAAGCCCATAACATTTAGCTACAGTGCCATTTTCACATTTTAAATATTTAAACATACTATCTTTAATATAAGCTTTTGTTTTCCAATGCATCAATAATTCTTTCAATTTATCTTGTAGTCTATTGATATGTGGATTCCTAATTTTCACATAAGTGGTATCATCCTCCAACATAAGTTGAATTTTATTAATATAATCCCTTTTATCTGAAACTACAGTTACATTTCCTTTATCTGCTTTTTGGAAGATCATATTCGGATTCTCTCTCAAGAATTTCTTCGTTATTTTTAATTCATGGAATAAATTACTGTTCAAATAATTATCAAATCTATGTTCTCTTTTAAAATTATCAACAACTTTAACTAAAGAACTCCTACATTCTTTTTTAAACTCCAGATTAAAACTACTCATACTACTTTCTACCTCAGCGATGATATTCTTGATCGGAAGAGATTTACTTGAATATGATATTCCAAATTTAGCACCCTTTGACATGATATTTACCACTTCTTCTGGTATTACTTTGTCAGTTAAATTTCTAAACCAATCCTTATTAACATTGTTAGTTTGATTGACCTGAGAGTGTTTTCTATGCTTTAAATATTCAAATTTTCTTTTTAATTTACTCCTATGGTTATATTTTACTTTTTCAAAGTGCCTCTTTTGACCACGAAAAAATTCTTGCAAATCATTCTGTTCTATTTTATTATATAAATATCTTTCAAGCTCTAATAAATATTTATTCAAACGATTAATTTCAAAATTCAAATCTCTAATTTCTAAGTTAAGTAATTTATTTTTGAAAAAGAAAATATTTTTCCGTAGATCATAAGAAACTCTTTTATTGTAATCCCGATAAAAACCCTTATCATCAAATTTTTTTCCAATATGTTTAGGAAAAATATTTGATTTTTTACACCTTAGAAGAAAAGTGAGTTGCTCCTTTAAAATTACAATCCTTAAAACCATTTTTACCCATTTTGAGCAATAATCTTTTACCACCTTCCCATAAATCCCATATATATCTCTAAAAAACATTTTACCCCACCTTTAATAGACCTTAGTTTTATTATTAAAAATATTACTTATTGCAGTTGTACCAGAATGTTTTGTGGATGAAATGGTGGATGTGTTTAATTCTATCCATGATAGAATTAAATTCACAAAAGAAGTTGAGAAAGATTATCAATTGAGTTTTTTAGATATTAGAGTCATTAGAGGTAATAATAATAGAGTGAAATTAGATTGGTATAGAAAACCTACATGGTCAGGTAGATTTTTAAATTTTGATTCTCACCACCAATTCGGAAACAAGACAGGTGCGATCAAAGGTGTCATTGACAGAGCGATTAAATTGTCACATAAAGATTTTAGGAAAAGGAATTTAAATTTAGTTAGAGAAACATTTATTAAAAATAGTTATCCCGTAAAATTTATTGATAAAATGATTGATGAGAGAGTGTGGGAAATTTATAATGGTGGATTGAAGCAGCGGGTAGATAATCAAACAAGGAATAGAAATGGAAAGAATGCATATTTTAGTTTACCATATGTTAGAGGTTTGTCGGAAAGGATTAGAAGGGTTTTTAGTAAACATAATATTCAAGTTTTCTTTAGAAATGATAATAATTTAGAAAGGTTATTTAGTAATTGTAAAGACAAGGATGATAAATGTTTGAAATCGGGAGTTGTTTATAAAATTAATTGTAGGGATTGTAATGGTTGTTATATTGGTCAAACGGGTAGATATTTGAAAAAGAGAATATATGAACATCAATATAGTTTACGCAGCTCAAGTTGTACATCGGGTTTGAAAGAACATTGTTTAAATAGTTTGCATTCTTTCGATTTTGGGAGTGTGGATATTTTGGAACAGGGGATTAAGAATAAATATAAGAGGAAAGCCTTGAAAGTATTCACATTCTAAGAAATCGGAATAATGTAAATTTAATGATAGAGTCAAGTAAATTAGATAACATTTATCATTCTTTATTAATTTAAGTGAGAATGGCAAGTTGGGGAGGGGAATGTGGAGGGTGGTGGGGTAAGAGAAAAGAAGGGGGTATGGGTGCATGGTATATAAGGAGGTGTATCGCGGGTTTTATTTCAGTCCCTGAGGAGGAGCCGGAGCAGGCTCGAAACGTCGGACAATGTGGTGGTGGTGGGCAGTCAGATCGTCCTTTGCTAACAAAGTTTTTTCCAGATTTTAATTAAGTTTTTATTTCAGATTCTGCGGGGGTGATTATAAACAAGGGCAATCTGACTGCCATAAATATTAATTATTTTAATTTAATTTGTAAGACTGTAAGACCGATGGAAAAATTCTTATCAGTTGATATTAAATTGTAGTCGACATAAGTAATATTTTTAATGATATTTCACAGTGATTCTTTCTGGGATTCTTAGTGTTTCTTCATACAAGTTACAGTTGTCAAATCATGTGTGATCGAATTTTATATTTTATATAGTAAAAGTGTATATAAATATGAAAAAGAAATATCTGGATATATCAAAATAATGAAACTCGAAATTTACTTAGCGAACGAATTCCAGCTTTAGAATATGCAATAGAAGGTTACAGGTAAATTTTAGCATAACTTTCATAATACAAATATATTTGTAATTTTAATGTTTCAACATTAACATGTATATTGGCTTTTTAGGGAACTAGTGTCAAAATTTGAATCTGATCTCGAAGGTATGCATGGAAAAAGTCAATGAGATGAAGTCATCAAATTAAAAGAAGAAATCGAGAAATTGATAAAAAGAAATTTCCTACCTAATATATTTTTTTAACAACCCACAAGACATTCTATAGAAAAATAATGTATGTAACTGACATTTTCAAAAACATTCATTACAAAAAACATTTTAATTAGAATCATTGTTAGTTATTACCATCGTCAATTATCGAAATTCAATTTTCATTTTATTTTCGTCATACTTCATTGTTTTCTTTAATTATTTTAATAATGATGTATCAAATAAAATATTCATACAAAAAACTATTTAAGATAACAACTGTAAAGTTTCTTTACCAAAAACAATAATTACAAAACATATTTTAATAAGAAAAATAGAAAGTTCATGTATTTTTTTAAAACAGCCAACAAGACGTTCTGTACAAGAATAATATACTAACAAACTTTATATTGAAAAAATTACAAAATCTTTGAAAATTGTTTTCACTAAAAAGAAAGCATTGACATTATTATCGCACTATGTAATTCTTATTTTCTCTTAAAAAGTTGTGAAATCTATAAAAACATTTTACAAAAGTTTACACTAAGGCAAGTATTAGTCTCTCTCCCTCCCTCTCTCTCTCTCTCCCTCCCTCCCTCACCCTCCCTCCTTCTCTTTCTCCCCTGTCTCTCGCACGCCCTCTTTTTCTACCTCTCTTCCCCTCCCCTCTCTTCCTCTCTTCCTCACTCTCAACTTTGAATCCAAACTGACTACCAAAAACTTTAATGAGAGCTTAAATATTTTTTTAACACAATCAACACGTTTTTTAAAAGCTAATTTTTTAAGTACGTTCTAAGAACACAATTTCTCTAGTCCTTTTAATTCTTCTAGTCTCATCTATTTAATAAGTACTCTCTACAAATGGTAATAATTTTGTTCATGACTGTACAAATAATAATATTGCTAATATAAAACTTTCTACGAAAGTATAAAATAAGGCAAGTATAGAAGTTTTTTCTTTATAATCTACTCTCGCTCCCTCTCTTCCCCCAACCTCTCTCACCCACTATTTCCTCCTCTCTCTCTCTCTCTCTGTCTCTCTTCGGCTCTCCCTTTTTCTCAATATCAGCCAAACTCTGTACCAAAAACTTTAATAAGAGCTTAAATATTTTTCTTAATACAATCAACACGTTTTTAAAAAAAATAAGATTTTAAGTACGTTTTAACAATACAATTTTTATCTAGTCCTTTTATTTCTTCGAATCTCGTCTATTCAATAAGCACTCTCTACAAATGGTAATAATTATTTCATGACTGTACAAATAATTAATGAGAGCTTAAATATTTTTTATAACAATCAAGACGTTTTTTAAAAGCTAATTTTTTAAGTACGTTCTAACAGCACAATTTGTCTATACTCCTTTTAATTCTTCTAGTCTCTTCTATTCAATAAGTACTCTTTACAAATGGGAATAATTTTTTTCATGACTGTACAAATAATAATATTTGCTAATATAATAAACTTTCTACGAAAGTATAAAATAAGGCAAGTATAGACGTTTTTTCTGGATAATCTATAAAAAACAACACATAAATTGTCTAGTCCTTTTATTTCTTCGAATCTCATCTATTCAATAAGCACTCTCTATAAATGGTAATAATTTTTTTCATAACCGTACAAAATGCTGAACAAATTATATGTAAGTAAGTACATTCAAACTGTTCACTCCCAATCAAACAAACGAAAGTTGTGAAATCAATTATCAAATAGTCAAGTAATGCAAACAACTGTCGGAAACTACTGTATGACTGTTCTTAGAAATGTATTCAAATTTGTTCATCTTTCTATAGAAATTAAACACAAGAAAGTACTGAAATGATATAAAACTTTCTACGAAAGTATAAAATAAGGCAAGTATAGACGTTTTCTTTGTATAATCTATAAAATAATAGTATTTATGATTTTTTAACATAAATCAAATAAATACCAGTCAAAAAGTCTTTCACTTCTTTGAGTCATTGTATGCTGAACAAATTATATGTAAATATTCAAATTGTTCACTGCAAATCAAACAAACGAAAGTTGTGAAATCAATTATCGATATAGTCAAGTAATGCACACATATCTCGGAAACAACTGTAGACTGTTTTCAGAAATGTATTCTAATATGTTCATCCTTCTATACAAATTAAACACAAGAAAGTACTGAAATCAATTTATTGTAGTCAAGTTCCCATAAGATAACTTGACTGACATAATAGAACTTTTCGTACCTTGCGTGTAAAATTACATTTTATGCCGACGTTATAACTTCAAAAATATTCAGCCAGTGGGCATAAAGTATTACTTAACGCCTAAGAGACGCAATAGCTCACATACTCCTGTACAAAACCTTATTGAACCTATACGCACTTTACGCCCGTGTGGGTGAAAATTATTTTATATCTATTATGCATTCTTTTCACTTCTAAAATTCATAAGAATTTTTTCAGATATTTACGAAAAGTCAAAGTTTTGAACTTTCTATAATATTACGCATCTTGGGAGGACAAGAGAAGTCTAGAGCTGCTCTAGCAGGGGTGGTTCTCCAATCTCCTACACATACTTGGCGGGCCCGACGGTTTGCAGTTTACCGGTGGGCTTTGCAAATGTAGCTAAATGTGCTAAATTTTTGCATAAATTCATTAAAAATGTTTATACCTATAAGTCCACCATAATTAATAAATAATTACAATGACTCTAATTTTTAATTGATACTTTTCAAATATATAATCCCTACATATGTGCAGAATTTCATGATTTACTTACATTACCCAAAATATTTTTCCTTGTGTCCGTCGATTTTAAACAGGAATGAAATAAAAATGTATATAAATTGTACTAAAAAATCTACTCAAAAGTACTTTAGATTTTACTAACCATTTTATAAGCCACGTATTTTTCCCGCGAATAAATATCATATAAGATCTCATGTGTGTATTTTAGCCATCAGGATCTCATATGAGATCTCATATATATTATATATATAGTTATCTGCAATTTTATATATTATGCCCTGGAAACACAATCTGCCTCGCGCGGCTTGCGCAATTCTGTTGCAATTCTGCTGCGACATGTTGGAATTGTCTTGTAACTTTTCCGCAATTTACTGAAAATGCAGAAATATGCACGAAATAGGTAACAGATCACACATAGTCTGATGCAATTTCCGTTAAATTTCTGTAAATTGCGGCAGAATTGCATCAAAATTGCAATGGACATGCTACCAGAGTGGGATCTCATATGAAATCTCATGATATCTGATGTCCCATATTCACATATATGAGATCTCATATGATATTTTCACGCGGGTTTGCAATTTCTATTTAAAAACAGAGTGATACATTCATGGATCAGTATTTAATATGTAAATGCAACCCATTTATACATTTTATCTGATCTTTATATATGGAAATGACCATGTCTACACCTTGAACTGCAAACCGTCGGGCCCGCCAAGTATGTGTGGGAGATTGGAGAACCACCCCTGCTAGAGCAGCTCTAGACTTCTCTTGTCCTCCCAAGATGCGTAATATTATAGAAAGTTCAAAACTTTGACTTTTCGTAAATATCTGAAAAAATTCTTATGAATTCTAGAAGTGAAAAGAATGCATAATAGATATAAAATAATTTTCACCCACACGAGCGTAAAGTGCGTATAGGTTCAATAAGGTTTTGTACAGGAGTATGTGAGCTATTGCGTCTCTTAGGCGTTAAGTAATACTTTATGCCCACTGGTTATAATTTCTTCAATATTTTAGGGCATTTAGAAATCAAAAGGAACGATGACAGAAAATTATTAATCAAAATCATTCTTAAATTAAAAAACATAAAATATAATATGCTACTTATACTGCAAAACAAAAGTATAAATACATAAACACACTGTAACGCGTGCGCGAGTTAGGTAATTCGAGATTCGAATTACCCGTGCCGAGCAGGCGTGCTCACTGGGGGAGCGAGCGCGCGAGCATTCTGACCGGATTAGAACGGTCTCGCGACGCATAATATGCCCGTCGCGTACCCGCGAAGCTGCTACGGCTTTATGCGAGTCACGGCAGCCATTTTCGTCACTATCCCCTCGAAGGATTGCCACCTTGCCGTGTGCCCGGTTAGTTATCTGACCTGGGCTGGTGGGGGGGGGGGGGACCTTACGGCAAGAGTGCGAACGATGCGTGCCCGTCCTGAGGCGTGAATGGAGTATGATTGACGGATCCCCGTAAAACGGGCTCTCCACAAGCAGGTGAAAGGGTTCCCCGTAAAAAGGGCTCTCCCTCGGATGGGTATGCATGCAGCGTGAATGGGACCCCCCTAAAAAGGGCTCTCAGTATGAATGTAGGTTCCCCGTAAAAAAGGCTCTCCCTTGGTTCGGAGTATGGAAGTGAAGTATGGCAGGAGGAAAGCGCCGCTCTCCGTAAGGAACGTCCGGCGCTGGACTCCCGGGCCGGGCACGTCTCGGACCCCAGCCCTCGCACAGAGGAGTGGGGAACGAGAAAGTCTGTACGGCTCGAGCAGTAACGAAGAGCAATCTCCTGACGTGACGAATGCGGCAGTGCTCGTCAGGAAACACTCCACATACCCACATGCAATAGACACTAGTGACACACCTATACACCATACACACACAATGCGGGATAGATTATGGAGGCTCTCATTTCCCCGATCTGAGTCGTCTGGCAAGGGACATCTCTCCTCTTACTGGAGGGTACAATTTAAAAACTGGGTTGTTCGGCGCTCCCAGGCCGCCAGATAGTACAGGGGCCCGGGAAGGAGTAACCGCCCAACTCCTGGCTGACCCACCAGCTGGCGCATAATCTCTTTCTGGGTAGTAGTGCCGGTTGGTGACCGGATAGGGCCATGCTATCCAGGGAGGGGGCTCTATCGTGGCCATTGGTTTGGGGGGGAGAAACTGCGCCTTCGTCTTCGGATAAGGGTAATCTAAGAGTCAAAGTACTACCCGACCACTAACACAAATAGAGGAAAAAATAGAGGAAGTAGTTTCAAAAGCGCCTACAAATGTTGAGCTCCCTAGCTCCTTCTTAGTGAATTGACAGCAGGACGTGGTTCCTACGAACCGCGACACTGCTAGCACAGGTAAAAGTCGGAACAGCACCCCGCAGGACGTGGACCAAAAGGTCCGCGATACTGAGGGGACTGTGACCAAGAAAAAGAAAAAGAATAAAGGAAAGAAACCCTGCGGGGCGGAGAGACAGAGGAGGCTGTTGGCCAAACGGAAGGGAGATAGTGGATCGCTGATCCCTGCCGCTGACTCATCGGCTCTCAGTGGATCCGTCCCAAGTGAAAAAAGTCTCTCTGGAAAGGGGCTGATCGGGATCGGCGGGTCTGGTGGGTCGGGGGACGGTGTCAAGCTGACTCCTGCCAAAAGGAACCGCGACTCGGATAGCTCCACCCCAAGAGAGATCAAGAAAAGATCAACTGAGGCGGGGCGTCCGACCTATAGTGAATCGGTCGCCACTCCCCTTAGGATAGCGGTTATTCCGCAATCCTATCCGGAGGACCGCCTCAGCGAAGAGTTGGTGCTAGCGTCCGTGGAAAACGCCATGGACGAGGCACCAGAGGACAGCTACTTCCCGTCCTTCTTGAACAACTGGTTCTAAAGAGGAGCACGTGTGTTCCACTGCAGAACCCAGGAGGACGCGAAGTGGCTGAAGGATAAAGTAGGAAGCTGTGAACCCTGGGCGGGTGCTAGCCTTAAGGCGGTAGAGTTGGGGGACCTCCCAAAGCTGTCCAGAGTCACAATATGTCTCTGGTAAGCACGATGCAGGGACGGTCCTGAAAAGGCTGTCCCGGCAGAACCCAGGCCTGAAGATGGATACCTGGCAGGTCAAGGGCTCCAGGGAGGTCCCCGAAAAGAAAAGCGACTTAGGAGTAGAAACGGCGGTGCGCGTCACCATGGAATCAACGGAAGTCGAGGCGCTAAAACGCATCGACTTCCTACCATACTGTGGTGGCTTCAGAACGCACTGCCTGGTATGGAAGGATAAAGAAGAGGTAAAGGACGGGGGTACCACCGACATCATGGAAGTGGATACCCCTGCCTCCGATAAGGAAGAAAGGCAGGACAGGGACGGCGGGCCTTCCGATAACAAAGAAAGGCCCACGACCCCTAAGGAGAATAACCTAACGGATCTGTGACAAGATGGCAGCTCCTAAGGTAATCTTCACGCAAATAAACTTGCATCACTGCAAAAGCGCCTCGGCGGTACTAGCCAGACGCATGGCAAGGATGCACACATGCATATCGCTCGTCCAAGAGCCTTGGTTATATAAAACAAAGATTACTGGCCTGAGAGGGTGCGGTCAGCTGATATGCGGGAGGGTGGACAACTCTAGAGCCTGCCTCTTGGTTAGGGCCTAAGAGCGGAAGCCATACCCAAGTACTGCTTACGCGACCTAGCGACGGCTAAGTTTTGGTACAAAGACGATAAAGGCGGCATGCGGGAAGTGGTTGTCGCATCATCCTACTTCCCCTACGAAACGAACCTCTGCCCTACGGTGGAGGTCATAGAACTAATTAAATTGTGTGAGGATAAGGGGTGGGATCTGTTGTTGGGGTGCGATGCTAACGCACACCATCTGACGTGGGGCAGCTCGGACACGAACACCAGGGGAGGGAAGCTCCTGCAGTTCCTCTCCACCACCAACCTTGACTTCCTGAACAGAGGCTGTAAGCCTACTTTCCAAAATCATAATAGGGAGGAGGTCACCTTGGCTTCGAGGAACATGGAGAATGCGATTACGGGCTGGAGGGTCTCGGACGAGATCTCTATGTCGGATCACAACCACATAGTTTTGAAATCAAAGGTCGCAGCTGAGAATCTAGACTCTACAGAAATCCGAGGAAGATAGACTGGGCCACCTACGTTGAAGAACTGGGGGCAAAGCTCAAGTCGTTCCCGGGTAGATATAGCAATCAGATGGAAATCGATCACTGCGGTGAGGTTCTAAAGAACATCATCGTTAATGCTTTCGAAAACAACTGCAGATTACGTACGAAGCCAGTGCAAAAGGGAGCACCTTGGTGGAATCCCACACTGGAGACGTTGAAGAAAAAGACTAGAAGACTTTATAATAGGTCTAAGAAAACGAACAATTCAGCCGATAGAGAAGCTTTTAGGGACGCTCAAAGAAAGTACAAAAAGGAAATCGAAAGAGCCAAAAGCAACGGTTGGAAGAATTTTGGCGAGAACATGAGCAGTGTCTCTGATACAGCAAGATTGTTCAAACTACTAAGACAACCGAAAACGCAAGGGCCAAATCTAATAAGACTTGGCACGGGATAATGGGCGGAAGATGAGAGGTCGGCACTTGACTGCCACTTGGACACGCACTTTCCCCAGCATGATACAGCCGCGATGGAACAGCATGAGCTAAGGGCCAGCGGTGCAGATTGGGAGCTAGCGCGACGAATCTGCGCCGAGGACCGAGTAAGATGGGCGGTGAGCATTTTCGACCCCTTCAAGGCACCGGGAACAGATGGTATCTTCCCGGCGCTGCTACAGAAAGGGCTCGATCTACTCGCTCCCATCTTAGTAAAACTTTTTCGAGCTTGCCTAGCGTTTGGGTACATACCAGAATGTTGGCAAGTGGCCAAAGTGGTATTCATGCCAAAGCCTAGCATCGCACAGCACTCAAAGCCGAAAGACTATAGACCTATCAGTCTGACATCCTTTGTCCTCAAGACAATGGAGAGACTGGTGGACAGATACATTAGAGAAGAACCACTAGCAGCTCATCCCCTGCACGATAGACAGCATGCATATCAGACAGGTAAATCGGTGGATACCGCTCTGGCTGAGGCCGTGACTTTCGTGAAAAAGGAGATGAAGAACACAGGATTGGTTTTGGCTAGTCTACTTGACGTGGACGGTGCCTTTAACCATACCACGAAGGAAAGCATTGTGAAGGGCGCCGGGGACCATCTGGTACCCAACACGGTTAGCAGATGGCTTTGGCGCATGCTTAGCTGCAGAAGAGTGAAGGCCCACTGGGGCTCGCACTCAGAAGAAAGAAAAGTAGGAAAGGCCTGTCCACAAGGAGGAGTGCTGTCTCCTACGATGTGGTGCTTGGTGATTGATGAACTCATCAGACTACTGAATGAGGCAGACTTCTTTGCCCAAGCCTATGCGGACGACATCCTTATACTAGTGAAAGCCGACGACGAACACGTACTTGCAGGACTAATGCAATATACGTTAGGCATAGTGCAAGCTTGGTGTGAGTCCGTCAGGCTGTCAGTGAATCCAGATAAAGTTAACATGATATTGTTCACTACCAGATACAAGGTCAAACCTATCGGGGGAGTGCATCTGGGTGGCAAACCCCTGAAACTGGTAAATGAAGCTAAGTATCTGGGAGTGACGTTAGATTCAAAACTTAATTGGGGAAAACACATAAAGTATATATGCGAGAAAGCTACCAATACCTTCTGGGCCTGCAGGAGAGCTTTTGGTAACACCTGGGGTCTGTCACCAGACAACGTAAGGGGGATGTATGAAGCTATCATCAGGCCCAGATTAACGTACGGAGCGCTGGCATGGTGGCAGAAATGCTCACTAACAACTCACCAGAGCTCTCTAGACAAAGTACAAAGACTGGCAATAGGGGGCATAACGGGCTCTCCGAGCACTACGCCCCTTGCAGCCCTTGAACTAATACTAGGAATACCACCACTGCAAGCTTTTATCAAAAGCGAAGCAAGCAAAACTTGGTGGCGCATTAGAGATGTCATTGGGATAGGGGGAGGGCTTGACCAAGAACTTGGTCAGGTCCTACCCCCTGATATCGAAGCATCGGGATGTGACAGAATAGGGCGAAGGATTATATTCCGGAAACCCTACAAAGTTCACATCTCCGACAGAGAAGAATGGGCCAACGGTACCCACCTCTACACCCAATCGGGCGTAGTGTGGTTCACAGATGGCTCCAAAAATGAGAATGGCGTGGGAGCGGGTGCCTGGGAGCAAGGCAGCTCTACGGAGCTGGTGTACACACTTGACTCTCACGCATTGGTGTTCCAGGCAGAAGTAAGAGCCATAGCGGAGTGTGCTGCAGTGCAACTAACTAGGGACAACTGGGGTTGCCCCATCACCATCTGCTCAGACAGCAAAGCTGCACTGATGGCCCTCAGCTGCACCAGCATTTACTCCAACGAAGTATTACATTTCATAGAGATCCTCACGACCTTGGCCCCCAATAATGCGGTCACCCTGATTTGGGTGCCGGGGCATGTGGGGATCCGTGGCAACGAGAAGGCGGATCGCCTGGCGGGAAGAGGCGCTCGCAGGGTCAGAGCGACTCAGTGCTCGGTAGGCGTTCCGCCGAGTGAAATTAAGAAAAGAACCTCACTCTTAATGAGGGAGGAAATACTCAAGAAATGGCGGGAGTTGCCAGGTTTAAGGCAAGCCAAAAGAATCTTAAGTGACTCCCCGCCAGAACAATGACTTTAAGACATAGGCAGGCTGAGTAAGCCTAGGCTAAGAAGGGTAGTGGGCTGGCTCACGGGCAACTGGTGGGTCAGATACTATCTCTACAAACGCACAATTTTAAACGAGGGAAACTGCAGGTCAACCTTCCATCTCCTCTGCCGGTGCCCGGCCTTTGTGGGTACTAGGCAGGGGATGTGGGGGGAATGCTTCCTTCAGCCTGAAACTTTAAGAGAACAGAGCCTTCAGTCCATCTGCCAAGTTACAGAGCTGATGGACAGAAGGCTCCAGAGCAGCGGAAATTAGAAAAAGTTAAAGCCAAGAGGTACCGAACAATGGGCGCAAGCCTGAGTGCTGGGCAGCACGTGTCGGAAAAGAACCGCTCGCCCGCCTCAACACATAGACATAGACATAGACATAATATGTACTATCTTAACCTACAGTTGCACGTCAGAAAGAAACAGCACAAAAACAAAGAAGCTTAATTGACTTTACTACGTAGTCAAATTGACTTCAAATAAGTAGTTTAATATTTGCATTAAATAAATTATATTATTGCGTACATATGAATAATTATATGAACGCAAACTGCCGTACCTTTCTTAGAAACTATAAAAAAGATTATTAAATCATTTTCGATCTATATTTGATTAGTTTTTAGAAAAATTTTTTTGCACTACTCACTTGACTAAAGAGATGCTGGAGAACCTCCTTAAATACATTTAACATTAGGCTTCATAATAAAGCCTGGCCCTCAAATTGATGAAATTCGCAAGAATGACCCAAATAAAAACTTACTCACTAGGAATGCAAAATAGTAAAATCCTTGCTTCAAATTTTTCTATAAAATACTGTCATATTCCCAAAAGTATGTTTTTCTATTGTTGTAAATTACTTACTTTAGAATTATAATTTCTTCAATATTTTAGAAAATTTAGAAATCAAAAGGAACGATGACAGAAAATTATTAATCAAAATCATTCTTAAATTAAAAAACATAAAATATAATATGCTACTTATACTGCAAAACAAAAGTATAAATACATAAACACACTGTAACGCGTGCGCGAGTTAGGTAATTCGAGATTCGAAGTACCCGCGCCGAGCAGGCGTGCTCACTGGGGGAGCGAGCGCGCGAGCATTCTGACCGGATTAGAACGGTCTCGTGACGCATAATATGCTCGTCGCGTACCCGCGAAGCTGCTACGGCTTTATGCGAGTCACGGCAGCCATTTTTGTGTCTGCCATCGTGCCGTGAACTTCTCTACAGCGTGTCTCTCAAAAGTTACCTCGTCCGCGCCGTCCTATCTTTTTATAGTTACCGCAAGTATAGTGGAGGCGCCGAGCAGAGTGTATGCGTGTGAAAGAGAGACAGAGAGAGAGCGATCCCGAGCCGCGTGAGCCACAGGAGACAGCGAGCGAGGAGCCGGCAGCCAGCCCGCCTGCCGACCCGATACAGCGAGTAAGAGAGAGATAGATAGATAGATAGTTTGTTTATTTAGCCAAGGGGTAGAACCCCATCTGGCCCAAAGTAATAAAATACATATACATTTGTTTAGTTTTACATACATAACAATTTTACATAAAGAATTGTGATATCTGTGAGTACACTATTTCTTGATTAATATGAACAATTGCATTAACGCTCCTATGGTCTACAAATTCGCGAGTATACATGTGGAATTTTACAGAGTGAAGTTTATTACAGATTATATTTAAGATTATACATTAGAATTACATTATTAGATTATACACTAGATTATGCATTAGAATAGTATATCGTTTATAGATAAAAATTACAGCTTTATAAATTCTCTTCGAACTCTTTCTTGCCATTCTAGTTTATCGCGTTCCAATAAGAAATTATATAATATTTACTTAAATTGGTGGATCTTATCACGATGAAATATTAGATTCGGAATCTTATTAAGTAATATTGAGGCTGTTATTGCGAAGGAACCATATTGAGCCGCAGTACGTTGAGGCGGATAGTAGAGGCTTTTGGCTGGTAGTCTCGCAGACGTTCTTACAACAATATGTGTTTAGCTGCCTAAACCCACGTGACAGAAATTCTGGATGACCGTGTGTTATTACGTTGTAGGCTAATGTGCCCAAAAAATAGTCGCGTCTACTTTTAGCCGAGAGCCAGCCAAGTTCTATACTATGAGGAGTTACATGCTCACAGCGTGCTATATTTCCGTGTACAAATCTGACACATGCTTCTACAGCTCGTTCTAGTCTCGCAGTTCTTGTTTTATCCACGCTATAATAGACTGCACTCGCATAATCAAGATGAGGGAAGATAAGGCTTTCACTAAGGTTTCTTCTTAATTCCCGAGAAAAGGAACTTTTGAAATGCTTAAGAGAATGCAGTGATGCATGAACTTTACCTAGTAAATGTTGGACATGAGTTTTCCAACTTAATGTGGGGGTGAGCCATACACCTAGGCTTTTCACTTCGTTTTCATATGAGAGAGGCCTGTTGTCGATAATAACGAGGAATACTTGCAAGGTCTAGACGGGAAACGTAGGTTTGACTGCCCATAAGTATCGCTTTTGTTTTTTTAACATTCAGCTCGAGGCCGTTTCTGGAGGCCCAAGCGGCAACGGCGTTAGCATCTCGTGTTATCACTTCAATGCCATCATTGAGCAATGCGGGTTGAAAACTGTAATACATTTGCAGATCATCTGCATAGAGTATATGTTTACAGTGAGAGAGTACTTCAGGCAGATCATTGATGAAAATTGAGAATAATAGTGGGCCTAGCACGCTTCCTTGTGGAACTCCGGCATTTGTGCGTAGCCAGTCTGAGATGGTCCCACCTTCTTCTGATACAGCTTGCAAACGATGGTGTAAATAGGAGAAGAACCAACTAAGAGCATTATCTGAACAGCCTAGGAGGCGCAGTTTCTTCAACAGTAGAGCGTCAGGCACCTTATCAAATGCTTTTGAAAAGTCGAACAAAATGAGGATTGTAATTTTGCTTTTTTCAATACCTACGCGCACATCGTCGCACAATTTGAGCATTGCAGTCTGCGTACTATGACCTTTTCGGAAACCTACATGAAATTGGCCCAGCAGGTTATTACTATTCAGGTAGTCATTTAGCTGTGCAAAAACAACACATTCCATGATTTTTGATAGTTATTGGAGATTGGTCGTGTATCAACCATAGAATTCATGTTTTTTGCTTTGGCCAGTGGTAGCAGCACTATTCGTTTCCATGTTTAGGAAAAATTCCTTCAGCAAGAGATTTGTTAATGATTGAGATGAGAGGCTCTGCTAATGTTGGTGTCAGAATCTTTATGACTTCGGAAGAAATTCCATCAATGCCTGTGGCCTTCGATGACGTTTTTGCAATCGCAGTTAATAATTCTTGTGTAGTTACTGGATGAAATGAGAATGCTCTCGCTCTATTAGAATGGGGCTGTAGATTCAGTATTTCTTCGAGGTCTTGCTGCTCAAGTGGTGGTGAATTTCCGCTGATAGCAGCATAGTATGCGTTGAGGTCATGAGCTGAGAAGTAATCAAGCGGCGATGGCAGTTTTGAGCTGGTAAGACCAAGGTTTTTGATGATTTTCCATTTGGCCTTTGAGTTAGAGGTTGAATTTAGTTTCGTAGAGTAATAATTATGTTTCGCTGTGTCTAGTAGATTTTTGACTGTTGCTCGGAGAGATCTGAATCGGTTGTAGTCAACTAATTGTCCAGAATTCTTGGCGATTTTGTAAACACAATCTCGACGGTGCATTAACGCTCGAATGTTACTTGAGACCCAGGGTTTTCTTCTCGTCGAAAGTGTTATTCTTTGTAACGGAGCGGCTGAATTTAATGCAGTGAGGACTGTTGTTGAGATGGCCTCAGTCATATGATCGATGTCATTTCTATTTACGCTATTCGGGAGTTCAACAGTAGTATATGAGGGTATCTCTAAATTCAAAGGCAAATTTCGTAGCGTATATTGCTCGAGTGTCGATTTTACTGTTTCATTAAATGCTCTATGGTCAATCCTTTTTAAATTGCGAGTCCAGATTTGCTAAGATAGTTGCGGAGGTATTGTAAGTTTCAACTCAATTTCAATCCAGTCGTGACTTGCGGCAAAGGGAGCGTCGGACTTTCTGTAGCATTGTAAGGCTGATTCGTCATGTAGAATAAATAAATCAATCCACGTGTGCGTTAGTCTGTCTCTCCACATCATATGGTGCGTGGATTCTGATAGTACTAAAAATAAAGATCGTGATTGTAGGTGTGAGCTTAAATATTGAGAAACATGTTCTTGCTTTGACATATTAATATTGAAGTCACCAGTGACTATAATTTTTGTGTATGATGACATAAAGTCCGTTAGATCATCTAGAAAATCCGCTGGATATTTCGTCTTTGGCGGGCGATAGACAACGCCAAAGAGAATTTTATCCAATTGGGTACTCACTTCAACTAGCAGGTACTCTGGTTCTTCATCTTTGTTCCTCGAGTCTCCCTCCTGTGAATGGGCAAGAATTTTTACCCGTAGAGTTTCTCGTACATAGATTCCAATGCCACCTCCTCCTTTTCTATGACGATCGTCCCTGTAGAACTTAAACCCTTCTAATGCAACTAAATTATCACTGTCTGTCTCCTTCAGGAACGTTTCAGTGATGGCGATTATATCGTAGTGACATGTGCCGCATTGAGCTTCTGGTGAAGAAAAATTAGTTTTAAGACGATTAAAATTTATATGTACTACGCGAATTGTATAGTTAGTTGGTAAATGGTTACTGTGGTGATGTTTATTTAGTCATCACTGCTTCGGTCTTGGTGGCAGGTTCGTAAGATCACGCTCAGAGAAAATCGGAATTAGAGGAGAGTCATTAGTTTCACGCATAAAAACACTAAGGTTACGAACCATCGGTTTCGCATAGTTCAATTAGTGGTAAGAATCTACTGCTAGGCGCCATAGGCTATATGTAGATTTCGGCCAAAGCGGCCGAATAAAGACGTGTGCGTTTCCTCCAATATTAAATAACGCAGCATATTAAATATTTGCAAGTTTTGCACACCTCATTATCACCATGTCACGCGTGCAGCTTGAGGAGAATTTCACTACTATAGTTCGAAAACGACTAGTATTTACTGTTGCATTGTCCGTGTTGTTCTCTGCATCAGTGGTCAGTGGTAGCTTCGGTTTTGGTATCCATGCTCTTGACTCCAATATAAATGGCTGGACATGTGCGAGATTTAGCTCTGTGAGAATTTTATTTATAACTGTGTTATTATCTAGATCCTTATGGATCGGGATACCCGAGATTAGGACCTCGCAGGTATCTCCGCCCGCCTGATTACGTGAGTAATCATTAAGATCAATTCGTACAACCTTTATCGCTTCATAATTACGTGTACGCCCTTCAGTGTTGGCCTTCTCTAGTGCTGTAAGTCGGTTATCTAATACAGTGAGCTTATTATCTATATTAGCCATTGATTGACGGTGTAAGGCATTTGCTGCACGCATTTCATTGGCAAACGCGCTGAACCAGGCTGGCGGCCCTTCTCCATCCATTACTGTAGAAGTGTCGTTCGTATCAATACACAATACTTTCGATGTACGAGCTAGTGTTGGCGATGGAGGGGAGGCAGCGCGTTTAGCTGAGCTGCTGACTGTGGAAGTCTTATAGCTATATCTGACTATATCTTCTGCTAAGACGTTTTGTTTATCAACATCTACTGCCGTGAGCTCGGCGATGAGTGCGTCCGTATTCGTATTGGAGGCTTCTTGACTTTCTGAAGCGGTACCACAACAGTTAAATGACTGGTCAGTTACCAACCAGCTCGGATCACAGCACTTGATATGATACGGTTTATTGCACTCCAAACAGTGCTATTACGCCGATCTATTTTTTACATTTAATGCAGGATTTTCTGTACATATTATGCTATATTTTTGGTTATTGATACCATATCATAGGCATAGTTTTGCAATCAATAGAGAACTTACAGATATTAGAGAAGTAATCGATCTTTCAACACTCGGTTTCAATTTTGTTCTGTCATGTACCTAGGACCGCTGAGCATGCGCAGTTGGACGATATCAAACAGCTAACTAATTGGTTCTCCAAACTGTTGAGTTCCGCCACCTTTAGTGTGTGATTTCTCTTCAAATTTGAGGGCGATCGCGCTGAATTTTATGGTAACAGGAAGCTCGCTAAAGACTGGTTACAGCACTTCACAACAGGCACAAGTCCGAGGACCAAGAACAGCAGAAAAGTAGACAACTGCAGGAGCGGCACAAGAACGCTTTCAGTCACTCAGAGAGAGAGAGAGAGTGAGACAGCAACTACTGTGCGAGCGAGAGAGAGAGCGAGAGAGAGAGAGAGAGAGTCCAGTGCACTGGCTGCTCCTTCCAAAAGTACGTCTTATACTCTCATCTCTCGCGTTAACTGTAAAGGTTTGCACGGAAATCGCCCCGTGCAAACTTTCTGTCCCGCGTACGCGCGGGTGTGTGTCAGTCCGCCGTACTTTAACACTGCGCGCGAGAGTAGCAGCTTCGCCGCGCGCCGTATCATTCGCGCGTTTGAATCTTAACTGTCGCGCGCGAACTAACTCACTGTTTTAGTCAGCACGAGCGTTGTGCATGTAGTTATTATTGATTTTAATATACTGTGATATCTAGTTACTTGTCGCGTTGTTCAATGCAACCTGTCCTTCTCCCGGATACCGCCGCCTCCACGGGAAAACGACTCCGCCGGCGGTTTTCATATCTGAGCATAGCAGCCGCGCGCTTTACTCTTCGAGCGCGCGCTTTTAACTCAGCAATCCAATTAGTTGGAAAGCGAAGTTCGCGTGCGATCTTCGCGTTGTTTTCGGGATTCCAGGAGCAGATCCCCGGGCAAGTCATTTTAGTCTGACACCCGCGGCACCGTGTTCTAGGGCATCACTGGCCTGTGGCTTTTTGGGATTTTCCCCCACTAGCCATACCGTTACAACTGGCGCCACAACGTTTTGGAGGTGGAGAAGGACCCGCGGCGCGTACGTGATTAGCGGCGAAGCTTGCCAGAATTTGCCTACGTGCCGACAGAACCGCCCACGGATTAGCGGAAAAAGCAGAATCCAGGCGTAGCGGCGATGGGGCACCAACAGCACGAGCCCCAAGAGAGCCTCGATGCTATGTTCGGTCGGGTCATAGCCGAATGCTTATCGGTCTTGACAAAGAAAGGCACCGACGAGAACAAGGGGCAACAGTCTAGCCCGCCGCCAACCAGAAAACCTAAGAAGAAGGGTAAATGGGAAAATAGGCGGCGGGAGGGCGGGCAAATTACGAACCAGCCTAGTGAGGGTAGTAGCTGGACCCACCATGCTAGGCCGCAAAGTCCGAGAAATAACGGACCTCCACAAAGGCCAGAGTACCGAAGAGAACCCGGATATAAGCAAAAGGGAGGCAACAAGACCAATGCTGCCGGAAACCAACAGGGAAACGGCCAGGGGGCAGGTAAATACGACCACATACCCGCCCGAGGGTAACTCGGTCCAATCAGCTGGAGTAGAGAGCGAAGAAGTGCCCGTGATTCAACAGAATGAAGTCAACCAAGAAACTTGCTGACGATGGTGGCTTCAAGTAGGTGTAGCCGGTTACAGGCTACGAGCACTCTTCGATACAGGAGCTTCCTGGACTGGGATGAATTCCATCGGCCTACAGCTCGCTACGGCCTATGGAAGAGTTAATCCCAGCCAGCGGCCTAACCGCACGGGTGGCAAACGGGCAAAACATAGCAGTGGTTGGCTATGTGTATCTGCCCATGGTCGTGGCTGGGGTGTGCAAAGAACTGCGCGTCGCAATAATGCCAGATCTAGACACGCAGTGCTACTTGGGGGTGAACTTCATTAAGAAGTTTAGCACCGTCTTAGACCCCACAGATAACACGCTGTATCTCAAGGATGACGATCCAAGCATCAAGTTAGAAGTAGCCGCCATAACCGCAAACAACACCGTGTCCGTATCAGCTATCGGGTTGGCGGACCCAACAGAGGAACAGCGCAAACAGGTAGAAGCTTTAGTAGCACAGCTAATCGGTAAAAGCCTGGGACCACTAGGGTGTACTTCGTGGATCGAGCATGCAATAGAAGTCGGATCTACAAGACCAATTAAACAGAAGTACTACCCTGTATCTCAGAAACTCGAGGAAGAGATGCACAAACAGGTGGAGGAAATGCTAGTCGCGGGAATAATAGAGCCATCGACAAGTGGCCGGTCAAGTCCAGTGGTAATGGTACGCAAGTCCAATGGGAAGTTCCGTTTCTGCGTGGACTTCAGAAAAGTGAACGCAGCGTCAAGACCAGATGCATACCCGTTACCATACATGGAAAGTATCTTGCGCAAACTGCAGAAAGCGCCATACATATCCACGTTGGATTTAAGCAGTGCGTACCACCAAATACAACTTAGCCCGGAGTTCAAAGAGACTACGGCCTTCACCGTGCCAGGCAAAGGGCATTTCCAATTTACGAGAATGCCCTTCGGTCTTTCGTATGCCGGAGCGTCCTTCCAGAGGCTGATTAACAAAGTCATCGGCCCCGAACTCGAATCTTTTGCTTACTCGTATCTCGACGATATAATAATGGTCACAGAGACATTCGAGGAGCATAAAGAGGTTCTGAAAAGAGTTCTGGACAGGATACAGGACGCGGGCCTCACAATAAATCGCGAGAAGAGCGTCTTCTGTCCAATATCTCGGGATGAGGTCCAATATCTCGGGGTCATAGTAAATAGAGATGGTTTTAAGCCAGACCCCGAGAAAATAAAGCCCATTATGGCTTCTTAGGAATGGCCTCGTGGTATAGAAAGTTTTTATCGAACTTTGCCACAATTGCTGAATCACTGACCGAATTAACGAAAAAGGATCGGAAATATGAGTGGTTAACAGCATAAGATGAGGCCTTCCAAAAGCTGAAAGCGCCAGTAGCTTCTGCACCGATTCTACAGAGACCGATATCTAACGCGCAATTTGTGGTGCAAACTGACGCGAGAGATACAGGTCTGGGAGAGATGCTATACCAAATAATTGACGGCGATGAAAGAGTCCTAGAGTTCGCGAGTCGAACTCTGAGCGCGACGGAACGAGAATGCCTAGCAATTCTCTGGGAAATTAAAAAGTTCCGTCCGTATATAAAGGCCAACGACTTTAAGGTTATCACGGAGCATAGCAGCTTGAAGTGGCTCCGTGACCTCCAAAACCCGACCGGCAGGTTAGCTAGGTGGGTTTTGGAGCTGCAGAACGACAGTTTCACGGTCGAACATCGAAAGGGCTCGTTGAACAATGTCCCAGATGCGCTTTTATGGATGTTCGAGGAAGAAGAGCCAGCGGCCGCCGCATTAGAGCTCGAGCGTGATACAAACGAACACTGGTACCTCAAGATCGTGAAAGAGGTTCAACAGCAGCCGCGGGACTTCCCCACGTTCAAGCTGGCGGGGCGGAGACTTTACAAGTACAACCCTAATGAAGTCATAGACGAATCTCTCGGCAACGACGATGCATGGAAGTTAGCAGTCCCTCACGAAAAGCGACGCGAAGTACTGAGAGAATGCCATGACTTTCCAACTGCTGGGCACTTGGGCCGCGAGAAAACTCTAGAGAGAGTAAGACGGAAGTATTATTGGCCACACATGTCTCGAGATGTGGCCAGATACGTGAACCAGTGCCAAATTTGCCAGCAGTGCAAGGTCGAACAGCCCGCTCCAGCAGGATTCATGGGACGTCGTATAACACAGCGTTCATGGCAAATCGTGGCCAACGTCATTATGAGACCCCTCCCTAAAACCAAGCACGGCCACAAATACATTCTCATCTTCCAGGACCTGTTCACACGCTGGATCGAAGTAATTCCGATAAAAAGGGCAGATGGCAAATCGGTGATAAAAGGGCTCAACGAACGAGTATGTCTGCGGTTCGGAGTCCCTGAGGTGTTCCTCTCCGATAATGGGACTCAATTTAAGACTGCACCCTTGGAAACATTCTTAAAGGAGAGAAACGTGCAACACACGTTTACACCACCCTATAACCCTCAAGCCAATCCTGTCGAGCGTGTGAACCGAACGGTGAAGACCATGATCATGTCTTACGCTGAGGAGAATCACCGGTCCTGGGATGACCATCTGAACGAGCTGGCGTTCGCGTACAATACGGCCGAACACAGCTCCACCAAAATAAGCCCTGCCATGCTCATTTACGGCCGACAGCCTGACCCACCGAAGACACTAAGGCGGGAGGAAGACAGGTTCGCCGAAGAGCAAGGGCAGCAGGAGGCGATAAATAATTGGGTGGCCCGCATGGACAAGCTCCGCGAATTGCACGTTCGGACGGCGGCCGACGCGCAAGCAGAGCAGGCGAGACAAGCCAAATATTATGACGTTCATCGTCGACCTCCAGAATTCCGTCTAGGCGATCGTGTATGGAGAGAGAATAAGGTACTATGCTCTGCAGCTGAGGGAATTTCTACCAAATTAGCCCTGAAGTACGCGGGGCCATACACGATTGTGAATATTCTAGGTAAAAACACCTATGAGATCCAAGGTGAGGATGGTCGAACGATAAGTCCCGTCCATGCGCAGCAACTCAAGCAATACGTCTCCGCAGAAGAGCCCAAGGACTACTTAGACAAAAGTAGTCCGGAAGTAGCCCAATCGCTACGACCGAGGGACTCTTCACTCGAACGTGGCGCACCAGCGGATGATAGAGGTAGCCAGGGGAATATACAGCCTCGGGCGACGGCTCAGAGGCGCTGTCCACTTCGTAAGACCGTGCTATTAGTTAGGCCAGGAAAGCGTGCGAGCGACGGCCGACCTACGCGTGTGGTCGGTCCAATAGAGTCCAAGCGAGGCCCATGGAGGCCAAAGGGCTCGAAGAAGAAGCCTGCACCTGCTGATGTCGGACCAATTAGCCCCCGTCGAACCCGAGCGTCCAAAAAGCGCTAACTGTGTCGTCCGAGAATTGTGCGTCCGTACTAACCCGTGTTCGTCCTTGTTTTCCGATCCTCATACTCACCTCTTTCCGGGATCAATTTGCCTGTCGCAGGACATGCCAGGCCTAACTCCAGAGGTAGCGGACACAGCGAAGCGGGTGATCGCTGGATTAATCCAGTGCCAACCTGACCCCGCCGTCATCAACTTCCTGGAGCAGGTGGTGGAGGGGATTGATGCGGTGACGCTGAAACCTCCACCAGTGGAGGAGACCTCCACCCTAGTGATTGAGGACATAGAGGCACCGGAGCCAAGAAGGGTACCTCCGAGGCCGGCCGACACAGGCGCCGGTCCGTCCCCGCTCCAGCGACCTCATCCCCCGAAGGAGCAGCGGGAGGAGAGCGGGACCCGGCCTCAAGAAGGGGCACCAGCCGAGCCGACTGATGCTGGCCGAATCCCCGAAGAGGAGGCAGCCCGAGCCCATCATTGTGCACCAGAAGTTGACGCCGGCGCGGCTCGGGCCGCAAAAGGAAAAGAAGAAGATACTCCGACCCAGGCACCAAAAGGAGTACTGACCGATGAAGTCGGTGCGGCCTGGGTCCCGGTGGAGCAGGCCCTTAAGGAGGCGCGGCGCCTCAGCAAGTCCTCGCGCGCTGCGGAAGACGCTGCCCTGGCCGCACTGGAGGATTTTCTCCAGTGCCACGGTGAGGCCGGCGAGCGGCAAGCCGGCAAATGGGTCGGAATGGTCCAAGGCCGGCGAAAAGAGCTCGCGGACGCCGCAGAGGCCAGGGCCACCGAGCTGCGCCGCGCCGCCTTGCGAAAGGAGGAAGAGGCTCGTCTGGCTCGTGCGCAGGAGCGCATGGAAGAGGCCAGGCGAGCCAGAGAAGAGGCGGAGGGGACGGCGCACCGGGCTAAAGAAGAGGCCCAGGGCCGTCTCCAGGAAGAAGAGGAGCGCCTCCAAAAGGGGCTCAAGGAGGAGAAGGCTGCCCGGGAGGCATTAGATGCGCAGGCGCTCCCCCGGTGCTTCATGTGTGGCGATCTTGGGGTAAAGAAGTCGAAGCACTGCCCCAACTAAGCTCGCCACAAGGGGTGCCGGACTTACTCCCGGGCAAGCTGAAGAGGGCTAAGCCCAGAAGAGTTTTTTATGTTTTTTTTTAATAAAAATTACAAAAAAAATCCAGTGACTCCAATTCTTTCTAATTCCCTTTTCGTAGGTACGACGACGGCCATAGATGGCAGAGCTGCTCATAGGTCCCCTAAGCAGCGTTTGGCGGGGGGGTGTAACGCGTGCGCGAGTTAGGTAATTCGAGATTCGTATTACCCGCGCCGAGCAGGCGTGCTCACTGGGGGCGCGAGCGCGCGAGCATTCTGACCGGAGTAGAATGGTCTCGCCACGCGTAATATGCCCGACGCGTACCCGCGAAGCTGCTACGGCTTTATGCGAGTCACGGCAGCCATCTTCGTGTCTGCCATCGTGCCGTGAACTTCTCTCGAGCGTGTCTCTCAAAAGTTACCTCGTCCGCGCCATATTATCTTTTTATAGTTACCGCGAGTGTAGTGGAGGCGCCGAGCAGAGTGCATACGTGTGAAAGAGAGACAGAGAGAGAGCGATCCCGAGCCGCGTGGGCCACACAAGACAGCGAGCGAGGAGCCGGCAGCCAGCCGCCTGCCGGCCCGATACAGCGAGTAAGAAAGAGAGAGAGAGAGACATAGCGCGCAACTACTGTACAAGCGAGAGAGCGAGAGAGAGTCGAGTGCACCGGCTGCTCCTTCCAAAAGTAAGTCTTATACTCTCATCTCTCGCGTTAACTGTAAAGGTTTGCACGGAAATCGCCCCGTGCAAACTTTCTGTGCCGTGTACGCGCGGGTGTGTCAGCTCGCCGTACTTTAACACCGCGCGCGAGAGTAGCAGCTTCGCCGCGCGCCGTATCGTTCGCGCGTTTGAATCTTAACTGTTGTTCGCGAACTAACTCACTGTTTTAATCAGCACGTGCGTTATGCATGTAGTTATTATTGATTTTAATATACTGTGATATCTAGTTACTCGTCGCGTTGTTCATTGCAACCTGTTCTTCTCCCGGATACCGCCGCCTCCGCGGGAAAACGACTCCGCCGGTCGTTTTCGTATCTGAGCATAGCGGCCGCGCGCTTTACTCTTCGAGCGCGCGCTTTTAACTCAGCGATCCAATTAGTTGGAAAGGGAAGTTCGCGTGCGATCTTCGCGTTGTTTTCGGAATTCCAGGAGCAGATCCCCGGGCAAGTCATTTTAGTCTGACACCCGCGGCACCGTGTTCTAGGGCATCGCTGGTTTGTGGCTTTTTGGGATTTTCCCCCACTAGCCATCCCGTTACAACACATACATAAATATACGAACTTGCACCTCCATCTTTCTTAACTAATTCAGGCAGTCTTACGTACTAGCTGTACGCGAAAGTACTGTAGCTGACGTACAAGTTACTTTTATACCACTCTAACCTCAAAATTGTAACTTTAATATCATTATTCGACTCTCGTAGTATAAAATACGGTTCAAAACTGGTGTTTAGAAGATTTTTAGCTCATGTGACTTTTCTCAGTCGCTACGCTCGTACGAAATACGCATGAGCTAAATAATCACCTTCCGTACTCGTGTCGAAATGTACTATAACGGCATTTTTTCATTGGCTTAATCGAATGTTTCTTGTGTTTTATTCTCTTAACCCTGCAATTATTTTCCATTCATTCTTTGTTTAACTATTTTGTTATCTATTTTTTTAACTATTAATTTAAAGAAGTTAATTTTTATTCCACAAAAAAAGGAAGTTTTCCTTGTTGCAAAGCATTCACCGCTATAGAAAGAACTAGAAGATTACTTACGTAATCACTTGTGTAACGTGTACACCAGTCGCGATTCGAATCTGCCGCGCGAAGGCAATGAGCTCGTGCACGCAACTCCGGCGCAGCCGAAAAGAGGATCGCGCGCCAGCGCGCTTGCGCGTCCCGCGTATCGAATCGGTCTCGCGACGCGTAATATGCCCGTCGTCGGGTCGCGAAGCTGCTACGGCTTTCTGCGAGTTACAGCATCCATCTTGATGTTTGATACCGTGCGAGGCACATCAGCCAGTTCGCTCTCTCCCGCTTTACAGTGTGGCCAGGTAAACAATATATATCGTAATACTACGCATGTAAAAGTGGCGATTTATCGCCACAACCTGGTCACACTGCCGCTTTACCGTGTTTCCGCCGAGCCTTTTATTGAAATACCGCGTGTGCGCGAGTGTGTGATAGAGAGAGAGCAAGCGAGGCCGTATCGTGCGAAACAAGCGTGAACAAGCGAGACACCGAGTAAGGTGCCGGCAGCGAGCCTCCCTGCCGACCACATCGAAGCGACTGCGAGAGAGAGAGAGAGAGAGAGAGAGAGAGAGAGAGACGCAACTCCTGCGAGAGTGACGGAGAAAGAGAGAATCGAGTGCACCGCCTGCTCCTTCATGTAAGTCTTCTGCTCTCCTCTTGTAATTATTGTAAAAGGTCTGCACGAAAATCGCCCCGTACAAGCTTCTGTGCCATGTACGTGCGGATGCGTGTCAGCCCGTCGTACTTAACACCGCGCGCGAGAATAGCAGCTTCGCCACGCGCCGTACCGTTCGCGTGTTTGAATCTTAACGGTCGCGCACGAACTAACATTGTTTTTAACAGCACTTGCGTGATGCTTGTATTAACCATTGATGATAATATGCTGTGATATCTCGTTACTCGTCGCGTTGTTAATTACTACCCTTCTCCTGGATACCGCCGCCTCCGCGGGAAAACGTCTATGCCGCTCGTTTTCATATCTGAGCATAGCGGGTGCGCTTTACTCTTCAAGTCCGCGCTTTTCACTTAACGATCCAATAAGCTAGAAATCGAAATTCGCATACCATCTATGCGTTGTTTTCGGGATTTCACGAGCTGATCCCCGGGCAATTCATTTTAGTCTGACTAATACATTTACCTAGATATGGATCACTCTGAAACCTTATAATAATAATTTGTTCAATTATTAGTCATTTAAAGGGTGGGACATATTGAGAGGCTTTACCCTACACCTTCCTCTTTTTCTTTTTAAGATAGTTTAATCTCAATTTTCCGCGAATTCAATAATAAATTCTTTAAAAAAATATTTAATATTAGAATATTAGAATCTTACTTTGTTCCATAGTAACTTCTGCCAATTTTTCTCTTATGATACGACAGGTATCGTAAACTGAAGTATTTGGATCAAATTGCATCATTTTTGTCGCATTTTTTTCTGGGATAGAAATTCGAAGAGAAAGTGATGCCATTTCAAATGTATGTGCTGTACTTTCAAGTTCGTTGTAAGACTGAAAATAAAATATACAAGCATTAGTTATTACGTAATAATTAATCGATATTTTTTTATTTTAACCTTTAGAGGGCTGGAATTTGAGATTTCAGAACGTCCTTGAAAAATTCTCAAATTTGTGTCTTGCATCGTGTATTTACTATGTATAAAGTTATAGTTCGAACCAATATATCGGCTCGTCGGACCTCTAAGGGTTAGTGAGGAATGAAAATAATATATTTTAATAATACTTTTTATATTGGAGATGTTTGCAGCTAATGGCCTTGATACTACCAACAAGGTAGATAAATTTGTTACAGGATGGAAATAACAACCACCATTTCATGAATTATCGACGTTTCGAGCATTTATTCGGACAGTATTCCGAGTAACATAAGTTGGCTATGTAACATTACTTTTTATTCCTGAAGAGGGACATACCAATAAATGCTCGTAACGTCGATAATTAATTAAATGGTGGTTATTTCCATCCTGTTACAAATTTATCCACCTTGTTGGTAGTATCAAGGCCATTAGCTGCAAACATCTACAATCTTAGTCACCACTACCATTAGCTACATTTCAACAACATTAATACTTTTCATATGTTTTATTTAAGGTGGTCTTATACCTAATGGCTCCTGAGGCCAAAATTACTTGAAAAAATGAATTAAAATATAATTACTACAAAATAAAGGATATGTATCACTAATATACCTTATTTCTAATACAAAATCTCAAGAGATAAGTCTCTTAAAGTGGTCTTATACTTAATAGCTCCTCAGTCTAAAATTACCTGAAAAAAATGAATTAAAACATAATTATTTATTTATTTACTCAAACATACTCAAGCATAAGCCCAATAACATTACATAATATACAATAATAATAAGATGTGGCGCTACTAAATTTCAATGATAAGAATAGTATAACAATAATTTATTTTTATATAAAATATACAGAAGTTCATCAAAGATAGCCTAGGCAAAAATAAAATAAAAAAATTAAAACTGAAATAAATTCAAAGTGTAATATGTTATCACTGAGATGATTTTGATTAGAAAGAGTATACTAGAGAGAATATATTAGTGCGAAATAATTTAAATATGAATAAAAATTATATATGAATATATTAATTATAAATCAAATTTCCATGTAAAATCAGGATTCATAAATAGACGTTAGTTTCACTATTTTTTCAATAATCAGTTCTTTTATCACAGTTTTATATGCTCCTAGAGTGAGGTTCTTAACACTGCGAGGAATGGAGTTCCATAGTCTTCTGAGTCTTGCGGATGGTGTGTTAAATCGAAAATTGGTTCGAGATGTAGATTCTATGTAAGTCCTTTGGTTGCGGAGAGTGTAATGGATAGATCTTTCCAGAAATATGCTATTTAGCTAAGGTGAATTTATACAATTGTGAGTAATTTTATAAGCCATCGAACAGTCGTAGTACGTAAGAGAATCTTCTATTGTATGAATATTTAGTGAATATATAATTGGTGAGTAGTCGTGGTCTGTATATGACATAGGTAAGTTCAGTCTGAAGTTGATTGATCTAAGGAACTTGTGTTGAATGCTTTCGAGAGAGGTAATTAGATAAGCTTTGACTGGCCTCCATACTTGACAGCAGTAGAAAATAATCGGAAGTACTAATGATTTGTATAGTGTCAAAATAGTATCAGTGTTGCAAAAATATTTGGTTGTTCTCCTTATGAAGCCTAAGATTTTGAGTGCTTTGGCTTTGATATAATCAACGGGGTAGTTGTATACGAGTCTGGGATCCAGGTAAACCCCAAGGTCGTTAACTAATTCAAGCTTCATCAGTGGATCGTCAAGAAGGTTGTATTGGAAAACGGATATCTGACTTCTCTTGGAGAAGGTGATGTAATTGCATATACCTGTATTCAGCCGAAGGCCATTAACTAACGCCCATTCAGCTATGGAGTCAAGATCTCTTTGCATGGATGAGGCATCAAGTGGGGATCTTATAGTACTGTAGAGCTTGACATCATCAGCGTAAATTAGGATGTTAGAAAATTGAACAACAGTGTTGATGTCGTTGATAAACAGACAGAAAAGCATGGGGCCCAGGTGAGATCCTTGGGGGACACCGGAGGTGACATCAACAGCGATAGATAGTGAGTTTCTTACCCGGACTGTTTGTGAATGTCCTATCAAATAGGATGAGATCCAGCTGTGTATTGTGCCTTGAATTCCAAGATGCCAGAGCTTCTCTAGTAGAAGGCTGTGGTTTAGTGCATCAAATACTTTCGAGAAGTCAAGATAAACTGTGTCTACTTGTAGAGCGTTATTAATGGCCTCTGTGATGTAATTAGTGAATATCATTAGTTAACGTTGATCTATCTTTGGTAAAGCCATGTTATTCCGACATGATAATACTATAAGTTGCTTCCGAGAGTAGAGTGGCTACCGCTGAGTCCATCAATTTTGCTAAACAGCTGATAATTGCTGTTGGTCTGTAGTTAGATACATCAGCTTTGTTTCCGGATTTGAAGATTGGTTGTATGTATACTGATTTGAATGATTGTAGGAAATATCCTGTTGATAATGATTTATTGTAAAGATGAAGGAGAGGTGATTCTATGTCGCCCCAAATACGTTTAATGAAGTGAGAGATGATGCCATCAGGGCCTGGTGAGACAGAGATCTTAGTATTCATAATAGAAAACCTCAGCATTTCTGGAGTTAGAACTAGGTCTGTTAGTAAGGTTCTATTATTTTGTACCAAAGAGACTGAGCGCGCGTTGTTCTGACTGCAAACTGCTGAGAAGTGATTGAAGAATTGGCATGAGATGTCGTAGTCATTATTAGCTTTATGTTTACCGTAAAACGTAGATAGTGGTAGTTCGTTATTATTCTTGAGATTATTAACATAACATATATCCAGAAGGTGCGTGGGTTTGATTTGATCTTAGATACTATGGTGTTCACATAGTTTGCATGTTTACTTCTAGACAGCCTAATGCATCTTGGTCTTAGCATCTTAAAGGTAATGTAGTCTGACATATGGTTAGACATCTTGAAGATACGATGTGCTCGTTTTTTATCACTAACCAAGTTTTTTAGTTCGGTGTCATACCATGGAGGGAAGGAGCTATTTGAAATTCTTCTAGTAGGAACGAAACTAGTGATTGTGTTCTGTAAAGTATGATAGAAAGATTCTGTATTTAAGTCAAGTGGTTGCTCTGAGAAAACACCTTCCCAAGAGACTCCTGCCAAAGATTGGTTAATGAGGTCATAGTCTGCATTTTGAAAGTCCAGAAAGGTATGTTGTGAAGGTCCTCGGTATTATTGATGAGCATTAATTTCAAAGAAACCGGATATATGGTGGGCGTCAGTTGGAAGAAGGTCCTCTTGAATATGCAGTTGAGTGATAAGATCAGCGGAGGCAAACAGAAGGTCAAGAGAGTAGCCTTTCCTCGGGTGAGATGGATAGTGTTGAGCCAAATTGTTGGATGAGAAGCAATCACATGCATTGACAACACTCTGGTTAGCATCTGGCGCAACATAACCAAGGATTTTAAAGTGAAGAGAGTTGTTAATCCAGCTGATATAAGACACGTTGTAATCTCCCAACAGGACAGGGTCAAAGCCGGGAAACTTATCTAACAGAGATTTCGTTAGGCTAACAAATTCATCATAAGTGCTGCTAGGTGAGTGTGGCGGAAAGTAAGAAGCCCCAATTAATATGTGCAGAGCGTCAATTTTTATAAATAGATGATCATGATGTGTGTCAAGTTCAATTTGGGCTGCATGTAAATAATTCTTTATTGCAATCAGCACACAGCCTCCAGTGCAAGTGTTGGTAAGTAGTAAATCGCGATCCTTACGGTAGATGTTGTAAGACCTTAGGCCAAGTTCGCTAGAGGAGATGTCTGGCTGAATCCAAATTTCGGTAAGTACTATGATATCTGGAATATGTGACAGCTGGTGAATGTTAGACTTAAGATTGAATAGCTTACCGCAGATTGAATATGTGTTCTGATAGTATAAAATCGGTGACTTAATGTGACGTGATGCAGATCTGTTGTTATTGCTGTTGGTTAGTTTTTTGGGATTTGGTCAGTCTGTATAGGTGAATCATTCTTATCAACGAGTGTTGGAGTATTGTTGAAATATTTTATGTGCAGTGGATTATCGGTGTTTATATTGTTGAAGTCATTCATGTGGTCCAGAAGTGATTGAAAGTGTTCTCTTTGTCTTTTAGTTTTGTCAGTAGTTACCTTGATAACCTGTGGGAGAGCATTCGAATGTTTAATTACAGTAAAAACATCGGCTCTTGATGAAAGAGTTACACAAATTCTTCTGTGTTTATTATTGGTGTGCTTTCCTATGCGACTCACCCAGATGTTTCTAGTGTCTATATTACGAATACACGAAAGGATTTCTATCACCTTATTGACATCTGATACTACTGCGGAAGCATTCAGAGAAACATTGCCACATTCTGGTACACCAGACATAATTAGATTGGTGACAAGACTGTCTATGTCAATCACTTCAGAGGCAAGTGTGTTGGAATTGCTTGATAAAGCAGTAGGAGTTATTATGCATCCATGATTGTGGCATGAAACCAATGCAATTTCGTTGGAGAAATGTGCCTTTAGATTTATAAGATCTTCGCGGATGGTGGTGATAGGGGCTTGATTTTCCAATAATCTAGTATTGACGGCATCTATTTTTGCAGTTAAGGCCAGGATAGAGTCGTAGTTTCTGTTTATCGATACTTGTAGATTATTAGTAACGCTTGTGAACCATGCAGGGGCTTCATCCATAATGATGCTAGAGTCAGCAGACAGTAAGCAACGTTCAGCGGTTAATGAACTATCAGGTAAGCTACGTGAGTGTTTGTAAACAGTCCACGCGACACATAAATAGATCAAGAAACCTATCCCGTGGGATTTTGTATTAGAAGTAAGTTATATTAGTGATACATAAACTTTATTTTATGGTAATTATATTTTAATTTATTTTTTCAGTTAATTTAAGCCCCCGGAGCAAGTAGGTATAAGACGCCTTAAGGGTACGCCTTTGTAACAGAGTTCAAAAATAAATGCTGGGAAGAGGGTCACATTAAATATCTCGATTTTAAAACCCACCAAAATTTTCAACCCATTCCGTTCTTCAGGGCGAATTTTCGTTGCTCTTTCTTACCAATCATCGCCACGGCATCCGCTTACTCCATGCACACCCCATGCAAATTCGCCTCATTGTCGCTATACGTAACGAGACGGGCTCCCACGACGCGCGGTCAAGCACTATAGCACCATAAGCGCTAGCTAACCATTCACGAGTTCTATGTGCACTGCTCGGGTAGTGAGGTATGCGAACAATGGGATCGACACGGACATGGGATCGACTATCGCGACCATAGCTAGTTTCGAATATTTGAGCTGCCGATGGACGCAACATTAACTGCGACTAAAATTTATATAAGGCATCAGTATGCACAAGCGTTCTTAAGATATCGGTTTGCATAAGCGACGTGCGAAGCACGTTTTCTGAAATAATTTTTAGAAAATATTTAATCTTGAATAAACCAAGAAAAACATACGATTTCATAGATACCGCAACAGGTATCTGCGTATACATTTGTGTGTGTGTGTGTGTGTATGTGTGTGTGTGTGTGTATGCGTGCGTGCGTGCATGCGTGCGTGCGTGCGTGCGTGCGTGCGTGAGTCTGTGTATATCATACTATATTATATAGTTGTAAGGCTCAAAATGGATACCTACCCCCTCCGCTCCCCTCCACATCCCCTCCCCGATCCCACCACCTGCCCCTCCACCTACCCCTCCACCTATCCCACTATACTTAATCCATTCCTCGTATTATGCAAAGATTTTATATAGTGTGTTTCCGGATTCGCTAGTAATGAATCAGTAATCAGATTTTGAGAATTCAAAATGGCGGATCGATGATGGAGACCAAATACTGAAATATTACTGGATCTTGCTGAAAAATGTAAGTACGGGCTTTTTGGATTCGAAGATTATGAATCTGAACTCAGACTTTCAGAATTAAAAATGGCTGATCGAAGATGGAGGCCAAATATTCAAATATTAATGGATTTTGCTGAAAACTGTATATTATGGGTTTCCGGATTCTCTGATTAGGAATCTGAACGCAGATTTTGTAAATACAAAATCGCGGACAAAAAGTGAAATATTACTGGATTATGCTAAAAATTGTATATAGGGCTATCTGGATTCGCTGATTACGAATTTGAACTCATATTTTGCCAAATCAAAATAGCGGCCAAATATTGAATCATTACTGAATTTTGCAATTGTATATGGGGGATTTCTGGATTCGCATGATGACGTACATGAATTCAGCTTATAAAAATTCAAAATGGCAGATCGAAAATGGCGGCCAAATATTAAAATATTATTGGATTTTGCTGAAAATTGTATATAGGATGTTACTGGATTCGCTGATTACGAATCTGAACTCATATTTAGAAAATTAAAACTGACGGACTCAAGATGGCTACCAAAAATTGAAATTTTACTCGATTTTGCTAAAAATTATATAGGGGGTTTCCGAATTCGCTGATTAGGAACCTGTACTCAGATTTTGAGAATTCAAATTGACGGTTAAAAATTCAAAGGAACCTTAGATTTTGCTTAAAAATGATATTCATGGGTTTTCGAGGTGGCTGATCCAGTTTTTCTATTAGGCTTTTGAAATTCAAAATGGCGGATCCAACATGGCGATCGAAAATTAGGAAACTGATTAGAGTTGGCGGAAAATTGGTATACAGGGGTTTTCAAGGAAGCTAATCAAAATTGTCATTGGACTTTTGAAATTCATAATGGCTGCCAAAAGTTCGGAGGAATCTTAGATTTTACTTACAGTTTGTATACAGGGGTTTTCGAGGTCGCTTATCACGATTTTGCTATCAGACTTTCAAAATTTTAAATGCGGATCCAATATGGTGGTTAAAAATTCGAAAAAACCTTAGGTTTTTCTCAAAATTGGAATACAGATGTTATGATGTCGCGGTTCACGATTTTGCTATCAGACTTTCGAAATTCAAAATGGCTGATCCAATATGGCGGTTGAAAGTTCGAAAAAATTAGATTTTGCTCAAAATTGTAATACACGGGTTGTCGAGGTTGCTGTTCACGTTCTTGCTATCATACTTTCGAAATTCAAAATGGCTGTGACAAGTTCGAAGGAAGCTTAAATTTTGCTTCAAATTTGTATAGAGAGGTTTTCACGTCACTGATCACGATCTTACTATCAGACTTCCAAATTCAAAATGGCAGATCCAATATGGCGATTGAAAGTTCGGAAAAAGCTTAGATTTTGCTGAAAATTGGTGAACAGGGGTTTTCCGAGGTCGCTGATCAAGATTTTGCTATTATACCTTCGAAATTCAAAATAGCGAATCCAATAAGACCCTGACAAGTTTGAAAAAAAACTTAAATTGTATAGATAAAGTGTAACAACTTTTTTTTTCATTTGGTAGTAAACTCATTAAACGCACTTTTATTGGTAAAATTGTAAAAGATTTATCTAACAAGGAGAGTGCGGACCCTCCGGGTCATGGATTTTGCTGGGGTCGAACAGAGCTACTCAGAACCTAAAAAAAAAACCGGTGCCAATTCATTGGCACGTAGCTTCCTCAAACTTAATTTACTGATCCCTTTAATTAATTTTTAATTCCAATACTTAAAATTTAATACTTCAGAAAGACAGAAATAACAAAACTCCAACATAATTTATTCAAATTTTTATAGATTATACATTTCCACAAAATTTCACATACATAAAATATATATCACAATTACCTATAAATTTGCAACTGATATTTAGAGCTCTATGTATTTGAATGTAATTTATAGCATTCGTAACATAATTAAATTACCTATATTTTCTAAAAAAATTAATTTTCTAGCTATCACAGTTCTTTTGTTATTAACAGAAATGTAAAAATTTAAAAATTAAAAACAAAATTCTCAAGAAATAGATTTTAAAAATGTCTACAAAAATTTTAACCTCAAATATCTCTGAAATTTATGAACCAATCACTTTGCCAAAAGAACTCATCCGAGAACTATCAATAATATACCTCTACAATGAATTTTGAAGCGAATAAGACAATTTTACTCTTGTAATAGTTGAACATATAAAACTCATTTTTTTCATTTTTCAATTTTTACGTTTTTGTTAATAACAAAAGAACCGTCATAGCTAGAGAATTAATTTTTTTTCAGAAAATATAGGTAATTTAATTCTCTTTCGAATACCACCCACCCCATTTAGATACATAGAGCCGTTCTCGAGAAATTACGATTTAAAAAAAAAATTGAAAAAAATTTTAACCTCAAGTATCTTCGAAATTTATGGATCAATTTGCCCAAAGAACTCACTCGATTGGTATACAAAATCTATCCCTACAAAGAATTTCAAAGTGATTAAGCCAATTTTACTATAGTTATTGAACGACAAAAAAAATCACTTTTTTTTATAAATTATTTTTTTTTCTCAAAAAATAATGAATAAAAAAACCTAAAAATCTAGTAAGTTATAGTACTTAATATCCTTTATAAGCAAAAAAATATTTATGTTAATATCTTTTTTTAATTTCGAAATATAACCTATTTACAAAAAATTACGTTTTCATCAATAACTTATGACGATATATAGCTACCGACTTTTTTTTTTAAATTGTAGATAATTTTATCCTACATACAGAGAATTCATGATATATAAACAATATTTGTTCTAAATATTTAAAAAATCGAAAAAAAAATTTTGAAAATTAAAAAATGGCTATAAAAAAAAAATTAAATTTTACAAAAATAGAATATTGACCCCAATTGTGGAAGCAAAATCTAAAAAAATGATCACTCTCCCGTTAAAATCGGTCGAGTAGATCATGAGATATCAGCGTATACGGACACACACACACACACACACATACACCCACACACCCACACACACACACACACACACACACACACACACACACACACACACACACACACGCACGCACGCACGCACGCACGCACACTCACACAATCATCCATACGGACATTTTCTAAAAATAGTGTATTTCGATTCCAAATTTGCTAAATAACATTTCTAACACATTATCTCATAAACTTTTTTTTTACTATCACAAAGCTTCCTCTATGAGGAAGCAAAAGACACGTATCCCTCAGTTTGATCTCATAGGCCCTGGATCTTTTAATAATGTTAAAAATATAATTAAATATATGTATATTTTTATTTATTTCCTATTATTTCCTTTTAAACACTTGAAATTTAGTATGTCCTGCTTGAAAATGCTGTAATACCATTTCCCTTTACTTCCCCACACTGCACTAGATATATTTTCACCAAACAAGAACAATCTCACTTTTAAACAATAGAAATTCCGCAAAAAATAACATTAAAATTCCTATTTTCCACGAAAATATCATTAAATTGATTTTTACACTAGGAAATCCTTTAATATCATTTTCTCCGACTAGCTCATATTGCATTAGACATATTTTCCCAAAACAACAACAATTTCATTTGTAAATAGTAGAAAGTACACAATAATTTATTTAAAAATACTTATTATTCACAAAAATGCCGTTAAATTCGTTATGCCATGCTTGAAAATAGTAACAAAACTATTTTCTTCAACTACCCCACACTACACAGACATATTTTTCTAATTCAAGAACAATTTCACTTTTAAATAATACAAATTACACGATAAATTTACTTAAAAACACTTATTTTTTATGTAAATGCACCTCCTATATAGGACACTTTGAAATAATTCTAGTTTAAATGCACCTCTTATAGGACACTTAGAAATAATTCTATTTTTTCTAACTACTTATGCACTCAAAATTAACACTTCTATGAAATAACTAAAACAACACATTAACACTATAATAATAATATTAGTTTGAACTGATTAACTATATAACTGATAAACTATTTTTTCATATAAATTAAACTTCATCATGTATAAAAAATAATCTACTTTTCTATCCTGAAGGCTAAACTATAATTGGCATAAAAATCACTTCATACTTTGCTCACATCACTTTCTAATAAACTTTTTTTAGAAATTCCCCACTTTTAATATCACTTTTTAATAAACTCACCAATTTATGTAACCCTCGCCTCTACCCAAATAAACGTATTGATCTGCTGTAGAAATCTTTAGATAAATATTTGAACTTCAATCTTCACCTTCCTTTTGAAACTGAAAAAAAAGCACAAAGTATCAGATCTTTTAAAATAAAAATACACTTTAATTAGTGAGAATAGATATACTTATCTGATGTGAAACTGCTTCCTATTGACGATGTGCTAACATTTTTTCCGATAGCTATATATAGATTGTCACACATTTACCTAGCAACAATAATTTTCCAATCATATCCTACATTTTTCATCTAAAATAAAAAAACTTTAACACTACTGGCGAGCACGATTTCTCTCCATCACGCATAAACCTACAGTGTAAACATTGTGTGCCTAACCTACTTGACACTGACAGCGCCGTAAAAGATGAACTGAGGAAACGTAAATGACGGAATACGGAATGTATAAGTTCTATCAATGATACTGCAATCTGTCTTATCGATAGATAATGGATTCAGAAATTGACCGAAAGAGATCATGACATCATATATACCATGCATTTGTTTAGCAGTGTAGCACCAGTAGATAGTAGATGATGGTTTATCAAAGGAAAAGTAAAAAATAGTGAAAAGTAACAATAGTGGTAGTCTGAAAGAGAGAGAGAGGGAGAGTAAATGCTGCTACAACAGGAAATTCCACATTTGATGTCACGATTTCAAATAAATATTACATTTTTATGCACAATTTTTAATTTTATTTCAAGAAATGTTACTTTCTGATTTTGTATTTTTTTGTTATAGATCATAAAACAGATAGATTAAAAACATACGTGGATTAATCTTTAATAATTTAACAGCAGTACTGGAGTTTCTAATATATTATAATTGAAATTGAATTATAATTGAATGACAAGTATGGTTATACATGAAGAAAAACATTTAAAACATTTGAATTCATAGCACCATGAGCATCTGACAAATGCTTGCTCACTGCAAAGGCAACGCATTTTTTTTGTTTCTGGTGGAAAACAAATTTGTTTTACGTTTTGGAAGAAGGGTCTATCTTCTATTAGCTTAGCAGCAAACCAGGCATATTTGAGCATTTTTTCATAAGCAGGAGTAGAGAGTTGATTATGAATCAATGCATGTATTTTTATCGCATCAGCTCTGGAACTTAGTTGACTGTCTTCCTTTAATAAGTAAGTACAATTTTGCAATTCTTTGATAAAATACTTAACTTGTCTATAAAAATAAACGTCACAAGGTTGTATCAGTGGTGTACAACCTGGTGGAATTATTTTTAATTGACATGTCTTTTCAGAATCAGAATTCACAAATTGGTTAAACGTATCATCATTCTTGTGTCCTGACCAACTATCCAAGAGTAGTAAAAAGTTGCAGCTTTCACATATGGTTTAAGGGGAGGCCGAAGTCCCGTCAGTAAGTTTTTGAAAGTTTTCTCTTCGAATAATTAACCGATTGGACTGAAATTTTTGGAGTATACTTAAAATTTATATACAAAGCGCGCTCAAGTCTTGAAATTCAAAAAAATTATTGTCTTTCAATTTCGTAATTTATAGGTTATGTTACCCGAGCATGTTTTTCAAGGTTTTCTCGGCAATTAATTGATTGTTTGAGTTGTGATTTCGGGAAATAACTAAACATTAATATCCAAAGTGCGCTCAAGTCTCCAAAATCCAAAAAGATAAGAATTTTTTAATTTATACAATAAAAACGCGTTTTACTGAATACAACGCCACCCTCTATTTAAAATACATTGACTCCGACGTCCCCTTAAGGGGGTCGGACACCTTTAGAATAACGAAAAATCAATTTTTTTTTATTACATATTTTACTAAAAAACACACTTGTAGAATATGTCCCAATTAGTTTTAAAGCATTATCTATTCCTGTTTTAAGAATATACACAAAACACTGATAAATCTTTTCATTTGTTTTTTGTTCAAATTACATTTTTCCCCTTGTATACATAATTACATAATATAATCATATATTATTTTTACTAATTTTTTTTTCATTTCACTGTTCGTAATATATTTAAAATTCTCACTCTAAATATCTGTCTGTATATACTTTAAAAGATCCAAAAATAATATTTTAATCATTAATACAAAGATAAAAAATAAATAATATAATTTATGGACGGTATTTTTGACAAAAATTAAAATTTGATTTTAAACTTATATAGTAGTTAAGTTCGCACCGTAACAACCTGGCTTATCAACGACAGCCTCTTACAGGCTCACAGCTCACTCCTTTATTGTAACAGTGAATCCACATTGCATGCCGTATACCATATGCCGTATGCCGTCAGAAAAATAGTTGTCCGAAATCTATAATATTTATAACTCTGTGGTTACAATTCCCATAGGGCCGTCACACAGCTCTGAGGAACAGATATAAAGTACAAGAATAACATGGGTTATATATCTATATATACGAAGAACAGCAAGGAACAAGACTCTTGTTCCTTGTGTATCTCGCTGTTCCTCGTATATATAGATATACTAAGCCATATTATTCTTGTACTTTATATCTGTTCCTCAGAGCTGTGTGAAGGCCCATAGGATTTATAACCATAGAGTTATAAATCCTATAGATTTCAGACAACAGCTTTTTTTCTGACGGCATACGGCATACGGAATACGGCATGCAATGTGGATTCACTGTAACAGAGCTGATTTTAACCTATGTAAAAGTCCGCAAGCAATGTAAACATGCACAGTTGTCATTTCATATAAACACTGTGATATCAGCATCAGCACCTTTTCTATACAAAGTGTTGTTCTTAATTTTCATTGTTTCCAACGGATTTTGGAATAAACATTTAGTGTATTATTATAAATCAGTTTTTAAAAGTGTTTGAATAATACGTGTGACAGTTGAATTAATGTTTTAGAAGTAGCTTTTAGTACTTGAACTTTTATTGGAAACTTTATACTTAAAATAACAGGGATTGATACTAAAGAAAAATTAAGTCTATATTGACTATTACAAAAAACATTTAGTGTACAGATATAATCAACTTTTAAAGGAAGCGAACGATATGCTATTGTGCAGAAAAATGTTATGGAACCTTCGCTTCTGCTAGAAAGCTACCATTATCAGCCATTGCCTGAATCTCACTATGATATAATTGACATTTTATTTTCTGAAGTAAAAACAGTTATGCATTGCAATATATATCTATCAGTCGTATTCTCTTTATTAAGTAATAATATTATATGTGAAAAAGAATAATGAAGGACAAGTAAAGAAGTTCACCTTATCAGACATTAAAAGAAGATCAATATAGGAATGCTGCTGCTATAAACATTTTTTTCAAGCATTTGGATATGGCGATACTGGCTTCATTACATGCATGAAGGATTTTGGATTTCTCAACATATTCTTTATTTACCTCAGTATATGTATAAGAATCTAATATATGTGATAAAGATTATTAAAACATATGGATTTAAAAGCACCAAAGGATCTACATATTAAACCACTTAACAAACTTGACTGACTGATGTGGATATGACTGTTACGCGTGCTCATAGCTTACAAGTCTGATAGATCGTATACTGAGGTACCAGAATATTTGTTCTAAATGTAAAATATTTTGAGCGAAAAACAATATTTTTTTGTATTTCAGGGCAGAGATGGAGTTAAGAAATAAAGAAGAAGAAATAAAGAAGTATTTTAGTAATTTTATCTTTAAAGCGGTTTTCTACATAATGTAAAATTTTGATCTCTGCCGTCGACTCCAGATTCAGAAACTGCATATATTTTAATGGGAGTGGTCCTAAAATTTTGGTATTTTATATGTCTATTGACTGAAGAGTTGTATGTATCCAATTTATTTGATTAAATAATTTTTTACGGTCAAAGATTGCTAAAAAATCTGAATTTCACTTAAATTTAAAGAGAGAGAAAAGATGGCCGCTTGAGTGGTTTGTGCTTAGTATTGGGTGTCAGTGCAGATGGAAAAAACTGGTGATTGAAGACAGTGAAAAAAGGATAGAAGGCACAGACGGAAAGCCAAAAGAAAAAGGAGTCGAAGTAGTGTAGTGTGGAGTGACGTGTAAAAAGTGAAGAGAAAGGAAAGGAGAAAGAAAAGGTGCAAAAGACGGTACAAAAGACCATAGAGTAAGAGAAAGCGCGCGTAGAGAAAGGAGGTAGGGAGCATAAGGCTCAACCTACAGTAGAAAGGAAGGGAACTCGGAGGGGAGTCTAACGGAAGAAGCGGGCCATACGGCTCTGTTTACAAAGGAACTATCTAAAACACTGGAGAAGATAGTAGGATGAAAAAATTGCCTGATCTGAAGGGTCAGTCTACAATAAAGACAACAATAACAAGTCAGAAACACGAATACAAGGAGACCCCGAAGAGTACCCGGTTTATGAATAGTGGAGAGAGAGGCGGAGGAGGAAATATAACGGACTCAGAAGAGTACACTACACAACTATCACTACTATGAGAAGACGAAGAAGGAACAGGAACAAGAATACAGAGACAAAGAAGAGTCAGAGCAAAAAGCTGCACGGAAACACAACATATAGAGGTTGAAGACACACCACACAAGAAAGAAGCGGCATACGCCAAGAGAAAGTTAGAATCACCGGAAGAGAGAGAAGAATTTAAGAATAGGAAAAAACAGAAGCAGAAGAAGAGGATAAGAGAAAAGCGGAAGAGGAGCTTCTAAGGAAATTCAGCAGTAGTAGGAGGGTAACAAGATCACCAAAAAGGAATACAACTGAAAAAAGAGTAGAAGAATTAGAAGAGAGAAAAGGAAGAAAATTAGAGGAAAGCAAACAAAGGAAGGAAGAGGGAAAAGAGAAAGAAATGGAAGTAGACAGAGAGGAATGGAGATCTGTAAAAGAGTTGATACAGAGGATGTCAGAGGATATGAAAGGACTGAAAGAGATAAAGGAAGGTACGAAAGATATGAAGAAGTTGGCAGAAGAGAATAGAGATATGTGCAAGAAAATGGAAGAGAGGTATGAAAGATTGGAGGTAAGAACATCAAAGCTGGAGCAAGAAGTAAAGAGAAAGGTGGATGAAGAAAAACTGACGGACATGATGGAAGGGATAAAGACGGAAAAAGAGAAAAGGGAGATAAATGTGAAGGAATTAAGAAAAGAGATAACAGAGATAAAGAAGGAGCAAGAAGGATTAAGGAAAAGGAAGAAAGAGAAAAAAGGAGAAACAACATCCTGATAACAGGGATAAATCAAGAGAGGGTAAAAGAGAAAGCAGACTTGGAAGAATGGATAAAAGAAAAAATGGGAGTTATAGTGAGCTTGAAGAGAATGTGGAAGTCAAAAAAGGGAGATATGATAGGAGCGGAATGCAGAGACAGGGATCAAAAGGAATCAATAATGAAAGTGAAAAGGGAGAAACTAGAAGGTGAGAAGATATATATAGGACATGACAGAACGTGGAAGGAAAGGGAGAATGAGAGGAAAATGAGAGCATGGCTAAGGAGCAGGACAAAAGAGGAGAGGGAGAAAGCGAAGGTAAGGCAAAATAAAGTAATAATTGGAGAGACGGAATGGGTGCTGGAAGAAGAAGAAGGTAGAATGAAGGTTTTTTACCCAAGGAAAAAAGGAGAGGAGGGAGGGACAAGAGAAAACGGGGAAAAAGGAGGACTACGGACATAATATTCTGGAATGTGGCAGGAATAACTACGTTAAGCGAAGAAACGTGGGAGGATTTGAGGGAGTTCGGAATAATAGGGCTGACGGAAACATGGCTAGAACCTAGGAAGGAAAAATTTTGGAAAAAAGACTACAGGGGTACAACTGGGAAACGGTAGCTGCAAAGAGAGTAAGAAAGAAAGGAAGGGCCAGAGGAGGGATGCTACTTCCAATAAGGAAGGAGATAGAGATAATAAGACAAGAGAAGGAGGAGGAGGAGGAAGGTATGGAAAAGGAAGTGCAAGCGAAAACAATAAAGATAGGAGGGGAAGAGATAAGGATAATATCAACGTACATGAGGGACAAAAGAAGGGAGAACTGGATTTGGATAGAAGAAGAAAGTGAAAAGTACAGAGGGGTACCAACAATAATAGGTGGAGATTTTAATGCGAGGACGTCAGATGAAGGAGGTAGAACAGGAGGAGTAGATGTGCAGAGGACAAGCAGAGATAGGATAAAAAACAGAGAAGGTGAGGAGATGTTGGATAAGATAAGGGAATTGGGAATGTATATCACAAATGGGGGGGGGGGCAAAGGGGAGGGAGAATTTACATACATAGGAGGGGGAGGAAAGTCCGTAATAGATTATGTGGTAACAAATGAAGAGGGGTTCGAACGAATAGTGGAGATGGAAGTAGGAGAAAATACTCAGTCAGACCACCAACCGCTGATAGTGAGACTGAATAAAGAAGAGGAGGGAAAGGAGGAGATCAAAAGAAAGAAAGTGATGGACTGGTCGGAGAAAGGGGTAGCGAATTTCAAAGTAAATCTTGAAAGAAAAGGGGAAAGTAAAAACTGGGCGGAGTTAAAAAGGAAAATACAAAAGGCAATACAATGGAAAGAGATAAGAAGAGATGGAAAAAAGAGAGATATGGTGGGACAAGTCATGTCACGAGAGAAAGTTACAATTGAAGGATAAGCTGAGGAGATGTAAGAGAGGCACGATGGAAGTGGGTGAGTATAGGACGGAGAGAAAGATGTACAAAACTGGATAGAGAGGAAGAAGAGAGAATGGAACGAGAAAATATATATATATATATATATATATATATATATATATATATATATATGTGTGATAAAGATTATTAAAAACATATGGATTTAAAAGCACCAAAGGATCTACATATTAAACCACTTAACAAACTTGACTGACTGATGTGGATATGACTGTTACGCGTACTCATAGCTTACAAGTCTGATAGATCGTACACTGAGGTACCAGAATATTTGTTCTAAATGTAAAATATTTTGAGTGAAAAATAATATTTTTTCGTATTTCAGGGCAGAGATGGAGTTAAGAAATAAAGAAGAAATAAAGAAGTATTTTAGTCATTTTATCTTTAAAACTGTTTTCTACATAATGTAAAATTTTGAGCTCTGCCGTCGACTCCAGATTCAGAAACTGCATATATTTTAATGGAAGAGGTCCTAAAATTTTGGTATTTTATATGTCTATTGACTGAAGAGTTGTATGTATCCAATTTATTTGATTAAATAATTTTTTACGGTCAAAGATTGCTAAAAAATCTGAATTTCACTTAAATTTAAGATTTTTTAGCAATTTTTGACCGTAAAAAATGATTTAATCAAATAAATTGGATACGTACAACTCTTCAGTCAATAATCACATAAAAAACCAAAATTTTAGGACCTCTCCCATTAAAATATACGCAGTTCCTGAATCTGGAGTCGACGGCAGAGCAAAAAGTTTGAAATGGTCATATATTTGGTTAAAATCGATCAAAATTTTTTTTTGGGTCTCATTTTATCATAAATTGAATATATTTTTAGGATATTACTTCTAAATATTTCTAATTATGAAAATTAATTTTTTTCAGATCATTTTATGAAGAAAATTGTAAAGGTGTCTGACCCCCTTAAGGACATTGTTTATAAAATCTTGAAGTAAATTTGCAGATAGTTTTCCAGATTTTGAGCAGGTAATAATAGTGTTTCCAAACTGATTGGATAGTTCATTCACACGTGTTTGTACCTGCACTCCGAATTTCCCAGATTGCTCTTGGAGGCATAAAAAAACTTTTGGAAGAAGCTTACCCGAAGCAGTTATGGTGTATTGAGCTGTATACGAATGCGTCACCTTATTTACATCGCCAATATCAACCTCAACTTTCTTTTGTCGACGGAGAGTCAGAGTGCGGCTGCAGTTAATTCTGTACTCAGATCCAGTTTGGTCTGAATTCAAAACATAATATAAATTATATGATGGTATCAATGAAGCACACTCATTTTGAAACTGTTGAGCACTTTCTTTCAATTGTTCTATTGATTTTTTTTTCTGTTGGCTTAATTAATTTTGTTATTTTTCTTTGTCTGATGCGAACTTTTCTTTTGAATTCATTTACTCAGGATAAAGATGCAGTGAAATCAAAGTCTTCGGATAAAAATTGCATTGCTCCTTGCATGGCTCATTCCTGTAAGTTCCTTGTGGTGATATGGACATTTCTTTCTAAAGCCTCATAAAAACGATCAGGAGTCCATTTTATGATAGCCTTACATTTATCAAATACTGTTCCGTCTTTCTGGATTTCCTTTTCCCACCTCTTCAACTCATCCATTCTAGTCAAAGCTCTGCTACCATGAGCATGCAGCGTTGACAGTTTCCATTTACGGTGTTCACGAGCCAGACTTAAAATTCTCACCTTTGTTTCCAGGGGAGTTGGGTCGAATTTTAGCTTTTTCACTTCAGGTTCAAATACTGACTGGCTTGACTGGTTTGATGAAGTAAACTGGCTTGCTGACTGACTTGGTCAAGAAGACTGGCATGTTGACTGACTTGATCACTCTGAAAATGAAAGTAATGTGATAATGATATTGAACCCATTACATTGATAACAAAATTGTGGAAAATTATTATAATTTGCTTAGAATAAAAAAATAAACTATTGTAGTATTAATGTTTAAAAAATAAATTTTATTAATAGTTAATCACTATTTTCATTTGTCACGGGGTGGGTTTTAAGGGATAAGGTGCGTTTCTCTTAAAATAATCATAAAATAATTATGACAATAAATTTAAAGATTAAATTAAAAATTTTTTTTAAATTATCGAATGAAAACTTTTTAATTAAATATGCCATAAAATTGAATGAATCTAAAGAATTTATGCTGCCTAACAAAAAATCTCATGCAAATCGATAAATATTCTTATTCATACATACCGTTCTTATTACAAACCATCTCATCAGTAAATTGATCAATATTTTTATTTGTTTCCACATAAAAAGTAGAAGGTTCATCTTCTACATGTAGTTTATCCTGCTCACAGAAATCATATTTTTCAATTATAGAAATGATTTTTTCAGCTAATTCTTGTGCAAACATAATCGTTGAATCTGAAGAATTCTCACTTCAATCACTTTGAACATAATTTTCATTTTTCAAACGTTCAAAACACAATATCAGACTATCTGATATAAATTTTTCTTTCAAATTTACATCTGTATATTCACTTGTGGATGGAAATGACTCCATTTTATTTTAATAATAATAAAAATATCGTTTTGAAAAACTACGGTAAGCTCTTCAGAAAATTTTTCTCGAGAGTGAAAATCGGCTTTCGAATTCCGAATGTATAAAATCTAAACGCCAATTATTTAAAAAGTTCAAATTTTCAAACGAAGCGTCTGATTGGTGCAAACTTTTTACATGGCGTGCTTGCTTCCGCAGTTCAGCCACGGTGGCTATATAGCGCTGTCAGTGTCAAGTAGGTTAGGCACACAATGTTTACACTGTAAGTTTATGCGTGATGGAGAAAAATCGTGCTCGCCAGTAGTGCTAAAAGTTTTTTAATTTTAGATTAAAAATGTAGGATATGATTGGAAAATTATTGTTGCAAGGTAAATGTCTGACAATCTATATATAGCTATCGGAAAAATGTTAGCACATCGTCAATAGGAAGCAGTTTCACATCAGATAAGTATATCTATTCTCACTAATTAAAGTGTATTTTTATTTTAAAAGATCTGATACTTTGTGCTTTTTTTCAGTTTCAAAAGGAAGGTGAAGATTGAAGTTCAAGTATTTATCTAAAGATTTCTACAGCAGATCAATACGTTTATTTGGGTAGAGGCGAGGATTACATAAATTGGTGAGTTTATTAAAAAGTGCTATTAAAAGTGGGGAATTCCTAAAAAAAGTTTATTAGAAAGTGATGTGAGCAAAGTATAAAGTGATTTTTATGCGAGTTATAGTTTAGCCTTGAGGATAGAAAAGTAGATTATTTTTTATACATGATGAAGTTTAATTTATGAAAAAATAGTTTATCAGTTATATAGTTAATCAGTTCAAACTAATATTATTATTATAGTGTTAATGTGTTGTTTTAGTTATTTCATAGAAGTGTTAATTTTGAGTGCATAAGTAGTTAGAAAAAATAGAATTATTTCAAAGTGTCCTATAAGAGGTGCATTTACATAAAAAATAAGTGTTTTTAAGTAAATTTATCGTGTAATTTGTATTATTTAAAAGTGAAATTGTTCTTGAATTAGAAAAATATGTCTGTGTAGTGTGGGATAGTTGAAGAAAATAGTTTTGTTACTATTTTCAAGCATGGCATAATGAATTTAACGGCATTTTTGTGAATAATAAGTATTTTTAAATAAATTATTGTGTAGTTTCTACTATTTACAAATGAAATTGTTATTGCTTTGTGAAAATATGTCTAATGCAATATGAGCTAGTGGAAGAAAATGATATTAAAGGATTTCCAAGTGTTAAAATCAATTTAATGATATTTTCATGGAAAATAAGAATTTTAATGTTATTTTTTGCGGAATTTCTATTATTTAAAAGTGAGATTGTTCTTGTTTGATGAAAATATATCTGGTCCAGTGTGGGGAAGTAAAGGGAAATGGTATTACAGCATTTTCAAGCCGGACATAATCAATTTCAAGTGTTTAATAGGAAATAATAGGAAATAAATAAAAATATACATATATTTAATTATATTTTTAACATTATTAAAAGATCCAGGGCCTATGAGATCAAACTGAGGGATACGTGTCTTTTTTTTGGTTCTAAGTAGCTCTGTTCGACCCTAGGAAAATCCATGACCCAGAGGGTCCGCACTCTACTTGTAAGTAAAAAATATGTAAGCCATTTTAATCTATCTTTTCATTGTTACATTATTTGTATAAATTTTCAATTTAATTTCTATACATTATTTACTATTATATATTTAAGTTTATTAATATATGACTAACTTTTTATCGCAAATGTGAGTGGGTCACAAGACCAAAAACAAAAAAACGGTCATTTTACATCTATATAAATGCAGGGAGTATTATTTAGACCATTTTGGTTGTGGTGGGCTTATGACCAAACTTTTTAAAAAAGATGCTCTTTTTACAATTAAAAATTTTGAAATCTATTTTGAACAGCCCAAATTGTCACGGGACGGTTAAAAAGACGATCGCATGACCGGTTAAAAAGAAACCGTCTTCTTACATCAATGAGTCAGAGACAGCAATCCAGACAGACAAATGAAATGAGAAAATTAGAAAAAAAAATTAAATAATATGAATGCGCCTATGACGGTACCATAGTGGTGGGATATATTATAAATTACTGTATCAAAGTTCATACTCAATTAAAAAATGAAATTTATTTGGGAAAATAGAAATATACACTAAATTTAACATATTACATTCTAGATTAGAATTGATACATTTTCAATATTTTAATTAGGGGTTGATGAGCGGAGCGAGTAGGGGGTACCCCCTAGTATGTGTGTGTGCGTGTGTGCGTGCGTGTGTGTGTGTGTGTGTACACACACACACACGGGTAACTTCATGTCAACTGTTCAGCTCAAAATCTTAAATTAGCTCAACATTTTTTTACTCATTCCAAATTACCCCTAAAACACAACCCTAGAGTTTTAGAGCAAAATATTCAATCGTTCAAAAATTAGAATAAATTGAAATTTTGAAAAATTTGAATTTTTTCATAAATCTTCAATATTTATTATTTTTTAACTCAAAAACTTGAAACTTTTTGCACATTAAATAGGAAAAAGTTTTCAAATTGTAAATAGAATTGCTCAGAATTTTTGTAGATCGATGCAAATTATTTTGCCAATTTATACTTGACAGAACACCATTCAAAATATGCGTAAGGCGAATGCTACTGTATCAATATCCCTCACCAAAGGCTAAAAAATTTGTAAAAAGGTCAAGGTCACTATTACCTTCATAATGCGACCTTGATCAAGATGGTAACAGATCACAGTAAAAAGTTACGGACAATTAAAACTGTCAAAACAGTGAAAAATACTATAATAATACTATAATAGCACTATAATAGTACTATAATAGTAGACAAATAATAATAGGTAATTAAACTGTCAAAAATGTGAAAAATACTATAATAGTACTATAATAGTACTATAACAGTACTATAATAGTATTTTTCACTGTTTTGACAGTTTTAATTGCCAGTAACTTTCTTCTGTGATCTACTACCATCTTGATCAATGTCGCATTTTAAAGGTAACCTTTTCTACAAATCTTTTAGCCTTGGTGAGGGATATTGATACAGTCGCATTCGCCTTACGCATATTTTGAATGGTGTTCTGTCAAGTATAAAGTACCAAAATAATTGGCATCGATCTGCAAAAATTCTGAGCAATTCTACTTACAATTTGAAAACTTTTTCCCACTTAATGTGCTATACAAGAAGTTTCAAGTTTTTGAGTTAAAAAATAATAACTAGGAGAAATGGCTTGTTTTTGGGTCGTAGTAGAAAAAAGAAAATTATTATTATTATTAATATTATTTATTATTTCTAAAGCCAAATAAGCATTATAAACGATAATATTGTTTTATTATGAAAATGTAAGTGTTTAGTTAGACATTCGTGAAAAAGGCTCCCTGGTGGAAATTGTCCCTATCGAAAATATCCAGGAACTTAATAAATATCTAGTAAAATAGCTAATTTCTATATAGTGACGAAACGATTTTTCCGGTCATATTCTCTATTTAATGATCTTAAAATGTTTTTACTAAGTTTTCTCTGTAATTTAATCATGTATTTAAAACAAAATATTATAAAAAGATAGCTAACCAAAATGTTAACACGAATTATTGGTATTTAATTCGCTTATAGTATTGATTTAGGAGATATAAACGAAAACCATGATTTTTCTGTTTGATTCTGTCTATCTCATTCTTCGTCATAATATCAAGCCTCTTACTGGCCATTTTCTAACTAAAAAACTGGCTGACTTTAATATCTTTTAAATACTCATAAAGAACATCCTCCTATCCTATTATAAAAGGGAGATAGCGATATTATCGAATTGAAGCTTACAAAGCCAACTTCAGAGAGTTATCAAAAAATTTCAGTGGCTAATACAGTAGGTAAGATAGGTTAGTGTCGACAGGCGCACGTAGCGCGCTCGCGTTAAGGGGGTTCATCCAATTTTCAGTTTATTTAGGAAGTCTTCGAAACTTTTTTCACATGTACCTGACATCATTATCTATATGATATCCTCACAAAAAAGAGCCTAGCTTCACCGTTATCGAGATATTAATTGTCAAATTTGAGCATTTTAACATGGCGTCTTATGGGACGCACACGCGCGAAAGATCGATTCAGTCTATAACTTCAAAGATACATTTAGCGTTTGTCTGAAAAACTAATATGTTATTAAGATCAATAATTAGAATATCATATTACAAGTTCAGAGATCCTAGCTTCACCGTTTTTAAGATATTGTAGTTGAAAGTATGGAATTTTAGGTGCACGGCCGCGCGTGCAGACGACGCTGGAGCGGTGGGGTAACACACAGACGAGCGCCGCTCTGTGTGCACGCTCACAGACCGCACGAAGCTACGTGTATGTGTCAGTCCCGTATAAACACGTGCTCTAACTACAAGAGTGGGGGCCCCATGCGAGCAAGCCTGTGCGCGCGGTGCGGGGTGACATTGATTCTTGATACGTTCCTGGTTGGATGAACCCCCTTAAGGTAGTTCATCACACATATATAGCAATATATACAGCGTGCCCAAAAAGTCTGGAAACACCCAAATAATTTCTCAGCTGAATTACTATTGGAAAATGTTAAGGTCGCCTTTGTAGTAATTTTTTACGAGGAATCCAATGGTGACCTTGGATTCGACCTTGGACCTCATTTTTGAGGTTATTTCAAGGTCAACCTCATTTTTTTAAATGGTAACCCCTATTTTTTATAGCGGAATCTGAAAGAGCGGAAAATTTTACGTCCGGATATGTATTAAGGTATGAGGTTGAGGTTGCCCCCAGAGGTCAAATTGAGGTCAAAGTATGATTTCTTAAAAATTTCGCGAGTTCAGTGGTAAAACAAAACAAACAAAGGTAAGGTTTGGTAAGTTCGAACGAAGACTTGAAGGTGACCTCTGATTCGACCTTGAACCTCATTTTGAGCCTCATTTTTGAGGTTATTTCGAGGTCAACCTCATTTTTTTAAATGGTAACCCCTATTTTTTTAGCGGAATCGGAAAGAGTGTGAAACTTTACGTCCAAACATGTACTCAGAACATAGTTCAAGAAGGACCTTGACGTTCATTTGAAGGTCATTTAAACTTAATGACGGTCTGATCTTGTGTAAACTTTTTAATTTTTTTAAACAGTCTAACATCTTATTTCAAGTGCTCGAATTATTTTCCATCCACTTTTTGATAGTAACCTAATCGATGATCGAAAACACCAACAGTATTTTTGATCATTTCAGTAGGAATGAGAGCTGATTCATTGTAAAATTTTTTGAAGCGTTTAAATATTGAACATTGTTACTTGTTATTTTTCGTATGGTTAGAGTGACAATAAACTATTATTCATTCCATAACCACCACAGAAAAGGGTTGGTCATCTTTCAAACATATTTTTTGAAAATTAAAAGTTCTTTTTATTTTCAACTCAAAAAGTATTTTTGGATAAGGTCTACTACGAAGAGTAATAAAAATGAACAAACTCACTGATAGAGAAAGAATAACGATTCTCATGATGAGAGGTTGGGGACACATGCAGCGATCTTATAGGGCCGTAAGAGATATTTTTAATGCTTCATTTAGGGTTGGTGGAACTCCACTATCATTTTCAACAGTTCAAAAAACTGTTAGAAGGTTTGAAAATACCGGCACTATCAGCGATTTACCTCGATCAGGCAGACCAATGTCAGCAGGTAACGAAGAGAAATCTTTAGATGTTGTGTTAACATTCACCGAAGATCCGCATACTTCCGTTCGTAGAGCTGCTCAAGTGCACGAAATAAGTAAATCATCTATTCATAACATACTAAAGAGAGAAGTTCCATCCATTTAAAGTAACGCTAATACACAAGTTAAATGAAGATGATTTCGATCGTCGCGTTGAATTCTGTGATGATATGATGGCACGCATCGTACAAAATCCAAATTTTCCATCAAATATAGTCTTCTCAGATGAAGCTACATTTCAACTTGACTCAAGCGTAAATAGGCATAACTGTAGATATTGGGCAGTTGAAAACCCTCATTGGGCAAGAGAAGCCAAGTCACAATATCCACAAAAATTAAATGTCTGGGCTGGAATATTAAATAATAGGATTATAGGACCATTTTTTATTGATGGCAATTTAAATGCAGAAAAGTATGAAACTATGTTGCGGAATCAAATTGTTCCTGCTATAAGAGAAATAGCTGGAGAGGACTTTAATAACACATGGTATCAACAGGACGGTGCAGCAGCTCATTATGCACGAAACGTTCGCACATACTTAGATACAGTATTCATTAATCGATAGATAGGACGAAGAGGTGCAATTGAATGGCCAGCTAGGTCCCCCGATTTAACGCCTCTAGATTATTTCTATTGGGGTTATCTGAAGGATCGTGTATTCAAAACAAAACCCTTAAACTTAGATGAATTACGTGAAAGGATCATTGATGAATCAGCTCTCATTCCTACTGAAATGATTGAAAATGCTGTTGGTGCTTTCTATCATCGATTAGGTTACTGTCAAGAAATGAATGGAGAACAGTTCGAGCACTTGAAATAAGATGTTATACTGTATAAAAAAATCAAATGTGAGAGGCAAGGGGACTCACGTAAATCAAGCGCCCCATCGTGAGAGGCAAGGGGACTCACGTAAATCAAGCACCCCATCGTGAGAGGCAAGGGGACTCACGTAAATCAAGCGCCCCATCGTGAGAGGCAAGGGGACTCACGTAAATCAAGCACCCCATCGTGAGAGGCAAGGGGACTCACGTAAATCAAGCACCCCAAAGGGAACAGATTTTACTACGTCCACGTCGTTGTTCCTGGGTAACGCTAAATGTAAAAAATTGAACTTGACATGACTTTTAAGGACAATGTCAAGGTCACCATTAGATTTCTCGTTGAAAACTACTAAAGAATTAACCTCGCTCAGTGTGATAAAAAGTTTACACAAGATCAGACCGTCATTAAGTTTAAATGACCTTCAAATGAACGTCAAGGTCCTTCTTGAACTATGTTCTGAGTACATGTTTGGACGTAAAGTTTCACACTCTTTCCGATTCCGCTAAAAAAATAGGGGTTACCATTTAAAAAAATGAGGTTGACCTCGAAATAACCTCAAAAATGAGGCTCAAAATGAGGTTCAAGGTCGAATCAGAGGTCACCTTCAAGTCTTCGTTCGAACTTACCAAACCTTACCTTTGTTTGTTTTGTGTTACCACTGAACTCGCGAAATTTTTAAGAAATCATACTTTGACCTCAATTTGACCTCTGGGGGTAACCTCAACCTCATACCTTAATACATATCCGGACGTAAAATTTTCCGCTCTTTCAGATTCCGCTATAAAAAATAGGGGTTACCATTTAAAAAAATGAGGTTGACCTTGAAATAACCTCAAAAATGAGGTCCAAGGTCGAATCCAAGGTCACCATTGGATTCCTCGTAAAAAATTACTACAAAGGCGACCTTAACATTTTCCAATAGTAATTCAGCTGAGAAATTATTTGGGTGTTTCCAGACTTTTTGGACACGCTGTATAGCTATTCGTAATGAATTTTTTTTTGTTTTTTCTTTTATATTTGATACAACCAGATCAAGTTTATTCGAATGATGGGTGTCTTAAGAAGTAGAAAAATTTTTTTTCATGCAAAATTACGTAGTATCGGCGCTAAGATCTCATTTTGTTTTTTATGAAATTTGAGGGTAGGTTCGCGGTAACGATATTGTTGTATAACCGATCTGAACGGCGCTAGATCTCATTGCTTATCGAAATTCCAGTGAATTTCGTGAGTTTTCGATAAACAATGAGATCTAGCGCCGTTCAGATCGGTAATACAACAATATCGTTACCGCGAACCTACCCTCAAATTTCATAAAAAACAAAATGAGACTGATCGATACGATTGCATGTAAAATAAAAATTAGCAAAGAAACGACGTGTTAATGAAATTTCAAAATAATTAATTGTTGATATTAGCCCCAATACTACGTAATTTTGCATGAAAAAAATGTTTTCTATTTCTTAAGACACCCATCATTCGAATAAACTTGATCTGGTTGTATCAAATATAAATGACAAAAAAATAGACAAAAGAATAGCTTATATCTATTGCTATATATGTGTGATGAATTACCTTAAAGGGCCAGTCTTTAAAAAATGATATATTTGTTATGATATTAATTTATTCGTGATTTGGTTGGTGGCAGTAATGGGTTGCTAGCCTACAAAAACAAAAGTGGCGTGAAGTTTTTCGATTCGAGATGACTGGTCCATCTATTAAAGAGAGACTGCGATTAAGTATCGAGCTGTAGGCAGCCATGTTCAAATTGGAGGTCAGCCATATTGTTAGATGGATAAAACTGACTCTCATTGGTGGGTAAAATTGAAAAAACCATAATATTATTATATGATTCGATTGCGCGTAAAAAATGATTAATAACTAGGGGGGCCGAGCCCCGCTGCGTGTCTCGCTACGCTCGACACGCCAACCCCCCGCCCCCACACACACCTGCTCGTCGGTTCGCTCGTCGCCCGCCCCCTCCCTATGTAAAAACTTTTTACATAATAGGCACGACCGCAATGCTCAGAAAAATCTTATAATTTTATTATTGCATTAATTGTAATACTTATTTTCATCGTTATTATCATTAGAATACACATAAATACATCTCTGCAGTAAAATTTAAATGGAAGTTATGCGTTTACTATTACATATTTATTATCTTTTTGTAGAAAATTTGCCTTATAATTCTACAAATATAGATATATGCAGATAACTTTTCAAAGTCTATGATTCATATAAATTAATTAAGTATTATTAATTGATATGATTAAAGTACATATAGGAATATTAAATATATAAGTACTATGATTGCAATTATATTTAAAATTAAAAACATTATTGTCATTATTTCTATTTGAATTATAACAATAGTTTTTATTTCTATTTATGCAAATGTTGAATAGAAAAAAAGTTTTATTTCAATATTATAAACAACTTTTGTATTTGAAATTTTTGTGTTAAGTAAAATGCTTTTGAATAACATAAGGAAAATACCGTTTCATTACTCCCGATTAATACAAAAATATAAAGTTAAATTTTACGCAGTTTAACGAAAACTGTAAACTAATCGCTCACTGATGTTCGTATAACTTATACATATACACACATGCACACATACACTAATACCGTGAATAGGAGAAAAACAAAAAGAGAAAACTCAACACTGGTGCATTCGTCAATGGTAATTTGGCTTGGTGCTGCGTGTGTGCAGAATACATCAGCCGTAACGGCCATCTCGGCTATAGGCTGCGCATAGTGCGTTCGCACCAGCGCAAAAACGCATGCGACCCACGTGACCGTGAGCGCTCCCTGTATATATGATATGATATTATATATATATATATATCGCGCGCGCGCGCTTTCTGCTACTAGCCCTATGTGAGTCTATATGTTGACTGCGGCCCTACGGCGGCGTGCGCGCGCGTATGTCCATGGTGTGGTGTCAACAATCGCATCGTCTGGCTCCCGGCGTTCCCAGTGATGACGGTGGCTGCTGCAATACGCCGCCCTGAAGAATGTCGTCCCTATACTGTTCATCGTGTTTACTGGTTCATGCTAATATTCCTCAGAGACAGGATGTCGACGGCAGCGTGTCGACGGCGAGAGCAAATTTCGTAAGCCCTTTCTCGTATCCCCTCTGATAGGTAAGCTGATGGCACTTTCTCTTGTTGCAGGTATCTAGCGACCAGAGTAGTGTAAACGATGGGCACTGCTGCAGAATCTTTCTTGAGTGTAGTGATGTTGCTTGGCTCATTTATTTATTAGTCATATGTGGTTTTCAGATACTCAACTTTCCATGTGTGTGTTTGACTCTTATACTAGTCACTCTGTGTACAGTTAATCTGCTGCTGGTGCCTTCAGCGACTTTCAGGATGGAGGTGTTTTCAACAATGAAACAACAAGTGAAGGTTCCACCAGTCTTTCCCCTCTAATTGTTACAGGTAGCTGATGCAGTGAGAATAGTGAACAACAACCATTGCTACAGTATTTTCTTTCATATAGTAATGTTTTTTGTGTCATCTATTTATTAGTCATATGTGGTTTCAAGGTGCTCAACTCTCCTCGCTTGTCTCCTAGATCAGTGACTGATCTATTCATCTGTTTTGTTCATTCCTATCGTGAGGCAGTCCTTGAGATTGAGACACGCATGTTGGTCTCTATAGTATTTTCTTCTCAGATAGCTATTAGATAATTCTGAGCAGACTGGCATCCATGGAGTAGTGCCCACCTTGGGCCATCCAGCCTCATTTTGCAGCTTCCCCAGCTCTACAATGATCTTGAAGTATTAGTGCTTTAGAATGTGAGGGGATAGATAATTAGGAACTGGGGGATATCATAAAAGTGCTGTGTGTGTGGTTAGATGCGATACGGGTAAGCAGTTGTCGCTGATCATATAGCTCATCTAGTTAATTTCTAAGTTTAGTCAGGGTATAAGAACTCATTTCAAGGTATCTATTGTATATATAAGAGAGTCTTGCCTATTTAATAGTTTTCATTTTAATTCTTTATACATATTGAACTTTACTATACTACAAAATGTATAACACATACATTACACTAGAGTTTTTTTGTGTAATATAATATTACTTTAACATGTACTTTTATAATATTAGAAAATTTTTGATTCTCTTAGTTCAGTCGCTTAGGTTCTGTGAACATAATTAACAGGTTAAGCTGTGTAATTTTATATGAAATTTCTATTTGTTATCAAAATAGTAAGATAATATAATTATAGATTTTTAACAACGCAATTTTTAAATATTTTTCTGATTTTGATTTTACTATGTACTAAGTTCTCTAGATCATGACAAGAGACTGTAAGTTTTGACAGCTTTTATGTAACAGTTTTTGTTAGTTATTGTTTTAGTTTTTTATTGGTATTTAAACGATATCTATATCCTTTGTAAGGGTAAAGGTACCTATTATTAAACGAATTTACTGGTACTCAAATTCATTTCTGAAATATAAATAACTGAAACTATTTTTGTTATAATTATTAATCGTAGTCGATGCGCTAATGTTTTCTGAATAAGTAGCGACTAAAAAAGTGACATTTTATTGCGAATAAAAAAAAAATGGTTAATTAAAATTGGCACTAAGTAAATGTCCTATTATTAAACACCATTTTTTGCTGTGTCCCGGTGTTTAATAACCGATGACCCTATTATTAAACATAATTTTACTTTGCGCCAGGGTGTTTAATAATTACTCATGGCCTTATTAAACAGCTGAGTAATAATTTTTCAAACGAAATATTTCCTTAAACAGTTTGCGATTGATTTTTTAATTTATTTGTAAGAAAAAACATTAATCATTTAATAAATTTAAATTTATTTTAGAGTACTTAAAATTAATTTACAGTACTTATGATATAGTTTATCACAAATGAACCTGTTACTTATAGTATTACAAATAAAAATATGAAATAAAAATGGATAACGTTATAAAACAAATATTTATATATGATAAATAAAAAATTATGTTAATTTAAATATGCACTTCTATGTTTCCTTTTTTATTTGAATTTGCATTCCAAATACTTTTACTTGCAATTGCTTCTTTTCCTCTATCAATTTTTGTTTCTCTTCTAGTAATTCTTTTTTCTTTTCTACTAGTTTCTCTTCTTTAATTTTAATATTTATTTCGGATATTCTTTTTTGAATTTCTTTCGTTTTCTCTGACACTTCCTTCTTCTTTTCTTGTAGATTCTTTCTTTTTGCCAATTGTTCTTCTTTTATCTTTCGCTTTTCTTCTTTTGTTTCTGAATTTTCCACCAGGCTTCAGAAGTTCCAACTGCAGGTAGTTTTTCTTTGTTAGTTTTTTCTAGTCTCTGACGTTTTTTTTTGGTAAATATTCAGTAGGTAGAGTAAAAATTTTTTTTTAAATTTCACTTTTAGCAGAATCAGCAGATCCTGTAAGATTTATGAAAATATTAATAATACATTTGCCCTTAGTAAAAAAAAATGATAATAATAAATTTTTTTTTTTCTTTTTTTTTCTTTTTTCCCATAAGATCATTCAAGATGGCGCCGGGAAAGAAAAGACCTCCCGACAAGAGTAGTACAAAAGTATATAAGTGCCATCCAACAAAACCGGTGGCATTAGTAATTTGTATCATATGTGGAGACGCATATCATAAAAGTGATTTTGAAAGATTAAACAATACAAAAGATCTAGGAGATAACTTGGTAATTTGTCCGGAACACGTGCACATGTCTAACATAACCTATAATGAGGATAATGAGGAAGAAGAACACTTGAGTGAGACAGCAAAATTGATAATAGCACATATCAAAATGAGGCAAACGGATGAAATAAGAAAAAAAATACTAGAGGAACTAGCAGGAAAGACATTAGAATTACAAAGTGAGGCAGAAAATAATATAAGTGAGAATGAGGTTATGGTAGCTGAAAATAAGTTACTAAAACAACTGAATAATGAATTGCAAGATAAAAATAAACTATTACATGAGTTGCTTGAAAAATATAAAGAAAAAGAAACAGGTAACCAATTTACTAAAAAAAGCTTACGCAGACGTAACGAAGGAGATAAAAGTACAACCAAAAAAGATACCAAAAATTGTAGTTAAAATAGGCAAATATGATCAAAGTGAAGTTTTAAATACAATAACTAAATATCTAGTGAGAGAAAAGAACATTCAAACCAAAAATATATATAATAAAAATAAAAGTGATATTATAGTTAACTGTATGAACATTGAGAGTGTAACAGCTGCTGAAAAAATACTTCAAAGAAAACTACCGAAGTGTGATATATCTGCTGAAAAATTAAATAACCCAAAAATAAAAATAGTTGGCATAGACAACTATACAAAGATGAACATTAAAGAAATTGAAGAAGATATAAACACAAGAAATTTTAGTGACTTAAAAAACAGTGGTTCAATCCTTCATATGTACACAAATGAAAAAACAAAGCTTAGCTCCGTTATAATGGAAGTGCCACCTGAAGCATATAAGTTGATCAGAGATAACAAGGAAAGACTTTTTGTAGGACACCAAAGATGTATGGTTTATGATCTAATAAATATCTCACCATGTTTCAACTGTGGAAGACTAGGGCATAATGCGAAAAAATGCAAGAATAAACAGATATGTGTAAAATGTACAAGTAACCACGAAACAAACAAATGTAATAGCACCAAAACAGAATGCACTAACTGTATCTTTAGTAACAAAACATATAGAACAAACTTATATACTAATCATTCTCCATATGACATGAGCAACTGTGAAATACTTAAAAACAAGATAAAAAATATATAGATGCAACCGATTACCCTATCAAACCTGATTTACCGACTTGGAAACCAATAAGGTCGTACCAGCAAAATACACAATAGAGGGCAGATGCAGCTAACACACTCACCAGACCTGCAGTACCGGCAAGGAAACCACCAATACCGCTTACGCTAAATCTACGACAGAGGTCGTCTTTACAATCTACAGAAAGTATCGCGAGCATAGGAACCAGCCCAAACGCAATTTCAACAACACCAAATGCAATAAATGGCGCAGAATCATAAAGTATTAGAAGACATACATAAGCAATTATATCAGCAGGAAATCGCATATAATGATTTAAAGTCTTTTAATCAAGATAGAAAAGCAACAGATAATTTGATTTTATACTTGAATATAAGAGGTTTAAAAACTAATTTTGAGAAATTGCAAATCTTGAATAAAAGGCTTAAAATCAAACCTTATGTGATAGTATGTGCTGAAACCGGTAATTTAGAACACTATCAATATTATAAATTAAATGGATACAATATTTATTATAACCATAGTCACATAAACAAATCAGATGGTGTGGTCGTATATGTAAAAAAAGATGTAACCCAGACAACTAATGTGATAGAACAGAGCAGGCTAAAAATACTAAATACAATTATAAACCTTCAAAACAATAGTCATTTGGAAATCTCAGCTATGTACAGATCACATGATCTACATAACACAGAGTTTATTTTAAAGGTAAATCAATATTTGCAACTTAAGAGAAGAGTTAAAAACCATTTGATAATAGGTGATTTTAATATAAATATAATGTTACAAAACAATATTAGTCAGAATTTTCTATACAATTTTCTTGAAAATGGCTGTTACCCTGGTTTTACTGATACGACTAGACCATATAATGTAACTACTGATAGTGGAACATGCATAGACAATATTTTTATAAAAACTAGCTCAATCAATACAAAAACTTTCAAATTAATGACGCTAATTACTGATCACTATCCGCTATTTATAGATATAAAAAAACCTCTAGTGAATACAGAGATGAAAAAAAATAAAACTAATTATTCATTAAATTACAAAAAAATAGCTATTATAGCAAGTCAAAAATGTTGTAATGAATACACACAAATCGAGGATCCAAACGAAGCAATAAACCTTTTTATAGATGGAATAACACAATGTCAAGAAAAATCAAAAAGAAACCCGGCTAAATACAATAATGTACCTAGAAAAGAATGGATTACTATTGCGTTAATAAAATCCTGTAAAAAAAAGGACAAATTATATAAACAACTTAAAAAAAATCCAATGAATGAAAGATTACAAAGTGAATACAAAAACTATGTTAAATGTCTAAACAAAGTTATAAAAGATGCCAAAATTAAATATGAGAAGGATCTTATAGAGAAAAACTCAGATAATCCAAGACAACTATGGAAAATTATAAATTCCAAACTGGGTAACAAAAATAAAAAAGATAATAATATAAGTGAAATATATGATGAAAACGAGGAGATAGTAAAAATCCCATCCAAAATTGCGAACATCATGAATGACTATTACGGCAAAATGGGCAAAGAAATAAGTGACAAAATTACTGCCCCAAGTAACAAATTTATACAACTACCACCAAGTAACTTAAATACAATTTTCCTACATCCTACAAATGAAATTGAAATTAAAAAATAATTGAGAATTTGAAAATCAAGAATGGTGGAGTTGACAAAATAAATGCTAAGACACTCAAAACAATATCTGATCTTATAGCAGATCCTTTGGCACATATCTTCAATAAATGTATTGAAAAATCAATATGGCCGGATGCGCTAAAAGCAGCTGAAGTGGTACCAATTTATAAATCAGGGAAAAAATTACAAGTTAATAACTACAGACCTATATCATTAATATCGAATATAGCAAAAATCTTTGAAAAAGTAATCTATGAAAGAATTTTTGATTTTATTAAAAAACATAAAATATTAAGTGAAAAACAGTTTGGCTTTATTAAAAGCAAAGGAACCACAGATGCTCTAAGCTGTATTACAAAGAGGATCTATGAGAACTTAGATAAGAGTAAGCCCATTATAGTCGCATTTCTGGATCTAGCAAAAGCCTTTGATACAGTTGATCATAATATACTTTTACATAAGTTGCAAGCATACGGGATAAGAGGCAATGCTTATAATTTAATGCAAAGCTACTTAACAAATAGAAAGCAGAAAGTAAGAATTGGCCAAAGTGAGAGTGAACCGATAACAATAACAGTGGGAGTGCCACAAGGAACAATTCTTGGGCCATTACTTTTTATATTATATATAAATGATCTACTTATAACAATGCCAGAAAACTCAATTTTATCATATGCTGATGACACAGCAGTTATATCGTCAGGTAAAACCTGGAAAGAAGTTGAAAGTGAAATAAATCTATATCTTGAAAAAGTAGCTATATGGCTTGCATTGAATAAACTAACATTAAACATAAGTAAAACTGTGTACATAACTTTCGGAAATTACTGTGACAGTGTACCAAAAAATTTAAATGTATGTATTAACAAAGAAAAAATAAAGAGCGTTGACTCGTGTATATATTTAGGAGTAAATTTTGATTATAATCTAAAATGGGATGAACATATTAACTACCTAATCAAAAAAACAAGTTACTTAAATTTCATCTTTTACAAAATCAATAAATTTATGCAAACAAGTACGTTAAAGGTTATTTACTATGCGTTTTTTCACAGTGTTATTAATTATGGGATAATTGCCTGGGGAGGTGTATATAAAAACAATCAACATTTACTTCAAAATATACAAAACAGACTACTTAAACTAGTTTTCAAAAACACGTTTGAGCAAAATAAACCTATGAATATTAAGCAACTATTCACATGGGACTGCTTAAAATATCATTACAGCGAAATGAAAAATATATTCACAAACTCAAATAATAAGACAAGAAATAAAGCTATATTATTACCAAAAATTGACAAAAGAGTAAGCGAAAAAAACAATTATATAACTGCAATAAAGACTTTTAATATACTACCAAATGAGCTCAAAACTCTAGATATAGACAAAAGACCCGCAAGGTACAAAATAAAAGAATGGATTGTGAAAAATATTTATTGAAAACGAGTTGAATATTCCTTGAAAACGATTTGATACTATAAGTTCGTTATAGTAATTCAGTAATTCAAGTCGAAAATTTAGATAATTGCATATCGCATATTTACATATTACTGTTTAGAAAGTCTATTATGATGTTAAAAATATTTCATAGTTTTAAGAATTAGTATTAGTTTTAATTTTAAGTATATTATATACTCCGGACCTGCAAACAGGAAATTTATTTTTCTCTGCAGGGCTACAATAATGTAATGTACTTCTATAATGTACTCTGGATAAATAAATAAAATAAATAAATGTTATTTTAACCAACCTTGATTTGCAACCGTTTTATCATTTTCTTTGTCTGATAAAATAACATCAACTGATTTTTTATTTTGATCAGTACTAACTTACATATTTTCTTTTAAAATACTTGAAGTGCTATCTACATCACAGTTTTCTGAAAAAATTAACAATAAAAATTATTTATAATGTGTATTACATATTTAGAAAGCATGATAAAAAAATATTTAAACAAACCTGATTGATTTTTTTCCAAATTCAGTGGAAAATGTAAACTTTCCTGGTTTATAGGCTCATGCGTATTAGGTTCATCGACAAACTCATTTGTACTCTCACATACTGTTTCATCTAAAGTTGCAGACTCATGTGTATGAGGTTCATCGATAGACTCACGTGTATTCTCATATTCAGGCTCACCTAAAGTTACAGGTTCATGCGTATCAAGTTTATCGGTAGACTCTTTTGTACTTTCGTATAAAGACTCAGTAGTTTTATCTAAAGGAACTAGAAGTGCATTTTCTACAACCAGATCTGTAATTATCTCAGCACCTTGATTTGATATATCTAAAGGTGCACCATCTTGTACAAAATACTCTACAATTATTTCTCCATCTGACAAATTGACAGGTTCATTCATTAAGTCTGATACTATTTGGCCTTGTGTAGCAGATTCTAAAATAAATGAATTAAAAGAAGAAAGTGTACTATTATCTATACTGACTCCACTATCTTCTAAGAAATTAAGAAATTATCATTCGAAGACTCTACTAATTGTATATTATCACTTGTAAAATTGAATTCATTTTTTTCTTTATAATTAGCTGTAACAGTAACTTCATCATTCTTATCATTAATGCTGCTTCCTATTATAAAAAATATTAGTAAAAGTTACTATAAAATATTAATTTATACTTTAAAATGCATGATTAAAAATGTACAATCTGTAAAGACATAATATTACATAAAAAATAAAATATTTAAACAATATTTACAAAATTTGTATACCAAGAATTTTTTTTTAATGCTAAGCCAGTAGTGAAAGAGTCCTTTCTGTTCCAAATTACTAATTTCTGTATCGGTTGATTCTGCTGTCCTAAATTCTTCAAGAACTTCAGCAGGAAGGTTACGTTCAAGAATTTCCAAATGTTTACTCATATCTTCAATTCCATTTGATGTTAATGAGCTTTCGTCTTTTTGCTTTTCTTCATCCAAAGTATAAGATTTATTTTTTTTTCTTTTTAGACAATACGTTGTAATCTACAGATTTTGGATCAAATGGATATATCCAGAGGCTTTAAATCCATTTTGCACAATAGTTTTCTCTTCAGTAGAAGCTTCCAAAGCTAAATTTAAAACAGAAGGGAAATCTTCTTTTTTAAGTCGACTGACTTTCTTTTCAGCTTTCCACTTTGGAACTGTCTTCCGCCATACTATTTTCAGTGGATGAAATACTGCAATATCTAATGGTTGAAGAATATGCGTTGCATTTGGAAATAATGAAATTAGTTCTATCCTTTTTGCTCTACAAAAAGAAACTAGAGACACTGTAACATGCGATGAATGTCCATCAACATATAGTATCACAGGAAACTGTATATTTTTTTCCAACAGCCAAGGATAGAAAACATTAGTAATATATTCAAAGAATGTTTCTCTGGTCATCCATCCATTGTCAGAGTTACCGATCCCCCAACCTTTTGGACAATTTTCTAAAATTTTTTTTGGTACTCCCTTGTTATATTTAAACATAATCATTGATGGAGCACGTTCACCACTAGCACTATACATAACTAACGCTGTAAGGCACTCCTTCTCATCAGCGTCAACTATTTTATACACAGCTCTTGCTCCTTTCTCAACAAGCACTTTATCTGCTCTTGGACATAGCTTCATGCTAGTTTCATCACAATTAAATATACGGTTTGCTTCAATATCCTTTATTCCTGGTCTTTATTCCTAGTCTATTATTGGTAAAGTTATTTTTCTTATCAAGACTAATGATATAACACTGAACGCTATTAAGCAGTTCAGTTCTTGAAACAGGGTAGCCTCTTTCTGATCTATAAAGAATCCAATTTACTATTTCATTCTCCTCTTCATTGGATAAAACTGGTGGCGGACCACTTGTAGATTTTTTTCCTACAGGATGCTTCACTGCTTTGTAAATTGTACTCAGTGGTACACCATGTAATTTCGAGGCTTCTCTGAAAGACAGTTTTTCTTTATTCACTGCATTAACAGCTTTTTCAAGAGTTTCTTCATTGTAAATCTTCCTCTTTTCTTTCACAATAATCACTTGTTCATTAGCATTTTTTATATTTAATTTACGCCTCTGCTAAACGTACGACAGATCTGTCGTACGAATAACCTATAACCCATTTAGAAATATGTAAGAACTGCTGTTTTGAGAGTCTAACATGGAAGGGACTATTATTTCTTTAGTCAAACGTGAATCCTCGTCTATTTTTTTCTTTAGTCAAGCGTCAATTCTTCGACTAAAGAAAATTGAAGGTTAGGTTTTACGTATATATAGGTATACCTACCTACTGCGATCTGTCGTACTTCTAACATCGGCCTTTAATTTACCCTGACTTTTTTTCATTCTCATAATAACTTTACTTTTTGAAGATATAGTTGAAGTAGTTTTTTTTTCTTTTCACTGACTTTTCTTTTTAATTTTGCCATAACAAATAAGGTATTTGTCTGAAGTAAATATATCTTAATAATACTTAAACATGATGTAACCTATATTGTAGGTTAGGTTTTTACTTTCCAAAATTTTGTAGTATTAAAAGTATTATTTTCAACTTACGTATACTCAGACAACAATATCGATTTGTTATAATTTGTTGTATATGGCTTTGCATAAAAACAATTACGTTAATTAAATTCTAGTCAGCTTTACATAAAAGATACGTACACGTTTACTAAACCGGAGCAGATAAAGAAATCTTGTCCATAAGTATTAAACACGTACTTCTCGCGTTTAATACATACGGACATACTTATATTACGCGTACGCTTTTAGAAACACCAATTTAAATATTAAAAAAGAATTAAAAATATGTAAAATTTATTAAAATATCATTTCTACGGCTCAAAAGTAATCGCATAGTTTATAAATTGCAATTAAAACTAATTTTAATTATAGAATTATCTTTATAAGCAAAGTCGCTCACTTGTGAACTTTTTCACGCCTTACTTTAGGTAAAATTTGAACATTTCAATATGCTTGTGTAACTTTTTTAAAATAAATTATTACATAAAAGTTCTTACAATGAAAGAAAATTAATTGATAATAATAATAGTTAATAAATAATAATAAATTTTTTTTGTTGGCCTAAAGTATTATTAATATTCTTTATTTTAGCGTTTTACAAACTGTTTCTAAATAGGGACACACTTTGTGAAGTGTTTCCCAATAGGTACCTTTACCCCTATTTAAGAGTTCTATTGGAAATCAATTCTTTGTACGATAAGCAAAAATTGTCTATTTTATGTATATTTTGGCGTTTAAAATGTTTTTATAGATTTAACTCGTCAGGTATTTATTTTACATGAAAATCTTAAATGGGAAAAAGTTTTGTTTAACGATTATCTATAACTTATGTATTGAATATTTTTGTGTAAAATTAAATACTGTCAAGTTACAGTCGAAAATCGTCCATTTTATACGTATTCTTTGGCGTTTAAAATAGTTTTTATAAGTCTAACTCGTCAGGAGTTGATTTTACAAAAAAATGTTAACAGGGAAAAAGTTTTGTTTGAATATTATCTACAACTTTTTGTATTTAACATTTTTCTGAAAAATCAAATCCTGACAAGTTGTAGCCGAAAATCGTCCATTTTATGTGTATTTTGGCGTTTAAAATCGTTTTTATAAGTCTAACTCGTCAGGAGTTGATGTTATAAAAAAATGTTAAATAGGAAAAAGTTTTGTTTCAACATTATCTACAACATTTACGTTTAACATTTTTATGTAAAATCAAATCCTGTCAAGTTATAGCCGAAAATCGTCCATTTTTTACCTTTTTTTGCCGTTTTTCGCAGCTGTCTTGGGAAATATGGCTCGTAGCAAAAAATGTTCAATAGGAAAAATATGTCTTTTAATTAGTTTTAGCAGATACATGGGTCAGATTTTTACTACAACTTAAATTTGTATACATTAAGCTTAAAAATCGATTTTTTAACATTCTTATTTGCTCTGGCATTTTTGTAATTTTCGATGGATTTGGCTCGGTAGGGAACCATAAGTTACATATAATTAGACAAGTATATGGTCCAAAATTCGTTTGGATCTACCGAAAATTCGTTGAGATAATCGAGAAACTTGAGTACATACGGACGTACAGACATACATACATCACAGAAAACGCTTAAAACGCACTCATTTTTGGTGGAAAATACTTATTAAGCATTAAATTGTAAGTTCTTGAAGTCAGAAAATTTTCGCTCTGGTGAAATTATAAGGCTCTCCCGAGCAGCGGTCGTGCCTAAAAAATGAAGATTTATGAAAAAATTCAAAATTTTCAAATTTTCAATTTATTCTAATTTTTGAACGATTGAATATTTTGCTCTAAAACTCTAGAGTTGTGTTTTGGGGCTAATTTGGAATGAGTAAAAAAATGTTGAGCTAATTTAAAATTTTCATCTGAATAGTTGACATGAAGTTACGTATATGATCAAAACTACATTTTTCTTTTTTTTAGCTGATTTTGGCCTCAGGCGCCACCAGGTGTAAGACCGCCTTAAGTCTTAAGGTAGGATGGCCTGGATATCTCGGTAAGGGCGTGAGCAACAAAATCGGGATTAGCGTGACAAATTAGCAACAAATTAGCAACAAAATATCCCATAGTAGTTTGTTGAATTATTCAAAATTTAAAACAATTACGTAAGTTGCGTGACGGCTGGGTACCGCTACTAGGCGCTATTCTGATTTGGGAGATTTGGGAACTAGCCTATCTTTAAGCAACAAATCAGAAAAAATCAGCAACAAATCAGCAACAAATTATGCCACCTATCGCGTCACAAAATGTTTTGCCGTTCAAAAGTTAGAGCTGGGGCCCTGCCAGCTTAAGTCTTAAGGTAGCATGGCCTCGATATCTCGGAAACGACTGAAGCAGCGAAATCGGATTTGGCATAAAAATTAGCAACAAATTAGCAACATAATACTACATGTTTGTTTTAACGAATAATCCATTTTTTCCTATCCTTGAAGTCATTTTCGAAGACTTATACTCTGGAAATAGGTCGCTGAATGGTTTCCGACTTTATCACTCCGAGCATCTTGCAGCAACAAATTAGCAACAAAATATATCCTCTCTCCAAGGCCGCTAAGGCAAAAACTCGCAAAGGTAGGGAAACATTGTCTGCAAGCCTAATATTAACCTAGCCGATCGCTTGTTTCTCGAAAACGGCTGGAGCAACAAAATCGGGTTTGGCGTAACAAGTTAGCAACAACTTAACAACAAATTAGCAACAAATTATGGTATAGTTTATAAGCCCATGTCATAAAAGTGATCTGCTAGCTTAATAACCGTATAGCTATGGCTGTGCCAGCTTAAGGTCTTAAGGTAGTATGGCCTGAATATCTCGGAAATGGCTGGAGCAACAAAATCGGGATTAGCGTAACAAATTAGCAACAAAATATCCCATAGTAATTTGTTGAATTATTGAAGATTTTTAATAATTACGTAAGTCGGGATGGCTGGATATTGCCACTAGGCGCCATTTTGATTTTAAAAACATGGGACCTAGCCTATTTTGAAGAAACAAATTATGCCACCTGGCCCGTCAAAAAATATTTTGTCGTTCAAAAGTTATATCTGTATATCTGTGGCCGTGCCAGCATAAGTCTTAAAGTAGCATGGCCTGGATATCTCGGAACCGCCTAGAGCAACAGAACCAGGATTAGTGTAATAAATTAGCCACAAATTAGCAACAAAATATCTCATAGTAGTTTGTTGAATTATTCAAGATTTTAAAAAATTACGTAAGACGGATGATGGCTGGGGACCGCTACTAGGCACCATTTTGATTTTGAACATTGAGACCTAGCCTATCTTGAAGCAACAAATTAGCAACAAATTATGCCATCTGTCCCGTCAAAAATATTTTGTCGTTCAAAAGTTATATACGTGGCCGTGCCAGCTTAAGTCTTAAGGTATCACGGCCTGAATAACTCGGAAACGACTGGAGCAACCAAATCGGGATTAGCGTAACAAATTAGCAACAAATTAGCAAACGAATAAACAACTAGTTTTCGAGAGGGCGTTCGAGAGTGGCCGTGCTAGCTTAATAGACGTCGGAAGTAGTCCCATTTTCTGAAATGTCTTGGAATTTCCTATCTACCCATATTTTTTCGGCCCGATCGGATATTATTAAGTCGGTTAAAAAAAATAAAGAAAAATATGGATAAATCGAAAATAATTTTTTTTGACTCTGTGTTTGGATATCGGGCGGAAGCAGGCCCATTTTCTGAAAGGCCTTGAAATTTTCTATCTACCCATATTTTTGTCGGCCTGATCGGAGAATATTAAGTCGGTTAAAAAAAAATAAAGAAAAATGTGGAAAAATTGAATTTTTTTTTTTCGTTGCTGGGTTTGGATATTGGTTGGAAGTAGGCTCATTTTCTGAAAGGCCTTGAAATTTCCTGTCTACCCATATTTTTTTTGGCCCAATCGAATATTATTAAGTCGTTTAAAAAAAAGTCGGAGATTTGAAGCAAACGCCGAGTTAGCAGGTTTTCGAAAAAACCGCCGAAGAAATTTGGAAGAAATGCAATTAATTTATAAAAACCTTCCTACATATTATGTATCGTTCCTGAATGTATAGTATATATTTTAAATATAAAATATCTTTATTCATTATACTTTTTTTTCAATGATTTCAATTCATTAATATTTAAAAAATTGCATATTTTTTCTTATTATTGAAATTATTTCACACTAATTTTAATAATTAATATTTAATTTAATTATTTTGAGATGTTTAGCCGATAAAACAGAATTAATGATAAAGTATGAGTATTACACCATCTTCATAAATAGCAAAAGCAAATAAAATATTATGTAAATACAAATATCAGTGGCAGGTAAAAAAAACATTTACATAAATTTCAAAATGAGTGTTTATAAAACTATATGCTGTGACGTAGTGCTTTGTTATTCCCACTATTTTGAGCTCGTTCCTCAAACGACCTTGAAACAAGCACTAAATCACCTTACCTTCGTGACTCCTTCCCGAGTCACACCCCGACCTAAGACTCATATCTCGATCAAAGGGGGTTCTAATGGTGAGCAACAACTGCAATTCCCGTTATGCCAACGATGAAACAGTATTGCGTTACTGGTTACCCACGGTGATAATTTTCTAAATGCCTGAAAATAAGGCTCGAGGGACACCACAAAATCACACTCGCAAATAATGACAAATACAAAACTTGGAAATGAGTATAACTTTATTCAAAGTAAATTAGGAAAGAACTTCCAAAAGGCTGCCAGCTGCTGACTCGGACCCCTCTGTATAACCGCTTCAAAATGGCGTCTCCTCCCGCGTCCACCTCGTTGCTTCGAAAGCCTGCGAAAAGAGAAAAATACCTGAACACAACAATCTCGACGTTAAACTCCTTCTCGAAGCACTCTGGAGCGATCCAAACTCACTGGCCACTTGACACCTAGACTACCTACTACGAAATTACTCAACCCCTAGACGATACACGGACCGCTACCGTAACCTCAGTTATACTTCCGTATTAAGGAGTTCTCGACCCGTGACTACTTACGAATAATTCCTTGCTTTTTCACAACGCGACTCTTAGTATACTACTACTACTTTAGCACAGTGGAGCTAATGCGACTGCTGCTACTGCTGGCTGAAGAAAAAGAGAGCGCTTCTTCTCGCAACGATCAAGCCTGAGCCTTCCGTCCCGATCCTTTCCCTTACGTGGATACCGTTCATTGGCCCGCGCCCCTGGACTTGCTCACTTTTGTCCACCAGACCATGACTCGCAATTACCTTGAGTCATGATAGGTCGGTACGTGAACATGCGCGGCCCCTACATCACTTGCTGCGCCGCCCGGTGGCTTAAATATCGTGCGCGCTCACCCTTCTACGTTGCTACCTACTCTATGCATAAGCTATCACACAGCGCTCCTACCTCTATGCCTCTTACTGATTCATGCCCGCGTGCACTCGTTCTAACTCTCTCTCTCACTCTCTCTCTCTCTCTCCCCGCGCGCGCTTGGCCTGCTACTGCACGACGGCCGGTGCCATCTCCCTCTCCACTACTCTCTCTCTCCCCCAGCGCAGTACCTGCCTGCCTGCAGTATCCTCGCCAGCGGCTTTCCTCTCCACTGCTTTCTCTCTCTCTCTCCCCGCGCCTATCTTGCTGCTGCGCGATCGCGTATCTCTTAAGTATGCTCCTGCGTACTCCCACTATTCTCCCTGCGCGGACTAGTTGCGCGGCGCTCAGTCTTCGCCTCTACGCTATCGTTCACATCGCGCGCTCGTGACGTCGGCTCTCGACGCCGCTCACTGGATTATGCGATTCCCTTGTGCGCCTGCTCTCTCTCTCTCGGCCCCTTCCCCCTCGCGCCTCTCTCTCTCTCGCGTGCGTTATGTTGCCGCTCGACCCGGCCATGGTGTCAAGAGTGTGTGTATGAGTGTGTGCGCAACCCGCTCGGCATCCTCGCCGCCGGCGCGCACAACATGGCGAAGCCGGTCGAGCATGTGCTCGCAGCTGCTGAGTCTGCCGATACATGTGACATCGTCACAATGCCCATGAACCATAAACGTTTCATCTTTAAAATTTTTATCTCAAAATTGAGAGGGTTATTCTTACTATTGACTTCTTAAATCGTGATTATTCGAAAAATTAGTTCAAAGTCTGCTGCGGAAAGTAATTATGGCATTTTCTGAAGCGGGAGAGGGCGGCAAAACATTTCTTGGTGGTCATGGCAGACCAAGACAGGGAACTGTCTAAGATAACCCCGAGAATCCTGACGGAGTATGAAAACGGCACTGGTTTCCCGTTGATATTGAGAAGAGTAGGTGCTGATCTCATCGTTTGCCTAACGAAATAGCTCGAGCCAAACCAAATTGCCTGGGTTTTTTCGACATTGATGAGCAGACCGTTAGATTGAGCCCAGGATTGGAGATTATTGAGGTCGCATTGGACTTTTTCGATGACCGTGTTTATCTCCGATGGCTTTCCTCTGCAGTAAATGGTTAGATCATCCGCATAAACGTGGTGGCTGCAGTTGTGAAGGACAGTGCTGACATCATTAATAATAAGTGAGAAGAAGGGCGGGCCGTTTAAGCTACCCTGCGGTACACCGGCATTCCACGTGAGTGGAAGAGGCCTCATCAGAAGGGCCAACTACGACTTGGGAACGGTCCGATAGAAAAGAGTGGACCCAGGCGCAGGCCGAGTCCGAAAAGCCCAGGATGGCAAGCTTCTCCACTAACAAGTTGATATCAACCCTCTCGAACGCCTGAGTTAGATCGACGGCCGCCGCAAGGACAATTTCACCTTTGTCAATAACTTCTGTTACATCCTCCAAGATCTTAATAAGAGCAGTGTGACTGCTGTGGCACTTGCGAAAACTGGACTGAAATTGATCTAGTAGGTTGTTCCTGGCGACATAACAATTAATTAGATTGAAAACAATCGATTCAAAGATTTTTGACACAGCACAGAGTATACTAATGGGTCGCTGGTCGCCGGCTTCGCGAGGTGTTTTACGTTTGGGTATCGGACGTACAATCGCTGTTTTCCAGGCGCGGGAAAAAACGCCTGGCTGCATAGAGAAATTGAAAATATGGATGAGAACTGGTAAGATGACCGGCAAACACTCCTTGATAAAAGTCAGAGGAATGTCGTCCGGTCCTCGGGCATTTGATCGCGCTTTTCCAACCGCAGTCAGGACATCGGTGGGGCTTACATTTCCAAAATAAAATCTATCGTCTCGAGATATACGAATCGTGGGCCCCCGGCCGGATGAAGGGGGAGACGAGCTATTACAGGTAAAGAAACGATTCAGAGAATCGACGTCGACAGGCAGAATGAAATCCTCTCTAGAGACCCACGAAAGGCCGAGTTCGTTGACGTACTTCCAAAGCTCATTCGTGGACTTTGTGCTTTGAAACCTTTCGTTGTAGTAAGCGCTGAGTGCATTGCGAGTCGCTGTTTTAATCCGATTGCGAAGCGTTTTGAAGGCCTGGTGATCCGTGTTACGACGGGACTGCTTATAAGTGCTCCAAGCTCTGTTACGCAGCTTGATCAATTGTTTTAAGTCACGCGAAAACCAGGGGGCGAATTTTTTGCGACAAACTACTTCGCGGTAGAGGGGATGCTTATCGTAGAACTGAAGAATGGAACTAGAGAAAAAATTAACTTCGTCGTCAATATTGCTCATAGATACGATCGCGTGCCAGTCGATGCTTTCCAAATCGCTTTGAAACAAAGTCGTATCAAAGTGACGAAAGGACCTTCTAAAGATCTTTTTGGGGTGCTGCTGAGGAACTTGGAACTCGAAAGAGGCGCTTATTTCGTCGTGGGTCGAGATACTTGGACTTCTGTGAGGTCGAAGTCACCTTCGACGAATCGCTAACGCAAATATAGTCGATAGTGGAGTGAGTATATGTGTCTAGGTGCTTTTTAAGGTTGGTGGGTTGGAAAGGCAAAGGTTCAAGATTGAGCATGTTGAGTGATCTGCTCAGCATCTTACGGCGGTAATCCATTTTCCACCAATCGATATTAAATTCACCTACCAGGATGGTGTAGTCGGACGATGTATTGCAGCTAATCAGAGCGTCCTCGATGTCCGACCAGTAACTGCCTTCATGGGGACCATAGATGACGCCGAATAAAATCCTGAAGGGGCCCACTTGAAGAGACACAAAAAAATATTCGGGACGTTTGCTACGGGTAACAAATTCTTCAGAGCGACAGATTTCTTTGCAATTGATGGAAGTGTCAACATAAAGTACAACGCCGCCTGAGCGAGCCCCGAGTTTATCAACTCGGAGAAATTTATAGCCTGGGATATCGAAAAATTTTGAGGATCGGGTTGGCTTCAACCAAGAGTCCGTGAAGGATATAACGTGAAAGCGATGGTCCTACATAACTTTACAAACGTCCGCGAAGTGCAATTCAATGGATTGAATGTTAAGGTGACAGATACGTATTTTTGACGAATAAGTGACCGCCATAGTCTATCAAAGAAATTTTTCGCTGAATGATTTTGCGCAGAATGGGACATTTCGTTTTGTCAGTTGGAGAGTGGGAGATATTCGACGTATTGTTTTCCGCAGCACAGTTTACGCACTTCTGGCTATTGACGTTTTTGCAGGTATCCGTGGTGTTCAAGCCTCTGCCATAAACGATTAACTTCAGTCTTTGTAACTCTTGTTTTGCAACTGTACCTTCTTTTCTTAAATTCAAATATGCGCGTGTCAACGTATGTCTTTGTAGTCGCCCGACTATCGTCAGGACGAAAAGATACTCTGGCTCGCACATAAATACGACGCGCAGCGCGCAAATCTCGCTCTCCTTCTCTCACCGCGACGGCCGCAACATACATTGTACACGCAAACGTCTTTGCGCGATACGCAAAAGAAAAGAATAATCGAGGTTACAAATTGTAAAGGTAACGTACAATAAAGTAACAAGTCTAAATCAAACAGAGTTAAGCGTAATTCATTACGTGCATGAAACACCAATCATTCCACCGCACTTCCTTAGACATGGCTTTAGACTGGACATAATTTGGTGCCGAAACCCGGGAGCATTTTTAGCATACAAGTGTCGTGCAGTGAAAAAGAAAAAGGTGAAAATTATACAGTGTGCGTAGTAGACTATCGTGAGGCTCCGTGCACATGGTTTTCATGACTTGAATTCGGACATGCCGTGCGGGTGAAAAGTTCTTTCATCTCTCGTTCATCTCAAGTAAGCGCAAATTCGGACACAACGTGAAAAGGGCCTTGCAAGTCTCTTGAAAGTAAAATACCCATGTTGGAAATTTCAAGCCTCTTCGTGCACACACATCGACCAGTCTAAAGGTCGAGCGGTCGAGTAATCTTCCGAGCGCTGCTGTAAGTAAACAGTGTGAGCACACCGCACCGTACACAGATCACCAGTCGTCGTAGGGCTCAGCAGCGTATCGAGACACGCCTCTATCGAAGCAAAGTAATCTACCACATCGGCGCTACAGGGATCGCCACGCTGGAGATAAGCAAGGACCCTGTCTTCGAGCGTACCGCCGCACTGACTAAGTATACAATCTTTTCGCTATAGTCACTACAACTCTACGTACTCGAAAGCGTATCGCAACGTTGCGTCATGGACAAGGCCGCGGAAGAGTTATTGAAAAGGCAGCTTCTAGTTGGAGGGAAACTGTCGAAATTCACAGCCCACACGAATAAGATCGGCGCTGCAAATATCAACTACGATGTCGTTTGCGCTCGGCTCAGTCTGCTCGACGATTACTAGAACCAAACGCTCGTCAATGATCGCGAACTCAATAATTATAGTACAGAACTCGTCGATGAGGAGTACTTTACCGACGATTTGTTTTCAGATTACGAGCGGCACTATGTTCTCGCAAAGGCCGCGCTGACGGCAACGCTGAGCAATTTCGTGGTAGAGGCGCAACGCCGTGGAATCGGGGCGCCGACAAACCAGCAAGCAGTGGAACTGCGTGCAATGGGATCAGCTGTACCCAAACTGAAAAGGCCTACCTTCAGTGGAAAGCAGGAGGAATGGAAGACATTCAAGGAGTCGTTCACTGCGATGTTTAAGAACGACCCGATGTTGATGCCTAACCTCAAACTTCAACACCTCATTTCATGTCTCGAAGGCGAAGCTGCTCGCCGTATCGCCAACTTTCAGGTAACCGGACCCAACTTCGATGTCGCCTGGCAAGCCTTGTGTCGCCGGTACGACAATGGTCGCCTACGACTTTCAACCCAGCTGAGCCTACTCGTCAACATGCCCGCCGTCGCCAAGCGGTCCGTTCAGGAGTTGACGAGACTGCCGGATACCACAGCGCAAAGCATGCGTGCGCTTAAGGCCCTCAACCGTCCCATGGATCAATGGGACGATTGGTTCATTCAACTCACCGCGTCCAAGTTAGACACAGCTACGCGGGAGGATTGGGAAAAAACGTTGGAAGGCGCCGACGAGTTCCCTAATTATCAGCAACTTGTCACTTTCCTCGAGAACCGCATCAAGTCTCTCGAAACCGCTTATTGCAACGAGACGCCGGCCTTAACGAAAGGCACACAGCCATCTCGCAAACTAAAATTCGTCACAGCTCACCTGGCAAACACCGGAGCAACGTCCAACTTCGGCCGCGCCAAGGGTTGGTCGTCGACACGACCTCAGTCCCAGGCACCATGCGCCGTGTGTCAAGGATCTCACTATATCTCCAACTGTCCTACATTGTCGCAACTCAGCCTGGCAGAAAGGAAAAATTCAATTCAGCTTTTACAGCTATGTGTTAACTGTCTCCGAGCCCATCACACAGCAGGTAACTGTACCTCCAGGTATCGCTGCAAGAAGTGCCAAGGAGCACATCATACGCTCCTTCATGACGATACGAACCCAAGAGCGGACGGCCAATTTACCCCGCCTTCCAATAATACGCCCGTACCAACGAAGACGGATTCTACAACGGTGAATGCGTACGCCACAGTCTTCGGCAGAAAGATGCTGCTAGGTACTGCAACGATCACACTGACGGGTAAAAAAGGGGATCAGATCAATATACGGGCAATAATTGATCCTTGTTCAGAAGGATCGTTCATCACAGAGCACGTGGCGCAATCACTGCGTCTCTCTCGCTGCCCCGTCAACATTACCGTCGCCGGTGTTATTGGCGAGAAAACTGCGCAGGCAAAATCGGCAGCGATGCTCAGCCTAAGTTCAAACTCAAAACCTAATTGTATTCTGAGTTTCTCAGTCGCAATTTTGCCGAAGTTGACGTCGCTCCTACCACGCCGCCGCATTGAGCGACAAACGTGGAAACACTTCCATGATCTAGCGCTTGCCGACCCGAACTTCGACGAGCCAGCACCAGTGGAGTGTATTCTGGGAACAGATGTCTACTCCGTCATCATCCTTCAAGGACTCCGCAAGGGTTCAGTCGGTGCTCTCATCGCCCAAGAAACCGAGTTGGGATGGATTATTACAGGGCCAGGCGATGAGTCCTCCTGGACAGAGCACCTCCACTCGTTCACGACCACCATCGTCAGCAATGCGGACGTATCCACGCAACTACGTCAGTTCTGGGAGATCGAACAGGTCCCTGCAGAACCACACTTGACTCCCGAGCAGCAGGCATGTGAAAAGCATTTTGCAGCCACTCATTGCCGAGATGAGACGGGGCGCTACGCCGTTCGGTTGCCGTTCCGTACACAACCCAATCTGTACAGCTCCCGCGTTATCGCCACTACGCGATTGTTGCAAGTCGAGCGCCGTCTTCAGAGAGACTTGCCACTTCGCTCGACATACAACGAATTCATGTCCGAGTACGAAAATCTCGGTCATATGACTAGAGTAGTCGACTATGGCGTAGGTCCAGCGCCAAACTACATTCCGCATCACGCCGTTGTCCGGACAGATACCGGCAAGCTGCGAGTAGTTTTCGATGTCTCGCAAGTAGTCGGAGATTCTTCACTCAACAACCATCTGCATACGGGAGCTAAGCTGCAGAAGGATATTGCCATTATCCTGACCCTCTGGCGCCTATTCAGATACGTCTTCAAGGCCGACATCGTTAAGATGTTTCGCCAGATAAGAGTTGCACTCGAAGATACCGTCTGGCAACACATCCTTTGGAGAGCCTCGCCTGATCAAGTTATTGCAGATTGGAAGCTGCTGACAGTAACGTATGGCACGGCTTGCGCTCCGTATCTAGCTAATAGGGTACTGCAGCAACTGGCCAAGGACGAGGAGCAGCGGTATCCCCTGGGAGCTGAGATACTGTTACGACATACTTATGTCGACGACATGTATGCGGGCGCAGATACAGTTGGAGACACTGCGCACGCCCAACAAGAACTTATATCTATTCTTCAGAGTGCCGGTATGGTACTCGATAAATGGGCTGCGAATAATCAACAATTATTTTCAGATACGTCAGCTTTCTCTTCAGAACACACCTTCGAGCCAGAAAATACCGTGGCCACCCTTGGATTACGCTGGTCGCCATCGACGGACGAATTCAGCTACAACGTTCACCCCCCAGAATACACCAACAGCATAACTAAACGGGTCATATTATCCGAAGCAGCCCGACTGTACGATCCGCTAGGATGGCTAGCGCCCATCGTGATAAGGGCAAAGATTTTGATTCAACACCTCTGGATCACGGGAAAAGACTGGGATGCGGTTGTGGATGAAGAAACTCAGCATGTATGGATCAACTTCCGAGAGCAGCTGCCACTTCTGAGGGAGATAAAAATTTCACGTTGGTTGGGGACCATCCATACGTCGTCTCTTGAGTTGCACGGGTTTTCCGATGCCTCGGAAAAGGCGTACGCAGCTACCATCTACTTGGTAACAACCGACGGAGCCGTGAGGCAGTCTACACTGCTCGCGGCCAAGAGCAAAGTCGCACCGATCAACACGGTCTCCGTACCGCGCCTGGAGCTCTGTGGTGCCCAGCTGCTTGTCTACTACGTCAAGGAGCTTGATCTTGCCACTACACCCATTCACTGCTGGTCAGATTCACAGGTGGTGCTCGCCTGGCTACAAGGGCACCCCAGCAGGTGGAAATGCTTTATCGCAAACAGGGTAAGTGAAATTCTCACGTCACTTCCTAATACTAGTTGGAAGCACGTCAAGACACAGGACAATCCTGCTGATCTTGCGACGCGTGGACTCCACCCGGATGAACTCAAAGAGAATTACTTATGGTGGCATGGACCCTCGTGGCTGCTCGAGTCCCAACCACTTATCTCAGAAGAACAAATCTTCACGACGACGTTAGAGCAACGAGCTCGAGTAACCGTTATGTTAACCCAGCCTCAAGAAAATGACATGTTTGATCGCTTCTCACCCTGGCGCCGTATACTGCGTGTGCTTTCCTATTGTTACAGGTGGCGCCATGACAGACTCAAGTTGGACCGCTCACAGTCCCCTCGTGAGCTGAGCGCTGAGGAAATTGTTCGCACCACCAGACTCATCGTCAATGTAGTCCAGAGGGCAGCTTTCCCCGCCGAGCTGCAGCAACTACGTCTGGGAAAGACGATACTTCGTCGCAGCCCGCTTCGTACCTTGAAGCCATTCCTCGACGAATTTGGTACTCTTCGTGTCGGTGGGCGCCTTCAGCTAGCGCTTCTTCCGTATCAAGAGAAGCATCCCATCATTCTATCAGGGCGCCATGCTGTCACGACAATTCTCATAAGGCATGCGCATATGAGCACCCTTCACGGCGGCCCACAGCTCACCCAGAGTTGTCCTCAACGTGAGTATTGGATCACCAACGCTCGATCAGCAATTCGGGCGGTCCTTCGCTCCTGTGTGCGATGTACCCGCTTCCAAGGGCGACCACAAACCCAGGAGATGGCCCCATTGCCGGCAGCTCGAATCACCCCGGCCAGAGCATTTGCCTCAACTGGAGTTGACTATGCTCGGCCATTCCTGGTTCGCACTTCGAAGGGGCGAGGTCAACGGGCGTACAAGGGATACGTCGCGGCCTTCGTGTGCCTCGTCACTCGAGCGATCCACCTCGAGGTAGTTTCAGATTATTCATCCGCAGCCTTCCTGCACGCCTTCAATCGCTTTACAGGTCGCCGAGGTCTTCCATACTCGGTCTACAGCGACAACGGGACGACGTTCAGAGGTGCCGACCGTGAACTGCGCCAACTATTCGATGCTTCGTCCCAGTTCAACGCCGAAGTCGCTGCCGCAGTAGCAAATGATAATGATCCCGCCTAGATCTCCCCACTTTGGTGGGCTATGGGAGGCCGCCATCAAGAGTTTTAAGCATCATCTCAAACGAGTGCTGGGGCAAGCTAAATTAACTCACGAGGAGTTCAGCACCCTCGCCGTAACAATCGAAGCTTGTCTTAATTCCAGGCCTCTGTCCGCACTCAGCGCCGATCCAGATGACTTCGTAGCCCTTACCCCGGGGCACTTTTTGATCGGCGCCGCCCTCCGAGCTCCTCCAACTCCACCATCAAGTGAGGAAGCCACTGGAGTCTCTCGATGGCAACAAGTCACTGAAATGCGCAATCAATTTTGGCGCAGATGGCGTAAGGAAGTGCTGCAGGACCTTCAACGCCGCTCTAAGTGGCTTCAACCCGTCGAGACGCTCAAGAAGGGTAACCTTGTTCTGATAACGGATGATCAACAGCCTCCACTTCACTGGCCACTCGCCCGCATTGAAACAGTGCACCCAGGGCCGGATGGCTTGGTGCGCGTGGTCACGCTGCGAACAGCATCCTCGACGCTTACGAGGCCCATACAGCGCCTCATAGTTCTTCCTATCAACGACATCGCTACTTCCGCGCTCGCGGACTTCCAGTCAGAAGCTGCTATAGATACGCCCCTGCCGGGGAAGAGTGTGTGCGACGAGGACAACGCGTGCATGGCGGGCGGCGAGTCGACTTCAATCACGGCCGGCGGCGGTGACTAAAAGACCTGGCCTTATAAGCGCCGTTACTAAGAGCCTTATTCATTGTATAGTTTTTTGGAACTTCATTATTCTATTTTGTAATGATTAGTCTTTGATATATGTAATTTTATTAGGCTTCAAATTGTTGATTATTTTCATTGCGCAGCTGCAATGAGGCGGGCGGTATGTTCAAGCCTCTGCCATAAACGATTAACTTCAGTCTTTGTAACTCTTGTTTTGCAACTGTACTTTCTTTTCTTAAATTCAAATATGCGCGCGTCAACGTATGTCTTTGTAGTCGCCCGACTATCGTCAGGACGAAAAGATACTCTGGCTCGCACATAAATACGACGCACAGCGCGCAAATCTCTCTCTCCTTCTCTCATCGCGACGGCCGCAACATACATTGTACACGCAAGCGTCTTTTGTGCGATACTCAAAAGAAAAGAATAATCGAGGTTACCAATTGCAAAGGTAAAGTACAATAAAGCAACAACTCTAAATCAAACAGAGTTAAGTGTAATTCATTACGTGCATGAAACACCAATCACTTCACCGCACTTCCTTAGACATGACTTTAGACTGGACACGTGGCATGCTTGCCAGCGCACGTTGAACAATGCAATACTGAAGTGCAGTCTTTGGCAACATGACCAAGGCCAAAACATTTGAAGCACTGATGCACCGAAATGAAATCATCGATCCGACATACAACCCATCCGAGACTTATAAAACCCCTCTTTAGAAACGCGACTCTGAGATCCGGCGTGGTTTCGATCATGCACGAGCGGTGTTTTTTTTCACTTTACTCGTCTGACCATCCGGGGGCGGTGAGCTCTTGTCTACCTTACGAGATGATTCCTCCAGGTACATATAAACTACTTTGAGGTCATTGGAGTTGACATCAAGAGAGTTTTGATGTGCAATGGAATTACAAAATTTCCTCGCTCGAAAGTTCCACCGGGATACCGTGAATAATCAGACGCGGGTTTAACTTTTGCTGTTTCTTAACAGTGAGGCCAGCAGCGGCAAAGGACGGGCATTCGGTGAACGCAGCGGCATTTAATAACGCCCTTCAACAATAACGGAGCAGTTCGGGCCGAGATTCACGCGCTGAACTTGCAACTTGAATTGCATTGGGTTGATCGCTTTTTGCAACGCTTCCTTGGTAGCTGCCGAAGGCATCATCAACGCCATCCAAAATCTCCAACCTCTTCCTTTTAGCACAAGTTGCGCGGTCGAGGGCCTCAGTCAAGGCCATTTCCCATTGTCTTCAGTGGTGGACATATGCTTGCCTTTTCAGAGCGGATGAAAACCAGGAGCACTAAATGTCCGACGGAATCAGATTCAAGCCGGCGAAGTCGGGCCCAGGGCGCAACCGACAGTAGACAATAATAAACACAATGCTTACGGTAGATCGAAATAAATACGTCAGCACTGTACGACAGTCAACGTACGAATCCCTGTCTGGGGTACACGAGGTAATATACGGGCGTATTATACGTTCGGCAAGCTCGTCGTTGTAGAATCCCCTGTAGGCCGGTACGGGCACACTATGTTATTGGTAAAAAATTTGTGAAATTTCAAAGTTAAAGAGGTCACTTTTAAAGGAAAATTATTGACTAAGACCCTATCGTAAGCCAGGCCCTTAAAAAATCACTAAAACTACAAATTTTTTTATTTTTTGTTTTCCGTAGATAGGTCTTTGGCCTAGATCATATATATATATATATATATATATATATATATACCAGGGGGGCTTCGCCCCCTGCTCGCTCCGCTCGCCAACCCCCATTTTCAGAGTGAAATTTTATAATAATGAAGTATGAAATCATCAAATTTTGACAATATGAAATTTTGATGGGTAAAATATCGGACGTAAGACGAATCAAAGGTAAAGGATATACTATTTATGTTCTTTATAATTGCTTCAGAGCAATGAAATATCGTTATATTAATTGAATAAATAGTGTAGAAAATTGATCATATTAGGAGGTGATTTTCGGCAAATTCTTCCAGTTATGAAATGTGGTCACAAAAATAGTATAATTGAAGAAACAATTAAATTTTCTGCGTTATGGTCTCTTCTTAAAGTTTTAAAATTAAATCAAAATATTCATTCGGAAAATAAAGAATTTGCTTCACTATTGCTAGAATTAGGTGAAGAAAAAATTAATCCATTTATTATTCCAAATAAATGAAATCGAATAATATTTGTAAAGAAATTTATAGTAACATTAATATTAAAACTTCAATAGATCGTGTAATCTTAACCGCTCACAATAAAGATACTAAAATTATTAATAATAAAGTTTTAGAATTATTGAATAAAAAAGTACATACGTATTATAGTTTAGATTATGCAACTCATAAAGGAGTTGATCAAACAGACGAAAATATTCATTTAAAATACAATTGAAATGCTTAACAATATTAGAGAAGGTCTTCCACCTCATGAATTAAAATTGAAAGTAAATGCTATTGTTATATTAATTAGAAATATAAGTATTGTACAAGGAATGTGTAATGGTACACGTCTAAGAATAACTGGATTATATGCTCATAATGTTAAGGCAGAAATAATTACAGGCGAAAGAATTGGTGAAGAGGTTTTTATTCCACGAATAACATTAAAAACTGCAGATTCATCTTCATTTTCGTTTATTCTTTACCGTAAACAATTTACAATTGTATTAGCTTTTGCCATGACAATAAATAAATCTCAAGGACAGAGTTTCGATTCTATTGGAATTTTTATTAGACGACCACTATTTTCACATGGTCAGTTATATGTTGCTTTATCACGATGTAAAAATCCTAACAATATATTTATTGAAAATTGTTCAGAAAATTCTTTAATAATAGATAACATTGTATGGAAAGAAACTTTGGAAATTTAATCTATAATTTACACTATAAGATTTGATGAGTAAAAATTGATGTCGTATTTGTGTATGATCTCAATTTCTCCTAAGCTCAAGGAATTTATAACAATAATCATTTTATTTAAAATATTACCCTTTGTGAAAATATAAGACATGTTGTATCTTCTCATAAGTTTAATATCATAAATAATCTGAATATAGTTGTACATTTAATAAATAAATATTTCATAATTTTTTAATATATTAATGTGAAATATTTGTTTATTAAATGTAATAAAGAAGTGAATTAATTTTCATTAAATTTTAAACTTTGCACAATTTTTATTTTAGAGAATTTACAATAATAAGTAATGAAAATTAATTCACATCTTACATGGTAAAGGAAGGAAGGGCTAGGTTGGAGTCAAGGAGGATTACGGAGGGATGACTCCCATGCTTTTTAGGGCTATTGGCGATGAATTCCATGGTTGTGTTTAGACTCATTATATAAAAAATTATTGTGTAATTCCATATGATTTCGGCAAGTCTCAAAATCATATATATAATTATTATTATTTCTTATATGTAAAACCTAAGCTCAATAAAATCAAAAATTCAACGCGCCTATAACAGTACCTCAGTGGTGGTGTGGAAAGCTGTTCCAAATATGCGAAATGTGGTAATAGTTGAAAACATAATTGTCTATGTTGGTTCTAATAATAATTAGTATATTTTTGAGTTTTTTTAAATGTTAATTCAAAGATTTAGTGACGGTATTCACTTTGATAGTTTTTCGATTATCATAAAAAACAATAGTCCGGTAGTAGTCCAGAGGTGGAGGGGATGGTGGAGACGACGGTGGAGGGCGGTAGAGGAGACGGTGGTCTGACTGAGATTAAAAAATAACGTGATTTTTTAACGAATTTAACGTTAAAAAGTGGAGGGGACGGTGGAGGGGCATCAAATAGGTAAGTCGAGGGGACCGGTGGAGGGACTGCGTTCGGATATAGCAGTAACGCGTATATAATATAGGGAGATATATATATATATATATGGGACATTCTCTGTCAACGCGACACCCCCTCTGCCCAGAACAATTTTGATCCAAATGGGGTCTACCTGGGCTCAAATGAAAGCTCTTGACTTCTACTTTCGAACGACGTCGGCGATTCCGAAAATTCAAAATGGCGGATCCAATATGGCGGCGGAATGTCTCGGAATGATGGAAAAACAAGTTTTTCTTCACTCTAATAGCGAATCTGATACGAAAATTGTTATTTCTTGCCACTAATATGAAGTTTGCGACATATTTTCTTACTACTACCGTTCAAAGCGAGCGGTTGAAATTATATTTCAAGGTCATTTTGAAGGTCAAAAGTTATTTTCTGGATTTTCGGACTAGTATTCCACGAAACTAGTAGAAAACTTGATTAAGATCATAACTAGACTTGACCTTGGATCATTTTTCAAGGTCATTTTCATGGTGAGTTCTAATTTTAATAAACCGATTCTTTCGCAGTTATACTTCTTCAATTCATGCTATCAATCGGTGCTAATTCGGAACAGTAACAGAAAAACTGCGGTTATATCCACACTTTGAAACATTTCAGAATCACTGAAAAAAGTTTGGTGGAGACGAAACACGTTAGCGTAGAGTATCAGTACCAAATGCAAGAATTGTTTCGTAACTAAACATTAAGTCCTTTACTCTCCCATTTTAGAGCAAATGTTGCACTAAAATTGTTCCGCATTTAATCTATTTCATCGTTCTTCAGGAGTACAAAAGTTTAGGGCAGAAGAAGCACTAAAAAGTGTGGCAATGGTACAACACATTTGTGCTGCTACTGCTTTTTTGATTTGGTGCTCCTCCTGCACAAAAATCGTGCAGTATACGCACTGAGAGAAAAAAACCGACGTGACGCCGTGGATGCTATAGTTGGTGTAAGACCGTGTGACTATACACGTATACAATGCGATCAAAAATTGCAAAATTTTTGAATTTTGCAATTTTTGAATTGACTTTGAAGGTCAACGACGAGGTCAGATTCAAGGTCATCAGACCAGACAAATCCTCGTTGAAAATTACTTACGGTATGACCTTAGCTTTTTCAAAAAATACGGTTTCTGGGAAAATACGGGGGTCCCATACTTTTTGATAATCCTGTAATTAAACTTTACAATAGAACATTTCTAAAATCTCTCTAACTTTTTTTATTCCTCTTTCGAAACTCTTTAAGTACCGATGCTTCTCTAAAAGTTTAGTGCGGCTGTTACTCTAACTCTTTGGTGTATCTGTGGTTCTATATTTCGTGCATTATCTTTCCTAAACGTTTCGTACATATAGTTCCCATCGATTTTCGAGAGGATTCAAATTAATTCGAAGACATTTTTCACAGCACCTGTTCTAACAGTCCTACGTTACTATATTCGAGTATTATCACTTACTTAGATGGATTGAATATGTCTACTGTAGCACGGTCCGATCGTTGTATCAACCCTCTCAATGGTAAGGGTCACATAGGTAATGATTTACGCTTGTTGTCGAACAACTTAAAACGAAGATTTCCAGATTTGCCAGATAATTCAAAAATTTCTAGTAAGTGTAGAAAGTTATGTGGATCTCCCATTTCATCTATTGGTACAAGAGATAACGAAGGCAACAAAGAATATGAAAACATGGATATAGAGACGACATCAGAAAAGACTGGTATTGATAAATCTGTTCAAGAAGCTACACGATCAGCTAGAAAAATCGAATTGGAAGACATGTTTTCAGAATTAAAAGAAAAGTTTTCTAGATTAGCAGTTAATGACCCTTTGAAACTAACTATACTTACAATCGCCCCATCAACTTGGAATATTAGTCGAATTTCCCGTGAATTCAATACATCAAGACATTTAGTAAGAAAGTCGAAAAAACTCAAAGCCGATGGAGGTATTTTAGCTACAACAACGGCTAAACATGGTAAAACTTTGTCAAAGCCAGTAATAGAAGTCATTGTTGAATGTTATAATAACGATCTGCACAGTCGGATGATGCCGGGTCGAAAAGATACTGTCTCTGTTATTATTGATGGAAAGCGGACTCAGGTGCAGAAACGTCTTTTATATTTCGATTTACGAGAACTTTACGAATTATTCAAGATAGCAGAACCAACAGTGCAAGTAGGATTCAGTACTTTCGCGAAATTACGACCAAAACATTGTGTTCTTGCTGGTGCTAGAGGAACGCATAGCGTCTGCGTTTGCACCATTCATCAAAATTGTAAATTGATGTTGGATGCAATCGATATTCAGAAGCTCACGAAAAATCAAGAAGAACCCATTTGTAGTTATAAAGATTGTTTACAGCAAATTATGTGTAAGAATCCTACACCTGACTGTCACTTGGATGAATGTTCGAAGTGCCCTGGTTCTGAAAATCTTACGTCTCGTTTACTTGAAATATTGGATGGGGCAAATATCTCACAAATTGAGTACTGTGCGTGGTCAGGAACGGATAGATCAACTTTGCAGAATTTAACTCTACCAGTTGAAGAATTTGTTGATGAATTATATGCCAAATTGGCGATACTCAAACCCCACTCATATATTGCCAAAGAACAAGGTAATTTCATTGCTCAAACAAAAAGTAATCTAGGCAATCGAGAAGTTCTGGTAATGTTCGATTATTCTGAGAATTACTCTTTTGCAGTTCAAGATGCATCTCAAGCCTTCCATTTTAATAATGACCAGTGCACTGTTTTTCCAGCTATTTACTATTATAAAGAAGATTCAGAGCTGAAGCATGAAAATTGTGTATTCTTGTCGAATAGTTTGAAGCATGACACTTCTTCTGTATATACTATTCAGAATTTATTGATTCCAGAAATCAAGAGAAAAGTAAAAAAACTTAAAAAGATTATTTACGTGACAGATGGAGCAAAACAGCATTTCAAGAACCGCTTTCAGATAGCAAAATCTTCTTCATCATGAGAAGGATTTTGGTATTGAGGCAGAGTGGCATTTTTGCGCCACTGCTCATGGTAAAAGCTGTTATGATGGTCTTGGTGCAATATTTAAAAGAGAAGCTTATAGAGCTAGCTTGAAGGCGAAACCGAAAGATGCTATTCTGACGCACACATCTCTTGTGAAGTGGGCTAAAAATCATTTTGAAAATATAAGGATTTTTTATTTTACGCAGACTGAACATGATAAATTCAAAAGGAAACTCAATCGTAGGTTTCAAGATGCATTACCTGTCCCACAGATTCTTAAACATCACTCTTTTCAATTATCAAGTGACGGGAAAGTTATCATGAAAAGGTACTCGAATGCTGCTAAGTCTGTATCTGTTCTACTTTAATTTTCAATGGGAAAATATACTGAATTTTTTTTATAATATTCAAGTTTTTCTATTTTTTATCCTCCTTTTTTTTTAATTTTTTTTATGTTCTGAGAGAAGTAGTACCTCCACGTGGTTCAGAATGGGTTATGCTAAAACAACTTGATAGTTCTATTGTGGAACTTTATCTTCTCTAAGGATTTTTTACATGAAATGTTTAGATCGCCGGTCCCACGATATGCACAAAGGAACAAATGTCTCATAGGAGGTTACGTTCAACAAAACATTAATTATGCAGAGACAGAAATCATGACCTTGAAAAATGATCCAAGGTCAAGTCTAGTTATGATCGTAATCAAGTTTTCTACTAGTTTCGTGGAATACTAGTCAGAAAATCCAGAAAATAACTTTTGACCTTCAAAATGACCTTGAAATATAATTTTAACCGCTCGGTTTGAACGGTAGTAGTAAGAAAATGTCTCTAACTTCATATTAGTGGCAAGAAATAACAATTTTCGTATCAGATTCGCTATTAGAGTGAAGAAAAACTTGTTTTTCCATCATTCCGTGACTTTCAGCCGCCATATTGGATCCGCCATTTTGAATTTGCCGAATCGCCAGACGGCATTCGAAAGTAGAAGTCAAGAGCTTTCATTTGAGCATAGGTAGACCTCATTTGGATCAAAATTGTTTTGGGCAGAGGGGGTGTCGCGTTGACAGAGAATGCCCCATATATATGTTTCACTCTGGAGAAACAAACTCTATGTCAACATAAGTACCTATACATACACTTATGTATGTGTAAATATATATATATATATATATTTATCACTTAACCCCTTTATGGAGCCCATCCCTGTATATTAGTACCTACGCCCAGAGTTCCCGTATACAAGTGACTAAAGAAATAATCCCTCTCTGGGTATAGAAACTCTAGATCGGGCTCCATAAACGCCGTATAAGAATATTTTATGGGACCCGGGCTCCATAAAAGAAAACGGGCTCCATAAATATGCTCATGTGTATAAAAGGGCTCCATATATCTGGCAAAACAAATGTATATATATATATATATATGATCTAGACCAAAGACCTATCTACGGAAAACCAAAAAAAAATAAAAAATTGGTAGTTTTAGTGATTTTTTAAAGACCTGGCTTACGATAGGATCTTAGGCAATAGTTTTCCTATGAAGGTGACCTATTTACCTTTAAAATCCCGTTTACTGCATCTCCATATCTTTTTTTGATCCCAAGATATTTGATTTTTTCACAAATTTTTCACCAATAACACATAGTGGGGTGCAGCGGCGCAGGTTACGAAAGTGCGCTCGCAACTTCCACTGTAGAAAGGCTAACAAGTAACCCTACGGAAGTGTCACTCACCGATTTTCCTGAGCGTTTGCACACGGTTTTTATACCGAAAAATATGAGACACCTTTATGTTTTTAGGTGCCCATAAAGAGTTTTAAGGTTGTGGATAGCCAATTGTGAATTTTTATATACAAGGCAGGCCTATTAAATCTATTCACGCAAATTGCTTCAAAGGCATGGTTCAAAGGCGAAATCTGCCTTTCACCAAAGTTGAGCGGTTCAAGAAGGACAATCTGAAAATGATCTGCAATTTGACCGAAAAACAATTTTCAAGGATATTTGAAGATCAAAATCTGACATTTTAAATAGGATCCCCTTTTTTATCATAATGACCTTATAAGATCATTGAATGGTCACTATCATTCTTTCTATTGTAGTCTACTGGAACTCGACCTCTACAAAGGTTTTATGATTTGAAGAATGAAAAGTAAAAATGACTTTCAACTTAACGTTGAAGACGATTTTCGCCTTCTTTAAATGATACATCTTTTCTAGAGGTCGATTTTCACTAGATTTCCAATAAAAAGGATTTTATTGACCATTACATGATCTTATAAGGTTACTTCGACCTAATACAAAAAAAAATTCTATATGTATGTAAAATTTCCCATTTTTTACAATTCCTAGGTCAAAAATAGTAGTGCACATGTTAGAGAGTAAAAAAGAGAGATGGTGGTACCGTAAAGTGAAAACAAGAAAAAAAAAAATAGTTTTAGGCGCATTTTGATAAATAAAATAATAATAATTTTTTAATTTTCTTTACATTAAATAAAAAAAAATAATAACTTTTTATTTTCTCTACAGTAATATTAATGTATCTATGGTAACTAAAAACTTATTAGTATTTTTCCTGAAATGAATATCAGAGAATGAAAAAAGTTATGAGAATAAAAATATAAAAACTATGAGTTATCTAATTTATAGTATAATTTATTTATAATTAATATGTATTTTTATTGTTTACAATAATGCGGATTACTTCTATTGCTTGGGTCAAAGAAATGATCGATACATAGAGCTTTAGTACACCAAGCGCACCCAATAATAGCAATACTACTGCATAGTTGACAAGATTCATCGCAATTTTTAAAACAGTAATCTACTGGAGTTTCAAAATGTGGCGGTTTTTCTACATATCCACTTTTATTCCAAGCATACTGAAATATATTAACGAATCTAGGTGAAGAAAATTGATTATGAATGAGAGATTGAAGTTTCAGTATGTTATTTCGCAAATGTAAATTAATGTCATAACTATTTAAAATAATTAAATCTGAAAAACACCTCAAAAAATTTTTCCATGGTCTAAAGGTGTATACATCGAGTGGTTGTATCATTCCTGTTGTACCAGCCGGAATCGTCAATATTTTCACTTGCTTATTACAAACAATTACATCTTGAAATTTTTTTTCAGTTTGTCCTGACCAAGAATCTAAACACAAAACAGAAGTTTCTCCAACATTAGGTAGAAAAGCTTCTTCATACCATTTAATTATTAAGTTTGAAGTTAATTTTCCAGATATTGAAGCAAACACAATAATATTTTCTGCTTTGTATAAATTTTTTTCTACCAATGGTCCGAAATAACCGTTTTTTTCTTGTGTTACTATAAGTAAAGGGGATTTTAAAACTCCACTTGCAGATACAAAAGGTTGAATCGTGTAACTATGAGTAAGCGAATTTAAAGATTGCGCCAATGATTCAATTTTCAAAGTTCCCTTGAAAGACAATGTACGCCCTGCACGCATTTCCAGATTAAAACCCGACTGATCAGTATTATATACAATATCTCTTCCTATTTGTGAAATTTCAAATTTAACTTTATCCGTGAATCGCGAAGTCTCTTCAGATAATGCTACTTTATTTTTCAAACTAGATGTAGTGACGAATTTATTAATTTTCCTTGATACAATTCGATGCTGCTGTTTAAATTTATAAATCCACTTTGAAGATGCTGTAAATAATTCATTTGATAGACCAACATCATCTCTAGATTTAATAGCCCATCTCTTTATATCTAAATCATGAACTGGTAGACATTTTTCTCGCGCATTTTGAAATTGTTCTAGCACATATTCAGAAATTTTCAATAATTTGTCAAGTCTAGTTCCCCCTTGAGAAATTTGTTTCTCCCATCTATATAATGTCTTAACATTATTGACTTTTCTAAACCTATGTTTAACTGTAGTTAGTTTAAGACGTCCTTTACTTCCAGAACGCCAAAAATTAACAGCATTGGTTTTATAATCTAGATGTATTGGTACCAAAACTTTTTTGCTACTTTCTAAATTATTTATTACATTATAATCATCTTCAAGTTCTTCTTCTATAGCACAAGCATCAGAAATGACACTTTCTTCATCAAAATTTAACGTATCATATGTTTCTATAAATAAATTATCATTTATTGCATCTTTAATTAAAGTTTCAAGCTCTAACGAAAACTATTTTTCTTCTTTAGTAATAATTGATTGAATGGCAAATCGAGAATCATTGAAAGCTTTTCCTAATAGCGTTAAAACATTCTTAGGATTGATCATTATTGTGCAAAATATACACTTGTATCTGAAATAAATAATTTTTTTTACACTCTGTGCCCAAAGTTCGATTTCGCACACGCCCTAATAAAAAAAGATGCCCTAGATTAAGCTTGTCACACGTCGTGTCAAAAAATAATGTTTGATACACCAGTGAGAAAGTGGTTGTATCTTCGTGTGGCCTTTTCACCCTTGTTTCGCTCGGGTGCAAACGTCCACCACGAGGATAAAATCACTTTTTCGCACTTGTATCGAAAATAACTATTTCTTTAAATGCATGCATATTACAAATTAATGTAAAAAAATCGTTAAGTACTTATGTAGTATTGCTAATTAAATAATGAAGAGCAAAAATTAAAGTTGTAAACTTTAAATAATATTAAATATGAAAATTTGTAATTATTTGACAGGGTAAAATTATTTATTACAACTCTGAAACAAAATATTTGTTATTTTACAAATGTATAATACGTTAAACTTTATTAATGAAATAATTTTGAAAATGAAGCTTATGACGGCCGTGATGTTATTAAATGTAAAAGTGTATAAGACGTTAATGATTTATAACAGCAAATTCATTTTATTTGCGCAACGTTTTGATCTTATTAATGATGATCCTTTTTAAGTAAATAAATTTGTTCGTGAAGAATATTTTTTTAAAATTAAGATATTTACCTTTAGATAAAATTTGATGAAACTTTAATTATTAAACATAGTTATTTTTAAATATTCGGAAAATATTGATACAATATTGGTACAATATCGATACAATATCGATATAGAAGATCTATATTTTTCTTATTTATAAAAATTTACGTTATTATAATTTTTTCTCGAAGTATTTAATAGAATGACTTTCACCTTAAACTTAAAATTGAATGCTAATAATTCTAAATTTTCTTTGTTTTATGATTTTACTATGCAAAAATTATATTTATTAAAACTATGCAATTTTTAGTTCCCTTAAATCATTCATATATTTATTTAGCAATAAAAGTAAATAAATAACGAAATGAGATATGTAATAAATATAATAAAAAGCTTTTATTCACCTTTCTCGTCTATTACAAAATTTTGTTGAATAACTTTGATAAACTTCTTTAACAAATTGTCAAATTATCACTGTTTCTATATTCCACATAATTGCACCACTATAGTTTTTATTGAAAAAATCATGTAAACTCAATTGAAGTAACTGCTTTCGATTTTATCTAAATAACTATTAATTGCTCTATTTTTTATTAATGCATAGGGGAGATCGAGGCAAGTTGGCATACGGGTAGGTTGGCCCAATGCTAATATCTCGTGATTGGAGTAGCAGAGGTCAAAACCTGTCAAACTGTCGATGTTAGTCATGTACATTGGAACGAGGAATATTCGTTTTATTTTTCAGTCGGAAGTTAGAAAATTTTCTCATATACAGGAGTAAATTTTATATTCCAGAAAATTTCCAGTGATTCTTGAAAAGATTATGATTATCTATTTTTAAACGTAATTTAGGTTATAATGATTAATTATTTAATAATTTTAGCACTTTGTATTATTTTCATATTTAAATTTTCAATATTATTAGCATAATTTTTAAATTAAAATGTACCCGTGTTACAAAAAAAATAAATAAAGAAAATGTAGAAAGTGGTCTAACTATAGCACCGGTCTCTCCCACATTCAAAAGCTTAGGAATAAAAAAAAAATTAAATGTGGTATTGTTTTTATTTTATTATTCAACAAAAATTTTGCAATACTAAATGAACTTCTTTTTATTGAAAGTGAATTATTTGTTTGGTAAAGAAATTAAAGAAAACTAAAAAATATGTGCAAATATGAGTAGGGCAACAATCGTCTATATTACGTTATAAATTTATAATATACGATTCAGGAATAATAGATTTTACTAATCTTAAAATGCAATTATTTAATCTAAAAAAAATATTAATTGCAATAGTAGTAATAATTCGTTATTGAATCGAATGCTCAACTGCAAAACATTGGAATAAGAAAAATATTCACTTGTTATATCTTTCTAGTACTAATCAAATAAAGTAGTACAGCACGTAATAATTATTACCTTTTCATTATCATTACTATAAACACAAACATCTGGTGATGAGAACAATAGTTTATAGAATCTGCCTTTACTTCTCTTACCAATAATAATACATTGAAAATGATCTTTTCTTCAACTGTTTTAGTTATGAATTAAATTCAAGAAACAACTTTTTTTGGTGTGTATTTGTTTATAACAATTATGAAAAATTATGGATTAATAAAAAGTCCTATTCGATTTATAATTTAAGTCTTTTATACTACCTAACAATGCAAAAAATTTCAGGATTTTACATAAAAAAAGAAAAAAAGAAAAAAAAAGATGCTAATATATTGGCTCCTGTGACTGCAAGAGTAACCATGTACCTAAAATAGATTTTATGGGGCGCACATCAGTCTAAAATCCAGAGTTCCAAAATTTCTTTTCCGAGCACACCTATGAGACACGTTCTTTGGCACATTACACCTTATATTATAAGAAGAAATTATGGGTGCATCCATTTTTTTGCTGCATTTCATTTTTCTTATGGGAATTTAACATGGGAAAAATGGACGAAAAGTGCGGTCTTTGTTGATTAACCAATAGCAAGCTATGAAAGTGGCCAACAAACATTGCACAAAAAACGATTACAGTAAAAAAAGAGCTTTAATTTGAGATGAGAATCGTTAAAATCGGTCAATTCGGCGCCAAGTTACGTGCATTTGAAAATCGCTAAAAATAATCAAAAATCATTGAATTACGTGGATTCGGGAAAAATCGCTCATTTTCCTCAGCAAAATATGGATTTCACCCAAAAGTTTTCGATTGGACAACGTTTTTTCCTTATAATATAAGGTGTAATGTACCAGAAAAAACATGTCTCATAGGTGTGCTAAAAAAAAAAATTTTTTTTGGAACACGAAAAGGGTTACGAAGTTATGGATTTACTGATGATATATTCTCATTTCACGTATAAAAATTCACGATTGGTGATTTACGACCTTAAAACTCTTTATGGGCAGCTAAAAAAAATACGTGTCTCATATTTTTCGATATAGAAGCCGTATGCAAAGTCTCAGGTAAATCGGTGAGTGACACTTCCGTAGGGTTACTTGTAAGCCATTTTCTACTGGAGCCGGCGCTGCCCTCGGCCGCCGCTGCGATCTTCGGCTCACGAATTCCCAGCTTATGGCTGCTTGCCTAACTTTACATGCTTCAGCCGGTGTTCCCGTATAACGCCGCGCAGGTTAAACCTGTTCGGCTTTACTTACACTTCCCCGTTGCCGATGTTCTTCTCCCTATTGAAAAATATCGCGCGATGATTGTGCCAGTTTGTCGACCATTTTCTGGCGCGACAATTGCGCGATTATCGCACGAGTTAATCAAAATTCAACATTAAAACATATTTTTTATTTCCACAACTGTGTACGTACTTGTGTGTAACTGTATGTAATTAGACAGCCATTATGACAGCATATATGGGAGCGTCCGCCAGAAACCAGCCAGCGGGCGCGCGGAACTCATTTTTCATGCAAAACACGCTCTGTTCAACTCGCTCGTAATCATATTCTGAGTCTCTCAGAAAAAAACAAAACATATATATCGATAGATTTTTTCCTGCTCTTTCCAATGGAGCTACTGTTTTTACTCCGAAACTTTTTCTTCTGGTCGAAAATTCAAGTTGAAAGTTCAGAGACATTGTTCTCAAAGTATATCATGTTTTTTTTCAAAATGCATATGACCATTCAAAAGTACAAGTCTTAAGCTACAAAACCCTAAATTTTCAAATTGGAGAAATGAAGGGCTCAAAAGTAACAAGATTAAAAAGACTGCGGTGACTGGCCGCGCGTGCTCTTCGCGCTGCGCTCGGACGCGCCGCACGCTCGGGCTTGGTATAATGAGCTCGTAATCGTATTTTGAGTCTCTCAGAAAAAAACAAAAGACATATATCGATAGATTTTTTCCTGCTCTTTCCAACGGTGCTATTCTTTTTACTCCCAAACACTTTCTTCTGGTCGGAAATTCGACTGGAAAGTTCAGAACCATTTTTCTTAAAGTATAACATGTTGTTCTTCAAAATGCATAGCACCATTCGAAAGTACAAGTTATAAGCTACCTACATTTTCAAGTTGGAGAAACGTAGAGCTCAAAAGTAATAAGATTGAAAAGACAGCGGCGAGCGGCCGCGTGAAATCTGTTCTGCTCTTGGACGCGCCTCTGTATGCGTATATATCTATTATACTTTAATCGTTGCATCATTTTCACTTGTCATCATTTCTGCCACTAGAGGGACCACAGAGTAGTTCCCAATACTTAAAAAAGCTCCTTGGAAGGTATTTATCACCCACTGAAAATGTTTTCTTTCTCAATATTTATTATTTTCATGATAAAAAAAACTTTAAAATGTCAAAGATTTTCAATCGTTGTTGTAACCCTTTTGATGAAGCAAAGCATTCATCTAAACCGAGATTTGTTTCTGAAAAAATGAAAGCTCGTTTTCCGAACTTACAAGATAAAGATAAAATATGTGATTCTTGTCGATTAAAATTTGATGCGAAAATTGAGGAAGAAAATATAGTGTCAATGGAAGAATCTAGAGAAATTATTTCTAATTTACAAAAATTGTTTAACGATGATAATTTGTCGAAAAATGAAAAAATGTTGCTTTTAAAATTACTCCCAAAAAACTGGAGTTCTCGTAAAGTTGCTAATTTTTCTAATTCATCCCGTTGGCTTGTAACAAAATGTTTGTCAGATAGTCAATCCCTTTTAGTTGATAAAAGGGAAACCGAAAAATATCATGTGATACTGTAAACGAAGTAAAACTTTTCTATCAAAATGACGATAATAGTAGAATCATGCCAGGTTATAAAGATAATAAGTGTATACGAAATGATGATGGCACAAAGACCTATGTTCAGAAACGACTTGTTTTGTACAATCTTAGAGAGTTATATTTAAAGTATAAACAACAGTATCCCGAATCAAAAATAGGATTCACTAAATTTGCCGAATGTCGCCCTAAATATTGTGTTTTAGCTGGTGCTAGTGGTACGCATTCAGTGTGTGTGTGCATTTATCATCAAAACGTCAAACTCCTCTTAGCTGGTTTAAGAAATTCAGGAGTTTCTTTTGATAAAATGGATACTTACAAAGATTGCATAGCTGAAATAGTTTGTAAAACACCAACAGCAAAATGTTACTTAAATATGTGTCAAAATTGTCCTGGTATTGAACCTCTAAAAACGGAACTTGAACTATTTCTTGAAAGGTTTGGGGTTAATGAAATAAAATTTCAAATGTGGAAAACTACTGATAGATCAACATTGCAAACTGAAATTGTTCCTAGTTCTTTATTTACTGATATCTTTTTTCCTCTTTTACATAAACTCAAAACTCATTCTTTCATTTCCAAACAGCAGTCATCTTATTTTCAAATCTTACGAGAATCCTTAAGCAAAGGAGAATTTCTAATTTCCCTAGATTTTTCGGAAAACTATGCGTTCATTGCACAAGATGCGGCACAATCATTCCACTATAATAATAATCAATGTAGTTTGGCAACAATAGTTATTTACTACAAAGGTTCAGATTCTAAAATTGAATACAAAAGTATGACGGTTTTTTCAGACAACATAATTCATGATACTGTGGCAGTTTACCTAATTCAAAAAATTATAATCGATTACCTTAAAAAATCTTTTGATTTCGTTAAAAAAATCATTTACTTTACAGATGGAGCTGCACAACATTTTAAAAATATACATAGTTTTCAGAATCTTTTTCATCATTATGAAGATTTTTCCGTTGAAGCTGAATGGCACTTTCATGCGACTGCTCACGGAAAAAATGCATACGATGGAATCGATGCTTCTATAAAAAGTAATGCTAGGCGAGCAAGTTTGCGGAAAGTATCGAATAATTATATATTGACGCCGCAAGATCTTTACCAGTGGGCGACTAAATACTTTGAAAATATTTTGTGCTTTTTTTCATCAAAAGATGAATATGCTAAGGCTACAGATAAATTAAGACAAAGACTAGATTCAGCGATAACAGTGCCTGGAACTCAATCGTTTCACTGTGTTAGCTAACACTAACAAGTTAGAACTAAAATGATTTTCAATATCAAAAGATTCTGAATTATATCCACCAGTTAAAAAAGTCGAACCCTCTAAAACTCGAATTAAGAAAAACATGAATATCGTGAAAAAACCAATAAAAATAATCGCAAATAAAAATAAAAGAATTAAGTTTTAAATAAAAAATTAATATATTTAAAACGTAATATAAGATGCACTATTAAAACATTGTGTAATGCTTTTAATAGGAAACAACGAAAATGTGCACTACGTTTATAAAAGCACACTCGGGTCCAGCGCAAAAATTTTGCGCAGTCGCTCGCCGCTGTCTTCTTAATCTTATTACTTTTGAGCGCTACGTTTCTCGAACTTTAAAATGTAGGGGTTTGTAGTTTATAACTTGTACTTTCGAATGGTGCTATGCATTTTGAAGAACAACATGTTATACTTTAAGAAAAATGGTTCTGAACTTTCCACTCGAATTTCTGACCAGAAGAAAGTGTTTGGGAGTAAAAAGAATAGCACCATTGGAAAGAGCAGGAAAAAATCTATCGATATATGTCTTTTGTTTTTTCTGAGAGACTCAAAATAGATTACGAGCTCATTATACCAAGCCCGAGCGTGCGGCGCGTCCGAGAGCAGCGCGAAGAGCACGCGCGGCCAGTCACCGCTGTCTTTTTAATCTTGTTACTTTTGAGCCCTTCATTTCTCCAATTTGAAAATTTAGGGTTTTGTAGCTTAAGACTTGTACTTTCGAATGGTCATATGCATTTTGAAAAAAAAACATGATATACTTTGAGAAAAATGTCCCTGAACTTTCAACTTGAATTTTCGACCAGAAGAAAAAGTTTCGGAGTAAAAACAATAGCACCATTGGAAAAAGCAGGAAAAAATCTATCGATATATATCTGTTGTTTTTTTCTGAGAGACTCAGAATACGATTACGAGCGAGTTGAACAGAGCGTGTTTTGCATGAAAAATGCGTCCCGCGCGCCCGCTGACTGGTTTCTGGCGGACGCTCCCATATGTATCAGTGCGTGACTACAGTGTTAATGTGCGTGTGATTATGTGAGTCTATTTGTATGTACATGCGCATGTGTACGTATATAAGATCGTGCACGACTATGTACATGTGATATAAATGAATTTTGGTGCCAGCGCACGAAGTGATGTACTTCTCATCCTCGGTGTACGAATAAGTAAATCACTACTCACACTCAGTGTACTTAGGTTGTAAATTATAATAAATCATATTTAGCAACTAAACATTGTTTATAAAAATAATAGTTTAATGAAACATTTGTAGAGAAAACATTATTTATATTGATATTGTGTTTAATAGGTACGGTACTTACAATTTTCTCGACGAAATCAAAAAGCGGAAAAGATAAAGACCTGACGATGTTTAACATGTCACGGACTCGCGCTACTCGAAGCCGACCCACGACATCAAAATCACGCGAGGCCGACATCGAGCGCGCCCTCGTATACTCAATGGTTGATAGGCGTTGACGAAAACTGTGGAATAGGGTTTGCGTACCCTGCACACACATACTTACACAGTACACTAGCGTGTTGAAATGAGCAACGCCTGAGTTAAAATTATCTGAACTGTCCTTTTCAATTAGATATGTATGGTTTGCAGTGATATGAATAAGTGCTACTTAATTATTATCATATACCTCTGAATTATGAAAAAATCCATGTAATAAATATTATATTGTTATAAATTTATTGTTAAATCGGTTCCCTTTTTAGCTGTAACTTATATAACAATAACTAGTGCTTTTTTATATACATATATAAATGGGATATTTCAGGTGAAGTCAGCAGCTCAAAATTTTAAAATCGCTCAAAACGTGTTTTCTTTTAGTTTTTTATGAAAAAAAAATATTCCTCAAATTTTAGGTTGATATTTGCAAAAATAAAAAAGATATGCAACATTGAAAATTCAATTTTTTTTGCAATTTTTGGTTAAAATCTAAGTTTATTCATTTTTTAACTCAAAATCTTGAAACTTCTTGTATAGAACATTCATTGGCAAAAAGTTTGCATTTTTTCTGTAGAATGTGACAGTATTTATTTTATGACCCTTTTTGGAAGTCTCTGATTGGCTGCTTTTTAGTATACCTTCATCGAAGGTTGGGGCCAAATATTTTTTATTCGACAATTTTTTTTTATTCTTCTTCGAAAACCCTTCAAAATGCTTTTTAATCAATACTGCCCGACCAAAGGGAAAAAAGTTACAATATTTTGAAATATCAAGATAAATCCATAATTTTAATTTTTGATAACACGATTCATGAAACTGAATATTATTCATACACATTTTGTGGCATTAATATTAAAAATTAATATTTGAAATAGTATAAATCCCACATGTTGAGTATGTCCTAGCGATAGTACAAAATAAATTTTCTTATAAAAAAAAGTAAAGTGTACAAATAAATTTTTCTCCATGTAATGAATCAACTGATGTTCAATCTGTTTCTGTTAGCAACATGAAAGAACACTAACATTTCGTATGACTTTAGATCTAGACAACACTATCGCTACTGTCCTTTCAATACCATACTTATGTTTAACGAATAACATATATAAGTCAGTACTATCCAAATTTTCTTACTTGGCTTAATATATCTTATTAAAGTGATTTTCAACATATTTTAATTGGGAATGAGCAATGGAAAAAAGGTTAGGTATAATAATAAAATATGATTGGAGTACATAAAATTCCTCATAATTTGTACGGTGTATTTTGAATTGTTCGCAGAAGCATGATTAAGGAAATTGAAAAAAATTGGACATTAGACGAACTATATTGGATACGCTAGTTTATTCCATCCTAATGTTAGGCTGGAATAAACTAGGGTATCCATTATAGTTTGTCTGATGTTCAATTTTTTCAATTTCCTACCTCATAATTTGTATGCTTATACTAATTAATTTTTACTAGAACTATCAGTATAATAAAGATGCAGTATCATCAGTATCATCAGTAGTAAAGCCCTACAAAATGCCAATGCTTTCTCATATTACCCCTCGTGTCATAAGCATATAAGACTGAGCTACATATTGAAGCAAAGATTAAATATCAGTTGAATTAGTACAAGACAATAGAAAGCATTTATAACGGTGTATAAAGGTTGGTTTACGAGTCACTTTATTGTTGTTAAAAATATAACGACGTTTCGGTGGCTAGTTTGCTCCCTCATCAGGTCTACCAATTATTGAAAAACATTTTGGACACACTATTTTATACAAACAATTATATTATTAATAGCAAAATCGACTACTACCTTTAGTTATAATAATTTAATCATAATACCCAACCAGTTTCGTCATATACATACTGTTTGTAGCTATAACACATTAGACACAATATTAAAAATCAATATTAAAACGAATTATTGCTGAAAAGTTGAAACATTTATCAAAAAAAGTCTTCATGATCTCACCTCGTAAAAACATTTTTTAATTTTAGATAGAAAAATTAATGACTTTAATAACATTATAAGCGATGTATGAAGACAAATTACAATAATACACAAATACATAATTCAATAATAAAAAATTGTAAATATTGCACACAGTTACGTAAAGCCATATCGCTTGTCACAGTTGCGAGAATACTATGAATGACTAGAAAGTTTACAATTAGATTGAAATAAGGCGTAATTTATGTATATAATCAAGTACTATTAATCAGTATACTATCGGTAATACAGGAATTTCTATTGCCTACATCAGAATACCGTAGGTCAAATCAAAATTAAATAAGGTAGTATCACTGTGACTTTTACACTATTATTTTTTAATCTATTTATAATGGGAGCGTAACTACTATGTAATTTTTTTGTATCCTCTTTCTTATTAATAGAATTAGCTTGTAAATGAATATGGATCATTTCAGACAATGTTTTTCTATGCCAATTTGTTTCCCTATCAAGTATTTCAAAATTGTCAAAGTCAAACAAATGGGATTCATTTTGCATTTGTGTATTAATCACCAATGTAGCGTAATTCTTTTTTATGTTACGTTTGTGTTCTGAAATTCGAGTATAAACTGTTCTTTTTGATTCACCCACGTATGCAGCATCACAATCTTTACGCTTCATTTTGTAAACTATATTACACTGTTCTTTAACTGAGGTGGCTTTACCTCTTTTTATCAAATAACTAAGATTATTATTAATTTTCGGTAAAACTCTTATACCATAATTTCTAAAAACTGCTGTAATTTGTTCGAAGAAGTTTCTTATATAGGGCAGACTGACAATTAAAATATGTTAAGTTGAAATTCACTTTAATAAGATATATTAAACCAAGTAAGAAAATTTGGATAGTATTGACTTATATATGTTATTCGTTAAACATAAGTATGGTATTGAAAGGACAGTAGCGATAGTGTTGTCTAGATCTAAAGTCATACGAAATGTTAGAGTTCTTTCATGTTGCTAACAGAAACAGATTGAACATCAATTGATTCATTACATGGAGAAAAATTTATTTGTAAATTTTACTTTTTTTATAAGAAAATTTATTTTGCAGTATCGCTAGGATACACTCAACATGTGGGATTTATACTATTTTAAATATTAATTTTTAATATTAATGCCACAAAATGTGTATGAATAATATTCAGTTTCATGAATCGTGTTATCAAAAATTAAAATTATGGATTTATCTTGATATTTCAAAATATTGTAACTTTTTTCCCTTTGGTCGGGCAGTATTGATTAAAAAGCATTTTGAAGGGTTTTCGAAGAAGAATAAAAAAAAATTGTCGAATAAAAAATATTTGGCCCCAACCTTCGATGAAGGTATACTAAAAAGCAGCCAATCAGAGACTTCCAAAAAGGGTCATAAAATAAATACTGTCACATTCTACAGAAAAAATGCAAACTTTTTGCCAATGAATGTTCTATACAAGAAGTTTCAAGATTTTGAGTTAAAAAATGAATAAACTTAGATTTTAACCAAAAATTGCAAAAAAAATTGAATTTTCAATGTTGCATATCTTTTTTATTTTTGCAAATATCAACCTAAAATTTGAGGAATATTTTTTTTTCATAAAAAACTAAAAGAAAACACGTTTTGAGCGATTTTAAAATTTTGAGCTGCTGACTTCACCTGAAATATCCCATTTATATATGTATATAAAAAAGCACTAGTTATTGTTATATAAGTTACAGCTAAAAAGGGAACCGATTTAACAATAAATTTATAACAATATAATATTTATTACATGGATTTTTTCATAATTCAGAGGTATATGATAATAATTAAGTAGCACTTATTCATATCACTGCAAACCATACATATCTAATTGAAAAGGACAGTTCAGATAATTTTAACTCAGGCGTTGCTCATTTCAACACGCTAGTGTACTGTGTAAGTATGTGTGTGCAGGGAACCTAGGGTACGCAAACCCTATTCCACAGTTTCCGCCAACGCCTATCAACCATTCAGTATAGGAGGGCGCGCTCAATGCCCGCCTCGCGTGATTTTGATATCGTGGGTCGGCTTCGAGTAGCGCCAGCCCGTGACTCGTTAAACATCGTTAGGTCTTTCTCATTTCCGCCTTTTGCTTTCGTCGAGAAAATTGTAAGTACCGTACCTATTAAATACAATATCAATATAAATAATGTTTTCTCTACAAATGTTTCATTAAACTATTATTTTATGAACAGTGTTCAGTTGCTAAATATAATTTAATATAATTTACAACCTAAGTACACTCAGTGTGAGTAGTAATTTACTTATTCGTACACCGAGTGATGAGAAGTACATCACTTCGTGCACTGGCACCAAAATTCATTTATATCACACATACATAGTCGTGCACGATCTTATATACGTACACATGCGCATGTACATACAAATAGACTCAATAATCACACGCACATTAACACTGTAGTCACGCACTGATACATATATACTGTCATAATGTCTGTCTAATTACATACAGTCACACGCAAGTACGTACACAGTTGTGGAAATCAAATTAATTTTAAAATTAATTAGTTTTAATGTTGAATTTTGGTTACCTCGTACGATAATCGCGCGATTATCGCTCCAGAAAATAGTCGAATACTGGTAGGATCATCGCGCGATATTTTTCAATAGGGAGCTATAAGGCGATGCCCTCGGCTTATTGCAGCTGCTGAAAAAGGTAGATGGCGATATTCCGGGAGATAGGGAAATGGATACTCGCTAAATAAAAGATGCGTGACTCGATAGTTAAAATAGACAAAAGGATTTATTCATCAATAAAAGTGTTTCGCTTTGGGGCGAAGACCCGAACAATAGACAGACTAAATACGCACAGGCCGAGACTTTACGAGAAGTCGGCTGATGACGCAACCGGAATGACCTCATGTGGAGGTATCGAATCGCACGCGCACGCGTGGCCGTTGGCCGCTGTGCAAACGGCGCGAGAATTCACATAGACGCGTAGCCGCTCGCTGGCATTACCTACGCGGCAATTTATAAGAAAAGCGCAACTTACTTTCGAGCTGGCCAACTCGCGCACGCAGATTCTCTCTCTCTCTCTCTCTCTCTCTCTCTCTCTCTCTCTCTCTCTCTCTCTCTCTCTCTCTCTCTCTCTCTCTCTCTCTCTCTCTCTCTCTCTCTCTCTCTCTCTCTCTCTCTCTCTCTCTCTCTCTCGGCGGCGAAGTACGGGGCCTGGTGGCTGCCTGCACGGCGGTGCTCGCTCTCCGCTCTTTCTCTCTCTCTTGCTGATTCACCTCTCGATTAATCGAGAGGCGGGCGGCAACCGTTGCTGCTGCGGTGACGGTCGGGTGGCGTGAGTGGAAGCGTGGAGAGCACGTGGCGTGTTCTTCTGGCGCCACTGTCCAAGAGATGAGAGCACAGGTGTGCACCTGTTGAGCGCTCATACTAACATAAGATGGCAGCGGCGTCGCTTTCGAAGCGACGCGGCGGCTTCCTCTTCTTCTCCGTTTGCCTTCCGTACGCGCCGCGTGGCGCGTTATGAGTCGCGATACGTGCAAGCGCGCGAGATTCAAGTCTTTGCCTTCAAATTACACCTTATATGTATGCCCGTTACACCCCCACCGAGATTTGGCGTACCCCGGACGCAATGTCGCGGAAAGGAAGGGTGCAGAAATAAGTGGGCGTACAATCATGTAGGTGAAGGTTCCTGCTTTGTTATAAACCTACATGGTATGTACACCTTATCTAATCGGTCTGTACAAAAAAATAATTGATTCACAAAAAAATATATACAAAATATTTACAAAAAAAAAGCATGTACAATATGCTGGGCGGCCTCCGGCCCTCGGTCAAGCTAGTCCTCCCCGGGCTCGCCACGGAGAGGCACGTCCGGTCTTGGAAGGAGAGCCGCCGCGTTCGAGCATTTGCGAGGCACCCGAACGCCTGGCCACCGGCAAACAAAACAATATCGGACGCGACCCGAAGCAGGAGGATTCGGCTGCGGTCCTAGAAGTCGCTCCTCCACGATGCCCAACTCGGCGGCCGTTCGTTCTTCGGCTCGCCATGCCTATTCCCAGCGAGTGCGGGCGGCCTGACGGGTTGCTTCTTCTGAGCGGCGCCGGTCGCGCGCCTCCACCATGTCGCGCTCCAAATGGATGCGGGCGCACTCCTCTACGGCCTCCTGCTATCGCTGAAGGCGGGTGGGTCTCTCAGCCTGGAAGGCTGAGACAAATTCAGGTTCCTCCCGCTTGGCCGCAATGAGCCGCTGCCAGTAAGCGGCTGAGGAGTGAGACCGGGCGCAGGTGCCCATGTACCTGACAAAGGCCTCAAACGTCTCTCCCATTCGCTAGCGGACGGTGTAGTCGAGTGCGCAGGCGTCCATGAGCCCGCTCTCCACCTCCTCCCAGCTGGGGTTCGCCGGCATTGGGATCGGACCGGCCTGCACACCCACGTCTCTGGCCAGCCTTGGGCAGGAGGTCGGGATGGCGGTGCTGCGAGGTCCTCAGGTGGCGCGACGCGGGGTACTCCTGGGTGGGCGTTTACCTGGCCGGCCTCCGCGTCGTCCGCCTCGATGATGAGGGGCTGCTCCCTGAGTAGCTGGCGGGCCTCTTCCTCCCGTGCAGGCGATGTTGTCGGAGCGGATGGAGGGCGGCCTGAGCTACACCCTCAACTCGCACACCCAAGTCCAGGCCAATGAGAGCGGTCATGGCTTGTTCGAAGGCATCCTCAGAAATCTCCAGCATCTGTAAAGGAGAGATCTCAGGTTAGGCCAGTATCAATTTATCTCCCCCCCCCCCCCAAATCGCTCGCTAAAGTTACAGGTGTTTTTCGGGGGCGACCAAGCCCTCTCGGGGTGGATTCAGAGCCTCCTGCCTTACAAAAGGTGGCCTGGCAGGATTCGCAGCGTCGCTGCGCGCCCTCGGGGATTTCCCCTCGTCCGTTTAGGAATTGCCCCTGTCTCGTGTGAAACGGGCAATTCACTCGATGGCGCTGATTCTGAGTCGCCTTTCGCGTATAATTCATTAGATTCAGGCGACTTACCGTGGTAGGGTTTAAGTTAGTCGGCAGCCACTATCTCCTCGACTTGGCCATCATCACCTATCAGTCTGTAGGTGTTGGAGCCTAGCACGGCCGTAGCTCAATGCGGCCCTTCAAACCTAGGTGCTAATTTAGCCGCGATACACTTCGCGGCCGAGGAAAGTGAGTGGCTACGCTTCCAAACCCTGTCTCCCGGCCTGAAGTTTGGCTCTCGCCTGCCTGCATCGTAATAGCTGGCTTGACCATCTTGAGCCGCTCTCGTCTGGGAGGCGGCTCGTTGATGGAGTTCTGGAAGGACGTCAAGCCACTCTTTCCAGCGAACCAAACTTTTTTCTTGCGCCGACGTCTCTGCTGCGATTTGTTGCAGTCGGCGCTGCATGCCAGAGGACTCTGGGCATCCGAATTGGAGGAAAACCCTTCGATCTAGCTCTCCTATCACAGCCTTTGCGTTCGTTTTACGGCGAGGCCTCCGCCCATCTGAAGAAAAGGTCCTGGAATACTACGATGTATTCGAAGCCCTTAGAGGTGCGAGACAGTGGTCCGATAATGTCTCCAGCGACGACCTGCCAGGGTCTATCGACGACTCGCCGTTCCATGAGGCCGGCTGGAGCCCGTTGTTCCACCTTGAACCGCTCGCATGTTTCGTAGTTGCGCACGTACTCTTGCATCTCCGCATAATAACGTGGCCAGTAGTAGCGCAACGCTACTCTGGCAAACGTCTTTTCTCGACCGAGATGATCAGCGGTGGCGTCGTCATGGTACTCTTGCAAAACCTCGCGACGATGCTCTTCTGGTACGACCAGCTTCCAGGCATCCTCATCGTCATCGAGGGTCACGTCAATGTCCTGGTTTAGTCGGTAGCAATAAAGGTTGCCAACGACGAGTTTTTAGGTTGGATAGTCGTTGGGTTGTTCTCTGACATTGGCGCTCCACTCTTGGTACCACATGTCCTCGGTGTCCGTTGACCAGAACACCGCCGTCATCTCCGGGCCTTCCTCATCCTCGTACATTCGAAAGAGTGCGTCGGCCACGTAGTTCAAGGCACCTTTTCGGTGTTCGATTGAATACTTGTGGCCTTGCAACTCCAACGCCCACCGAGCGAGCTTGCTTGTGGGGTTTTTCATTTGACAGACCCACCGCAGGCTGCTGTGGTCTGTCACAACCTTAAATTCGTAGCCTTCGATGTAAGGGCGAAACTTTTGTATCGCCCATACAACCGCAAGGCACTCCCTTTCGGTGACGCTGTAGTTCCGCTCCGCCGGTGTCAACAACCGGCTCGCGAACTCGATCACTCGCTCATGCGTCTCTACCTCTTGTAGCAGCACCGCGCCAGGGCCTTCATCGCTAGCATCCGTCTGCACGATGAAAAGGCCGTTGGGATCAGGGCGATGTAAGACCGGAGCAGTCATTATCATCACCTCCAACAGCTCGAAGTCTCTGCTGCTCGTCGAGCAACTCGTACTTCTGGTTCTTCTTTGTCATGCTTGTGAGCGGCTCGGCGATCATGGCATAGTTCGGGATGAACTTCCTATACTACGATGAGGTGTTTAGGAATCGACGCAGCTGCCTTAGATTCTGCGGCTGCGGATAATTCTTGATGGGCTGTACTTTCGCCGGGTTCGGCCTCGTACAGTCCCGGTTAACCAGGAAGCCCAAATACGCTACTTCCCGCTTGCAGAAAACACATTTTTCTTCGTTGAGTTAGTCCAGCGGCGACGGGCCTTTCCAACACCATTTTCGAGCACTCCTTATGCTTGTCGAACGACTCGGTGACTATGATGTTGTCGTCGAGATAGGCGTAGACGTAAGGCTCTAGCTCGGATCCGAACACTTGGTCGATGAGCCGCTGGAAGGTAGCCGGCGCGTTCGTCAGTCCATATGGCACCCGCCGGAACTAAAACATGCCCAGCCCCAGCACCGTGAAAGGTGATGGGCCACGCCACTTCCGCTAACGGTATCTGATGATACACGCTTTTAAGATCGAGTGTGGAGATGAACTTCGCCTTCCTCAACTTCCGCAGAATATCCTGTATATTCGGCAGAGGGTAGGCGTCAGGTTCGATGACTGCCTTCACCTTCCATAAGTCATTGCATGGCTCAATGATGCCTTGATTGAGTATCTCGCACACCTGGCGGTGCATCTCCTCCTACACCTTATCTGACACCGGATAGTGGCGCTGTTTGATGCGCCGAGCGTTTTCCACTTGATTCTCATGCTCCACGCCTTTGACACAACCTAGTCCTGGCGGAAGCTTCCCAAGGGTCTCGTCGATCATGACCTTCAGCTCCTCTCCCTGAAGGTCCGTAATGTCCTTGAGCCCAATTGCCGACACCGAGCTAGGATCCGTGATCAAGCTAGCTACTTCCGTCTTTTTACTTAATAGCCTATTCGTATCCGGGTCTAGTACGGCCCGGAATGCTCGTACAAAGTTGACCCCTAAATAGCAGTCAGAATCCAAATTCGGCATTATGGCGACTCGGATATCGTGAGTAAGACCAGCCACCGTGATGGGCAGGAGGCTGCGACTTCCATCCGCTAACCTTGCCCTTCGTTTCTCGGACGATACAAACTCCCAGCGCTGTCGCTAGTTGGAGTCTGACGGAGCCCATCACCGTCGTGGATGCTCCCGGATCCAACAGCGCGCGGAGATTAAACTCGCCGCGCTTAATCCGCAGCCACCATTGTGTCTCTGTCGGTTGGTTGCTTTGCCGAGGTCTTACCTCGGCTCGCAACTGGCAAGTGCGCCGCTGACTCTTTCGCGTCCGGGCAGGTATCACACACCGCCAAAGTATTCTGCCTTGGGGATCTCTTCCGGGAGAGGGGCGGTAGTCATACCCTCTACTCGCTCCCTTTCCCGTTTCTCGAGCAGTTAGGGCAGTAGCGCACCATGTACCCGACAAGGCCGCATGAGTAGCAACTCAGTGGCGGCCTTTGCCCTTTTGAAGGGCTTGCGGGGGGCGTGATGCCGTTCTGCAGGCTCGTCGCCTTGCCCTCCTGCCTGGACTCTGGGGCTTCTTTGCCCCGCTTCATCCAGGTGGTTGATCCAGCGGGCGTATTCCGCCCGAAGCACTCTCCTCCGGTGCTTCCCCGGTCGGAACGACTCTGCTTCAGCGCTCGCCCAAGCATTTCCTCCAAGCCCTCTGGCTTGGCATCCTTCTCGGCCACCGTGGCAGCCACTTTGCTCTCCTTAGCTCACCTTCCGGCTTTCGTGGCGCGTCGGCGTTTGGGGTCGGCTTATATGCCATTTCAGGTAGAAGTACAGCTGTTGGCAGCGGCGAAGGTCCAAATGTTTTCCAATTCTAGATGGTTTGCTCCGTGTCCATTGCCAACTGCAGTAGCTCCTCTACTATGCTGAATTCTGTCCTACGGACCATCGCTTGCAGCTGCGACCTTAGGTTTCGGTGCAGCTAGACCAGCTGTGACTCCTAGCTGGAAGGCGGCGACATTTTCCTAACGATCGCGATGAGGCATGTGCTGTAATCTCTCACGTCCTCATCCGTCCCCTGGGTGCGGTTGTTAGCCTCTGCTATCAACCGCTGCTGGTACCTTTTGCCGTCCCGTACCAGCGTCTAGCTGCGGTCACGAAGTCTTGCTACGTGGCCCATTTTTCTTTTTCGTTGCGGTACCACGTAGCCGCTGTGTCAGTGAACAGCTCTGACAGCGACGACAGCACCTCTTCTTCGGAGAAGTTCGCCAGGACTCAGCAGTCCTCAAGCCTTTCCAGGAACACGTTGATACTCTAGCTCTTAGCACCAGAGAATCGGATTTGCCACTTCCTGACAACTTGACCTATGTATCGCGAGTGGAACATACTCGACCTCAAATAGTTCCCTGTCGTGCCTGGCGTACCACAGGTCCGCCAGCTCGAGCCTCTCGCCGAGCTTCGGCGGTCACCCCCCACCAAGGCTATGTTTACTCCTTGTAAACCAGCCTGACCATCACGGCGAGCTGGCGGTGGTGCCGATGATGAACCGATCCAAGCATCGTTACCGTTGACTGTGTACGTGTCCTCAAATTGCACGTTGTGGCCTGGCCTGTTTTCCGCGATGTACGTGCTGGAAGCGGTGTGTCGCTGTTGGTTCAGAACCATGTCCTCTAGCGACCTAACTTTCGCTATTAGCTCGGCTAATAGCGAGCCGACTTCCAGCGGAATGCGGAACTCCGAACCGTCCGCCGCCAGGGGACGCAGCATCTCTCCTGACTGCGCTTGCTGAATGTCGCTGTGTCTGTCTTCCTCTTTCTCGCTCCGGTGCTGCTGAGGTCGTTGCGTATCTTCCTCTGTGCCTGTGTGTGTGTGTGTGTGTGTGTGTGTGTGTGTGTGTGTGTGTGTGTGTGTGTGTGTGCGCGCGCGCGCGCGTGTGTGTGTGTGTGTGTGTGTGTGTGTGTGTGTGTGTGTGTGTGTGTGTGTGTGTGTGTGTGTGTGTGTGTGTGTGTGTGTGTGTGTGCGCGTGGCGTGTGCGTGTGCATGTGTGTGTGTGTGTACGCCTGGATCTCAGCTTCTACTCGGCCGATTTTGACCGGACATGTCTCATTTTTTTTGTTTTTTTTTGTGAATGTGGATCAAAAATCAGTTTTTTGATTGGGTCAATGCGTTTTTGTTTTATTTCAAATTTTCGATTTTCTCAAAATTGTTTTTTATTTTTTTTTAATGATAGGTTCGAGATATTTGAATCGGATGGGTAGCATTCGAAAGAGAATTAAATTACCTATATTAAAAAAAATTCTAGCTATCATGGTTCTTTTGTTATTAATAAAACGTGTTTTTTTTTTAAAGCTTATAACTCTCAAACTAAACTGCTAATTTTTTTGCGAAAAATCATGATAATGCAGAATATAAATAGTTATAATCTTTAAAAATTTTAATTCATGCTGTTGGTTATTTTTTGAGAATAAAATTGAAAAATGAAAAAAAAATGAGTTTTGTATGTCCAACGATTACAGGAGTAAAATTGACTTAATCGCTTCAAAATTCTTTGTAGAGGTAGATTTCCGACAGTTCTCGGTCGAGTTCTTTGGGCAAAATGATTGGTCCATAAATTTCAGAGATATTAGAGGTAAAATTTTTATAATCTTTTTTTCAAATCGAAATTTCTCGAGAACGGTTCTATCTATCTGAATCGGATGGGTAGCATTCGAAAGAGAATTGAAATACCTATATTTTGTAAAGAAAAAAATTTCTAGCTATCACCGTTCTTTTGTTATTAACGAAAACGTGTTTTTTTTAAAGCTTATAACTCCCATACTAAGCGGTCAATTTTTTTGAAAAAAATCCTGATAATGCAGAATATAAATAGTTATAATCTGTAAAAATTTTAATTCATTTTGTTCGTTAATCTTTTAGAAAAAAAATTGAAAAATGAAAAAAATCAGTTTTGTATGTCCAACGATTACGGGAGTACAATTAACTTAATCGCTTTTAAATTCTTTGTAGAGGTAAATTTTGAATAGTTATCGGTCTAGTTCTTTGGATAAAATGATTGGTCCATAAATTTAAGAGATATTTGAGGTTAAAATTTTTTTAATTTTTTTAAATCTTTTTTTCAAATCGAAATTTCTCGAGAACGGTTTGATGTATCTGAATCAGATGGGTAGCATTCGAAAGAGAATCAAAATAACTATATTTTCTTTAAAAAAATTATTGTTATAACGGGTATTTTGTTATTTAAAAAAAAGGTGTTTTTTTTAAAAGCTTATAACTACCTAATGATGTTATATATGTTGTAACGAGATAGCTAGTGGGGAAAAATCTCAAAAAGCCACAGGCTAGCGATGCCCTAGAACGAAAAGTAAAGTAATAGTAGTTTACTGCAAAAATATAAGTTTTACAAACATCTAAATCGTGCGGCCGCTATGCTCAGATATGAAAACGACCGGCGGAGTCGTTTTCCCGCAGAGACGGCGGTATCCGGGAAAAGGACGGTATAAATAACAACGCGACGAGTAACGAGATATCTCAGTATATTAAAACACAAATACGTACAAGCACTACGCAAGTGCTGTAAAAACAATAAGTTAGTTCGCGCGCGACGGGTAACGTTTGAACGCGCGAACAATACGGCGCGCAGCGAAGCTGCTACAAAATACGCGCGCCCTAGGTTCGGCGGGCTGACACACACCCGCACGTACGCGGAACAGAAAACTTGCACGGGGCAATTTCCGTGCAAGCCTTTACATTAAACGCGAGAGATAAGAGCAGAAAACTTACGTTTAGAAGGAGCAGTCGGTGCACTCGACTCTCTCTCTCTCTCTCTCTCTCTCTCTCTCTCTCTCTCTCTCTCTCTCTCTCTCTCTCTCTTTCTCCTGTCGCTCGCACAGTCGTTGCGCTCTCTCTTTCTCTCTCTCTCTCTCTCTCTCTCTCACTCGCTGGTTTGGATCGGCAAGCGGGCTGGCTGCCGGCTCCTCGCTCGCTGGCTCTTTTGTGTGGCTCAGTCTGCGCGGGATCTCTCTCGCTCTCTCTCTCCCTCTCTCCTTCTCTCTCTCTCTCTCTCTGTGTCTCTGTTTCTCTCTCTGTCTCTCTCTCTCTATTTCTCTCTCTCTCTCTCTCTCTCTCTCTCTCTATCTCTCTCTCTCTCTGTCTCTCTTTCACTCGCATGCACGAGGCTCGGCGCCTCCACTTCACTTGCGGTATATCTGTAAAAAGAGAGGACAGCGCGGTCGCGGTAAAACTTGAGAGAGACACCGTATGATGTGGCCTGTATGGTAGCATACACGAAGATAGCTGCCGTGACTCGCATAAAGCCGTAGCAGCTTCTCGGGTACGTAACGGGCATATTACGCGTCGCGAAACCGTTTTAATCCGGTCGGGATGCTCGCGTGCTCGCGCCCCCAGTGAGCACGCCTGCTCGGCACGGGTAATTCGAATCCCGAATTACCTAACTCGCGCATGCGATACAATGTATATGTTATGTTAAACCTAGGGAATTATTTCCCGTTGATCTAAATAAATAAATAATTAAATAAATTTAAAAATTAATACTTTTTAATCTTCATAAATAAATTTAATTATAATGCCATAAATTGTTTCAAAAATTATAAATTTTGTTATTAAAAATTAATTAAAGGAATCAACTAATTTAGTTTGAAGAAGCTACGGGCCAATGAATCGGTTTTTTTTCTAGTTATCGTGCGGCAAGGAAAATGACTGTAAAATACGAAAAATTTAAAATCCAAGTATCTCAAAAATAATCGAACGGCCTTGATGAAAATTAGCACGCATATTATCTATATCACACACAAACCGCTGCCAATTCATTGGCACGTAGCTTTCTCAAACTTCAATGGGTCTTCAATGAGTCTTCAATGAGTCTTCAATGAGTTTAATAACTGGTTAAAATTTTAAGTCGATAAATTAAGTATTCTCTGGGTAAACACGATTAGAAAATTAAAAAAAAATATTTTTAACATCAAATATCTTTGGCCGTAATCGACCGATTTTTTTGGGCAACGAACTCGATATGAAGATATATAAAAACTGCATTTGTGCCAAATTTCAGGCCCATTGGATAATTTTTACTCTTGTTATCGTCTGGAAATGAAAATGCACTTTCTTTATAAAATCATTTTTTTCTAAAAAACAAGTGAAGATAATCTCTTAAAATTTTAACCAAATATAGTCTTCAATGAGTTTAATAAGTGGTTAAAATTTTAAGTCGATAAATCAAGTATTCTTTGAGTAAATGAAATTCGAAAATTTTTTCAAAAAATTTTTAACCTCACATATCTTTTCTGGTAATGGACAGATTTTTTTTTGGCAACGAACCCGATATGAAGATACATAAAAGCTACATTTGTGCCAAATTTTAGGACGCTTGGATAATTTTTACTTCTGTTATCGTCTGGAATGAGAAGGCACTTTTTTTATAAAATATTTTTTTTCTCTGAAATATTTTTTGAGAAATTAATTTATAAAATATAAAAACGTTTTCCTTAATAACAAATGACAGAGTGAAGATAATTGAAATATTAAAAAAAGAAAATAAGAGTAATTTAAATATCTTTCAAGAAAGGTTCATTATATTATGTAATAATGGATGTAAGATATAAAAAATAAAAAATAAAAATAAAAATTCAAAATCGTTATTTTGTTATAAATAAAAGAACGTCAATAAAAACTCAAATCCATCAAAGTACCGAGTTTCTTTCGCGAGATGAAGAGAATAGTCTTTGTCCGACGAAAATCAGTCGAGTCGTTTCCGAGATATAAAGAGTTTACACACACACACACACACACACGCACGCACGCACGCACGCACACACGCACACGCACACACACACGACCGCGCGCACGGACGCACGCATATCACGGTGCTCTGGAAGCAAGCATGAATAAAAAAAGTAATGTCGCCTCAAAATTCCTTTTGATTATTATGTATAGACATTTCTTGAATATATTCATGTATTTTTTAAAATCAGTTTACATGGCCCTTTTTGGAAAAAGTGGGTTTGAAAGAAACACATGCTATTAAAGGATATTGACATTTATTAATGATTTAATATGATAGCAAACGAAACGATGAGTAAAATACCTTCAAATTTGGAAACGTGCGATGCATTATAATCAAAGAAATTACACAAACTCGAGCTACTGATCGACCGGCATGTTCGCATACAATGTTTGTAAACAGTGCTAGCTGAGTCGATCATTTAGTTCGCACTATTTAAAACTTCACTAGTCTATAGTCTAGCTGAGCCGATTATGCTCGCACTATCTCAAATTTCACTTGTGAAATAGTATTATATATATTCCAAAAATGTTAATAAAAGTTATATTTATATTAAAAATATAAAAGAGTGTTAGTTATATTGAAAAATGTAAATAGTTATTTATTAATAGTTAATAGTTAAAATCATTTAATTAAAATAATGAAAATTATAAAAAAAATGTTAAATGTTAAATGTTAAATGTTAAATGCTTTGTTATTTAAAATAATTGAGCAAATTAAATATGCAGATTCAAAAGAATTCGGCTAGAACTCATGAACAAAATCGACTCAGTATGTGTTTAATGTGCAAAAAGAAACCAAAAAGAAAGTATTATAAAATTAAGGGTAAAATCGGAAGTGACATAAAAAAGTTATTCCCAAATTTCAATGAAAATAATTCATGCTTACCTTCTGTAGTGCGTGATGCCTGTCGGCTAAAAATAGCGAGAGCTAATAATGCAAATGAAAGCTTAAAAAGTTCACTCATAATGCCAGATTATTCAAGGTATCATTTCAAAAGGACAACTCGTACTTCTGAATCGGATAAAGACTGTGAGTGCACTTTATGTATCGAAATCAGATCTAGACAAGGACATATCGAGAAATTTAATAGTGAACGAAATACATCGTCAAAACTGTTACAGAACAAAAAAAGTTGTTCAAAGTGTTTTACTGGGATAACTAAAGGTGTTAGACATAAGTGCAATTTAACGACATTACTAGAAAATATTAATAAAAAAATTGAAAAGCCAAAACTATCTGAGCATTTGACTTCCAAATTATTGAAAAGAAAAATAGTCGATGATGATAAATTGGCAGTCAAATCTAGAAATGCGAATGTTGAAGTATCCTTATCGCAACAGCATGGTATGCCGCTAAATATTATTGTTAATCCAGAACAAAAAGAAGTTCATCAAATATCATCGAATGATTTAATTGATTTGAAAATTGATGCGAATTTATCAGATCGGCAGCTCCATAAGTTTTCATCATTCATACGTCAGAAAACATGCTCTCGAAATATTATAGAACCGCATGCTCGTGAAGCAATCGTTCAAAAATCTCACGACTTGGATACAATTTTTGAATTATGTTCATTTGATTTTGAAATTGTAAAAAATAATGTAGTAGAAAAAGTGCCAAGCTATGCTGTTGTCTGCAATAACTTAGTGCTATGTGTGAAACAAATAATGGAAAGTCGCAACATTTTTGATTTTCATTTAAATATTGGTATTGATGGTGGCGGGGGTTCCTTAAAATTTACTTTATTATTGCAATCAAAAACAAAAGATAGTTTTGATGAAAATGCATATATATGCATATATCTGCAAAAAAAATGTCTCAAAATCAACAAATAACGACATATATCGCCTTAAAACATGTTTTTGAACATTTGTCTAGAAAATTTTTTTCACCGTTAGAAAGCTTCCTCTATGAGGAAGCAAAAAATCAAATGCTGAAACTCTATAGAAGATTGAAGATGACCTAAAAAATAAAAAAAATCATGAAAATTGACCATTACATTTCGGAATATACAGCTTTTTCTAATGTTCAAAAAAATTTGAAACAAATTTTTCTGTAATTTATGTTTTAACAAAAAAATGCGATCTCGTAGATTAAGATCGATTACGATCTCCAATTTTGGCAGAATTTAAAAAAACAGCTAAAAATGGACTAAAACAGTAATTTTTTCGACTCATTACTGTAACGCATCTGAATATATCTCAACATGTAAGACATCTGAAGGGCTAATATTTGCAAAAGTTCTTACTTTATACAGAATTTTAAAGTCATGCGGTTTAGAATTAATTTCCGAAAGTCATCTGTGCACCGAAATTGTGAAATCCACAGGAATAACCCATATATCTTCCTATACTATATAGTTGTAAGCAATTGTTCTTAGGACCTAGCCGCAGCCCATCCCCCCACCACCACTCCCCATCCACTCACCATCCACTCCCCCACGCTCGGCAAAATGACATAAAAATGTCTCTAGAAACAGTAGTTTTTATAGGGCTGCTCCCCCCCCCCCCCCGCTCGCCATCGGCACCACTCAATTATTGAACGTAGCCGCTCCCCATTCCGCTTCCCTTCTGCTCCCCATCTGCTCCCCATCGGCACCCCCTTCCGCTTCCTTTCCACTCCCCAACCGATGCTCCCCGCTACCCATACGCTCCACTTCCGCTGCTCCACCGCTCGCTTCTGCTTCCCCCCTCTCCAGTCCGCTCCCCCCGCTTCCCATAATAACGTAAAATGTCTATAGAAACAATAGTTTTCTATGTTGCCGCTCCCTATCCGCTCCCAACCCCGCTCCCCAACCGCTCCCCATCTGCTACCCCTCCCCATCGGCACGCGCCCACTCCTCCGCACTCCCATCCGCCCCACGACCACTCCCCATCCGCTCTCCATCAGCTCCTTTTTGTTATTAATCGTAGCTATTTCTCCAAGCTCACGGTTTAATCAGGTGCTCCCAGATTCTATTTAATCAGGATCAATCATCTAATTGAAAAACATTAAAATGCTTATCTTCCAATGTAATAAGTGTCGAAATTTTGATGTAACATTTAATTAGAGAGGCAGAGATGTGAAGACAGAGACGTAGAAACAGGCACGTAGAGACAAAGACATAGATACAGAGACATAGAGACAGAGTCGGAGAGACAGAGAAGTAGAGACAGAAACGTAGAGACAACGTAGAAACAGAGATTAGAGACAGAGATGTAGAGACAAAGACGTAAAGACAGACGTAGAGAGAGCTATTAGAGACAGAAACGTAGAGACAGACACGTAAACACGGACGCGGAGAAACAGAGACGTGCAGACAGAGAACTGGAGACAGAGACGTAGAAACAGAACCCGTAGAGACAGAGACGGAATGACAGAGATGTAGAGACAGAGACGTAGAGACAGAGGCGGAGAGACCGAAACTTAGAGACAGAAAAGTAGAGACAGAAATGTAGAGACAGAGATTAGAACAGAAACGTAGAGACAGAATCGTGGAGACAGAGACGTAGAAGCAGAGACATAGAGACAGAGAAGTAGAGACAGAGACGTAGAGACAACGTAGGGGCAGAGATTAGAGATAGAGATATGGAGACAGATATGTAAAGACAGACGTAGAGAGAGAGATTAGAGACAGAAACGTAGAGACAGACACGTAAACACGGAGACGGAGAAACAGAGACGTGCAGATAGAGACGTGGAGGCAGAGGCATAGAACCAGAATCATAGAGACAGAGGCGTAGAGACAGGGATGTAGAGACAGACGTACAGACAGAGACGTAGAGCCAGAGATGTAGAGACAAAGACATAGGGACAAAAAAGTAGAGACGGAGACGTAGGGACGAAGACAGAGATGTAGAGACAAGACAGACGTAGACAGAGACCTAGAGACGCAGACGTAGGACAGAGGCGTAAAGACCGAGACGTAGAGACAGAAAAATAGAGACAGAAAAGTAGAGACAGAAGCGTAGAAACAGAGATTAGATACAGAGGCGTAACGACCGAGACGTAGTGAGGGATTAGAGGCAGAAACGTAGTAACAGTGATGTAGAGAGTGATGTAGAGAGAGATGTAGAAGCAGCAACGTAGATACGGAAGGATAGAAACAGAGACGTAGAGACGGAGACGTGGAGACAGAGGCGTAGAGACAGAGACGGAGGCGTAGAGGCAGAGATGTAGAGACAGAAACATAGAAACAGGCATCTAGAGACAGAGACGTAGAGACAGCCACGTAGATACTGAGGCGTAGAGACAGTGACGTAGAGAAGGAGACGCAGAGACAAAGTCGGTGAAACAGAGACAGAAACTTAGAGACAGAATCAGGGAAACAGAAACCTAGACACAGGCTCGTAGAGGCAGAGACGTACAGGCAGAGACGTAGAGAGAGACATGGAGACAAACACGTAGAGACACAGACGTGGAGACAGAGACGGAGAGACGGAGATGTGGTGAGAGACGTAGAGACAGAGACATAGAGACAGAGATGTAGAGACATACAAATAGAGACGGAGACATAGAGACGGAGACGTAGAGATAGAGATGTAGAGACAGAGATGTAGAGACAGTGACGTAGAGAGAGAGAGAGATTAGAAACCGAAACATGGAGACAGAGGCGTAGAGACAGAGGCGTAGAGACAGAGATGTAGAGACACAAAAGTAGAGGCAGAGACATAGAGACAGAGATTAGTGACAGAGCTGTAGGGACAGAGATGTAAAAACAAAGACGTAGAGAGAGAGAGAGGGGGGGGGGGGGGGGGGGGGGAGAGAGAGAGAGAGAGAGAGAGAGAGAGAGAGAGAGAGAGAGAGAGAGAGAGAGAGAGAGAGAGAGAGAGAGAGAGAGAGAGAGAGAGAGAGAGAGAGAGAGAGAGAGAGAGAGAGAGAGAGAGAGAGAGAGAGAGAGAGAGAGAGAGAGAGAGAGAGAGAGAGAGAGAGAGAGAGAGAGAGAGAGAGAGAGAGAGAGAGAGAGAGAGAGAGAGAGAGAGAGAGCAATTAGAGACAGAAACGTAGAAACAGGGATGTAGAGACAGAGAGGTAGAGACAGAGACGTAAATAGAGAGACGTAGAGAGAGATAGAAAGAGTAGGGACAGAAACGAAGAGACAGAGGCGTAGAGACAGAGACGTAGAGACAGGTGCGTAGAGACAGAGACGTAGAGAGAGAGAGAGAGAGATGTAGAGAGAGACGTAGAGACAGAGACGTAGAGACGGAGATGTAGAGAGAGACGTAGAGAGAGCGTAGGGAGAGACGTAGAGACAGAGCCGTAGAGACAGAGACGTAGAGACGAAGATATAGAGACAGACGTAGGGACAGAGACGTAGAGACAGAGACATAGAGACCGAAAAACTATTTTCACCATATCCTAGCTGGAAGTACCACTTTCGCCCCCAGCCCAAAGATGCGAATGTTGTATTTTCGGCACATGGATGTTGAAAAATAGTATACGCACCAAGGGAGGAAAATTGGTAAGTTGTTACCTTCGAAGATGCATAATATACTATTCCTCAGGTATTATAGACTCCTTATTAAAGTACATGCTTAATTGAAACATGATATTTCTTTGAAGAAATAGAAACCTACACTAAAGAATCCTGCACGCAATGTATGGGAAAAAATCATCAAATTGAACGAAGCTTCAGAAAAAGATAGATCTTGAGGTCCTGAAAAAATTTACCTTTTTCGTTCGATTTGATTTCGGATGATTTTTTCCCGTACATTGTGTGCGGGGTCCTTCAATATATTACACACGAGATTAAATTAAATACATTTTCAAAATTCTAATTGGGGGTTGACGAGCGAAGCAAGTAGGGGGTACCCCCCCTAGTGTGTGTGTATATATATATGCAAGCGTCTTTTTTGTGTAAAATGCGCTCTCTTCAACTCGCTCATAATGATACGCTGAATCTCTCGGAAAAAAAAATTTTTTCTCCTCTTTCCAATTTTTTTCCGTGACGCTTTCTTCTGGTCGGAAATTCAAGTTGAAAGTTCAGAGCCATTTTTCTCAAAGTATAACTTTTTTTTTCAAAATGAATGTTACTATTCGAAAGTACATCTTTTAAGCTACAAAACCCTGTAGTTTCAAGTTGGAGAAATGAAGACTTCATAAGTAATAACATTGAAAAGACAGAGGCGGGCGGCCGGTCCCGCTCTCCGTGATGTACTGAAACGCGCTGTTAGTGATGTATTGCACTTTTCGTTGTTATATCTTAAAATATATCACATAATCAATTTTCTAAACATTATTTTTTCTAAAAATCTACATATTTAAATTCTAAATCGTGTTAATTTTGTGTTTATTTCTTAATTTTTTATTTTTTCTGAATTTATTTGGATAGGCCTTTTCTCGATAATTGTTTTTCTTTTACTTTTTCGATAGGTGGGTATAATTTGAAAGTTCCTCATGCTGAAAATCGTTTTAATTCTAGCACTTTTACGGAAGCACCAATTACATCACATACATTTTTTCCCTGGGCAGCAATACTAGGGGAGCAAGTTTGTGAAAAGTATCCGATGTGGGGAAGTATTTTATAAGACTGGTTAAATGTTAGGTATTTTCTCAGAAAATATACTATCGTTTAAAATATTTTCCGAATCCGATACAGTAAATTCCAAAAAGGAGTTATTCAGAACACACAAGCAATTACTTTCGAAAAAAATATCAGAAAAATTTGCGTCTATAAAAATTGACAACAGATTGCATAAATTTATAAAAATACTTTCAACTGGAAAAATAAAATTCCAAAAAATCTAAAACATTAATTCCTATACGATTTTTAGCTCACTAGAAATTGAACGCGTTACGCGCACCTTCACTCGTTTTCCGCGCCAAATCTGTCTCTGTCTCTCTCTTACACGACGCCATGATACATCACGAGATGCGCGCACAATACAGGGTAACGTGACAATTTTTTTTTTTATAGAGGGATTTCTTGACATTGTAGCTTTTCTAAATCATTGCATTTTCTACAATTAAATCGGTAGGTAGAAATGGCATTCTAAAAATTGATATCACATATCCCAAAAATAATTTCATGATAATATTATGGCCTTCTTGCCAAATTTTTTTCACTTCAAATTCTGAAAATTTACAACATAAAAACTATTTTCCACCCAAAATGAGTCCATTTTAAGCGTTTTCCGAAATGTATGTATGTCTGTACGTATGTATGTAAGCAAGTTTCCAGATTATCTCAACGAATTTTTCATAGATCCAGACGAACTTTGGCACAGATACTCGTCTAATTATAAGTAACTGACAGTTCTCAACCAGGCCTAATCGATCGACAAATAAAAAAAATGACAGACAACAAAAATTTGAAAAACTCAATTTTTGGACATACAGTGAACACAATTAACTTTAAGACAAAAACAACAACTGCATCTGCTAAAACTAATTAAAACACGACTTTTTTACATTGAACATTTTTTCTACCAACAATATTTGGCTATGAATAGCGAAAAACCCGCTAAAAACATCAAAAATTGTGGTTTTTTTGCTATTACTTTACAGGATTTGACTTTACACAAAAATGTTAAAGGTAAAAGTTATAGATAATATTAAAACAAAACTTTTTCCTATTCAACATTTTTTTTACAACAATTCCTGACGAATTAAATCCAAAAAAACGATTTTTAACACCTGAATGTACCTAAAATGGTCGATTTTCGTTAGCAGGATTTGATATTATACAAAAATGTTAAATATAAAAGTTGTAGATAATATTTAAACAAAACATTTTCCCATTTAACATTTTCATCAAAAATCAATACCTGACGAATTAGACCTATAAAACGATTTTAAAGGCCTAAATATACATAAAATGAATGAATATCGGCTATAACGTCACAAGATTTAACTTTACACAAATATGTTAAATGTAAAAATTGTAGATTATAATAAAACAAAAATTTTTTCCATTTAACATTTTCATGTAAAATCAATTCCTGGTATCTAAACCTATAAACACGATTTTTAATGCATCAATGCACCTTACATAGTCAATTTTCGCTTATTATTTAACAGAATTCGATTTGATACAGAAATATTAAATGCAATAGATATCAATAAGATCGGAAAAATCGATATCCAAAGATAATATGATTACAAAAGTATAATAATGAGATACAAAAGTACATTTGATTACAATAAACACATTGGTAAAAAATAATTGAGGAAACGAAATATCTATTCCTCTTTTTTCTACAAAAAAAAATAAATATTATGCAAACTAAAACATTGTTGACATTATATTATACTCTTTATAATAGTCTTAAAAATTATGGGATAATATCTTGTGGTTCTTTATATATGAATAGTTAAAGACCATTAAATAATTTACAAAATAAAATTCTTAAAATTAAACTTAAAAATACTTTTGTGTTTGAGAGAAGCCCTTTAAATATTCAATAATTATTTTGTTTTGAGTCCGTTTTCTATCATTATGAGAAATTAAATATCAAAGACAAAAAATTAATACACAAGAAACAGAACTGTACATATACCAATAAAAGAAAATCAAACAACAACTAACAAAATCTGTTACATAGAAGCTGTCAGAACTTATAATTCCTTGTCAAATGATCTAGAGAACTTAGAATGTAGTAGAATTAAAATTAGAAAAATGTATAAAAATTGGGTTGGTAAAAATATATAATTATGTTATCTTACTGTTTCAATAACAAATTTAAGAAATTTGATACAAGATTGCACAGCTTAACCTGTTAACTATGTTCACAGGACCTAAGCGATTGAACTAAAAGAATCAAAATTGTCTAATATTATATAAGTATATGTTAAAGTAATATCATATTTACAAAAAGAAACTTTTGTGTTATGTATGTGCTGTAAATTTTGTAGTATGGTAAATTTCAATGTATAAAGAATGCAATATTTTAGCTGACTCTGTCAGTCTTACAGTGTGTTAGAAAATTACTAAATAGGTAAGTCTCACTGAGTAGAAGTCTGCTAAATACATAATAATGTATTTTAATACAACAGATACCCTGAAGCGAGTTCTTACACCCTGACTAAACTTCAAAATTAACCAGACGAGCTAATATTACCAGCGACAACTACCTACTCGTATCGCATTTAACCACACACGCAGCACTTTTATGATATCCCCAGTTCCTAATTACCTATCCTCTCACACTATAAAGTACTAACACTTGAAGACCACTTAGAGCTGTAGAAGAAAATAGGGCTGGACTGTCTAGGCTGGCACTACTCCATAGATTCCAGTCTGCTGAGAATCATCTAACAGCAATCCACTACTTCAGTAACCATACCACCTTGGAGGAAAGTACTGACAGAGACCGTCAATTGTATCTCAATGTCAAGGACTGCCTCATCGTAGGGATCAACAAAGAACATGAACAGCAGATCAGTCCCTATTCTGAGGGACAAGCGAGGAGAATTGAGCACCTAAAAACCACATATGACTAATAAATAGATGACACAAAAAAAAAACATTACCATACAAAAGTCTGCAGCAATGGTTGTTGTTCACTCGCTGCACCAGCTACCTGTAACAACTAGAGGGGAAGGAGTGGTGGAAACCTTCAACCGTTGTTTCACTGCTGGAACAGCTCCAGCCTGAGAGTGGCTGAAGACATAAGCAGCAGATTAACTTACACACAGTCACTAGTATGAGAGGCAAACAAGGAAAGTTGAGCACCTAAAGACCACATATAATTAATAAATAAATGACCCAGGCAACATTTCTTCCACAACCAAGAAACAGTCTGTAGAAGTGCTCGTCGTTTACACTCCTCTCGCTGCCACAGATATACCTGCAACAACAGAAAGTACCACCAACTCACCCATCGGAGAGATTAGGAACGAGAAAGGGCTTACTAAATCTGCTCTCGCCATTGACACACTGCCTTCCTGTCTACGATGAATTATCATCAACCGGCGAACACGATGAAAGGAACGACATTCACTAGGGCGGCGAACTACAGCAGCCGCTGTCATCGCTGGGGACGCCGGGAGCCAGATTTTGCGATTGTTGACATCACACACCATGGACACACGCGCGCACACAGCATGCCGCACTAAGTACTCACTAGGGCTATTTGCCTTGAGAGCAGTAGCAGAAAACGCGCGCGGTCTGTATATATTCCAATAATCTAGACTCTAGCTACTGAACTTTGAAAGTATATATATATATATATATATATATATATATATATATATAAAATATATATTATACACAGGGAGCGCTCGCGGTCACACGGGTCGCATGTGTTTTACTTATGTGCGCGAATGCAGCCTAGCCGAGGTAGCCGTTACGGCTACTGCAAATGCAGGAAGAACCGTATTAGTTTGTGTTAATTTAAACCTATCATATTTGAATTCTAAGCAATCACTATCATTAATGCAAAAAAACGTATATAATATTTTAACAGATCTTAATGATAGTGATTGTTTAGAATTCAAATATGATAGGTTTAAATTAACAGAAACTAATACGGTTCTTCCTAGAGCTTATGGATTACCTAAGATTTACAAAAAAGATGTACCTTTAAGACCAATTATCTCAACTGTAAATAGTCCCACTCATTTTTTAGCTAACATCATTGAAAAAACCCTTAGACTTTGTTTTAATAAACCTGCTTCACATATTAACAATAGTTTTGCCTTAAAAGAAAAAGTGACGAATATATATATTCCCCATGGATATATTTTAGTTTCTCTAGATGTCATTTCTTTGTTTACTAACATACCAGTAGAATTAGTTTTGTGTAGTTTAGATAAACGGTTTCATAAGATTCAATGTCACTCAAAAATTCCGTTTGATAACATAATATACATAGTTAAATTTCTTTTTGACAATACTTACTTTCTATGTGTAGTTAATTGTCGCAAATGGCAGTCATAGTAGAAAGTTAAGTAAGTTAGGAAGCTGATGGTTCTACTGCCTAGGTAGTAATTAAATAAAAACAAAAGTTTTTAAAAAATTTATTCCGACGTTTCGGACGGTTTATTTCCGTCCCTTTTCAAGGTCAAAAAACTATATATACAAATATAAATAAGTGGACACAATAAGAGACCACTAGTCAAAGTTCACTTTGACTAGTGGTCTCTTATTGTGTCCACTTATTTATATTTGTATATATAGTTTTTTGACCTTGAAAAGGGACGGAAATAAACCGTCCGAAACGTCGGAATAAATTTTTTAAAAACTTTTGTTTTTATTTAATTACTACCTAGGCAGTAGAACCATCAGCTTCCTAACTTACTTAATACTTACTTTCTGTTTAACAATATAATTTATAAACAAATCTTTGGTACACCCATGGGCTCTCCGATTTCACCGTTATTTGCAGATATTGTTATGGAAGACTTAGAAATCACAGTTCTCAGTGAATTAAAAAATAATCATAATATCTCACCATTGTTCTATTTTAGATATGTTGACGATACAATTTTGTGTGTGAAAAAAGAAGAGCTAGACCTAATTTTAAACAAATTTAATAGTTATAATAAATATTTACAATTTACACACGAGTTACATAACAATAACATGATTCCATTTCTTGATGTCACTTTAACAATAATTAATAATAGTATTATTACTAATTGGTATCAAAAACCCACAAACACTAATAGAGTTTTAAATTTTAATTCAAACCACACAATTCAATTAAAATGAAATATCATTTACAATCTAGTAGATAGAGCTCTTCTTCTTTCGCACCAACAATTTCATAATGAAAATTTGATTATGGTTAAAAAAATACTCGCCAAAAATAGCTACCCTGATAATTTTATTGATAGTTGTATTCGTTATCGCGTGAGATATCACACTTATGGCAATTCAAAACTTAATAATAATATGTCTACAATCAAAAATGTTATATCGATTCCGTTTCATGATAAATTATTTTTTACATGTAAGTCTTCCTTCAAAAAGTATGGTTTTACTATAGTTCCTTGTATGTCAAACAAATTAAATAGCATTATTAAGTTAGGTAAAGATAAGCTGGAAAAATGGTGTGAGACCAATGTGGTATACGAGATTGCGTGTAAGGATTGTAATGCCACTTATGTTGGCCAAACAAAGAGATGTTTAAAAAAGAGAATATATGAGCACAAAAAAACCCCGTTAGACAAAATATTACCAATTCCGACTCATGTAAATAATTTTTCACATAGTTTTGATTATGATAATGTTAAAATTTTAGATAAAGAACCAAATAATTTGAAAAGATTAATTGCGGAAAATATTTTTATTAATATCAATAATAATAACATTAATAAACAAGAAGACTTTAACACTATTAGTAAACAATATAATAAATTAAATAGATATTTAAATAAATCAGATTCCTAAGTATAACTATTCTCTGTTTGAAATTTCTCTTTGTTTGTGTGAAGGTGTTCTATTATGGCTTTCTATGTATACGTGAATAAGTAAGTTCGGGTACCTTCGGGTATCTCCGCCTGCGTTGACTCTGTTACATACTTACATCTATTATATGACTGCCATAGACTGAAAACGCGTACGACGATAGAGACGTATTCGTCTCTGATGTGATATTAGTTATTTAAGTATTATGGTATGACCATTAATTTTTTGATTTTTATACAATAACAAAGTTTATAACTTCCATATTTATTGTGAAAACATTACTATACAATTATAATTTTTATTATTTTTTAATAAAGGCCTGAAGAGGTCCCATACCAGGGACGAAACGTTGCCGGTATTTATGGAAAAAAATTAACTAAAGGAGTTTTTATTTAAGCCTTGGGTTGTCCTCCCACATTTGCTGTGTTATCATTTCACTACTTGTTAATATGGAGAGGAATATCAATACTTATAATACTTAATAAATTGATATGCACCATAAACTAATTAAAAAGTTATTTACATATATCTATATATGTAGAATTAAAATCCAAACCTTTTACAAAAAAAAAAAGAAATAAATGTCTAAAAGTAAATGGATAATTTTTATTTAAATTTTATTGCAGATGTATTTACGTTTATTTTAATGATAAAAACGATAAAAATAAAGTATTACAATTTTTGCAATAATAAAATTATAAGGTTCTTCTGAGGATTGCGGTCGTGCCTATTATGTAAAAACGAAGTTTTTACATAGGGTGAGGGGGGGGGCGACGAGCTAAGCGAGGAGCAGGTGTGTGTGGGGGCGGGGGGGTTGGCGTGTCGAAGACATGCAGGGGGGCTCGGCCCCCCTAGTTATATACTACATAATTATGTAATGCATAACATCTTTCAGAGTCCTATCCATGATTTCTAATGTGTAACGCGGAGCCATTGGTGTCTCATCCCAAATAAAAACATCTGTTCGCCTCAAAAATGACCCTTCCTTTGATTTCACATCAATATTAGATAAAGAATCCCATAATAAAGGTGCAGGCAAACCTAGTACTTTATGAACCGCTATTACTTTAGGTAATAACGTTGCATCGATTCCATTAAAAGCCATACAACAAACATTTTTGCTTTGACTTTTTGATAAATTATATAATGTTGTATATACAAATGTTTTCCCAGTACCACCAGGGCCATCGATATAAAAACACCTAGAGCTGTTATAATCAATAACATTTGATACTTTTAAAATCTTATCAACGATTTCTTTTTGTTCACTGTTTAACATGTTACATTGTCTATTGCCCATATCTGCTACGTTAACGTGTAATTCGTTACTTTCATCAATGTGGTTATTCACTACTAATTGAGGCATCGATGAAAATTCTCAATATTATGGCCTTCCGCTATCAACGTTTCACAAATAATGGAATAAGCTAAATTGTAAGCTCTAGTATGATCTCCATATAATCTTAGAAAGTCTTATAATAATGCACCTTTAACATTTTCCCAAAGTTCATCCGAATGCACAGGTTAACAATGAATCAAAATAGAAACAAATAGCAGACGTATGCTACATGACAAGCTTCCGAAAAAGTCATATACTGAACACTGTTTACATTTTTTAATTCATCAAAACTCATTGCGTCTCTAAAATTTAATGAAAGTAATCCTAATCGAAATAACTCTACCTAACTGGGACTTACGGCATATATACGTCCGATACAATTATAATGAGATTTCCATTTTGACCATCTGCAAACGTCATAAATCTTATTCTTTATACAATGGTATAATTGTATAATATCTATGTGAAAAAAATCAGAAAAATTTATTTTGGACTTTGGGCACTGAACTGTTGAAATTTACTTAACATATTCAATTTGTTGCAAAATCAAAATACAAAATAAATTTTTCGAATTTCTTTTGCACAGATATTATGTAGTAATAGGTCATTTTATACTTCCATGCCAAATATGAAAGCTCTAGCAGTCATATTTCAATTGAAAACCGATTAAACATTGCTTCTTTTTCATGTTTTGAACGATAGTCTGACTGACGTTGGGTCTTTCTCTAATATTCTTACTTTTTTTTTTTCTTTCAAAGTTCAGTAGCTAGAGTCTAGAATAGGCGGAATTTTTTCAAACTTTAAACCTAGATATTCATTTGTAATCCATTTAATTAATTTATTCTCAGAAAAACTCATTTTAATGTTTATTTATATTAAAAAAAGTAAGTTAGAAAAATATGTCTAAGGCTGCTAAACTTGGACATCCTGTGTTGAACTGGGATCAATACCGGGACAACACTTGAACCCTCTCTTCCCTCTCTTACCTCGCTGATAAAACTATTAAATCAGATAAACTAAAATCAGTTCCAGGAGCCGGGGTTTCGAAGCATTTTCAATGGCGCCACCCAAGCTTTAGTTATGTATTTTACGTAGTGTTATAAACAAGCAATAATTTTCAAGTTAAAAAAAAAATTGTTTTCAACGATTTGGTCGAATTTGAACACAACAGTTGCTTCGCGCTATTAACGATTTACAATCGAAATTGATATCGAAAACTTTTATATTTGAATAATATATTGCTCTCTCAGATGCTGGAGAAGTTTCAATGACACAGATTTTCTCATACCTAGTATTTTAATAAAATTAATGTTTGTAGCATTCTTATTGTAGCATTCTTATTGTTCTTATTGTTTAAAATAATTGCAATAATTTTATTGCAAACGAATTTTTAACTTTATCCCTCATGTTTCACTTTCACACACTCACTTATCATAGTTGTAATTATTTTTATAGGTTCTTTTCTTTCTTACAATTACAAAATAAACCACAGGAAATTGCTTCCTCAAAGAGGAAGCTCTGTAATGATGAAAAGAATTTTTGAGACAAAAAATGTTTAAAAACATGGTTTAAGACTTTTGGTACTAAAATCCGTCTTTTTTGAGCAAAAAAATGTGCGTGCGTGCGCGTGTGTATGTGGGTGTGTGCGTGTGTACCAGCGATAACTTTTGAACCATTCGACCGATTTTCATCGAACAAAACTTATTATCTTCGTTTCGAAGAACAGAGCTATTATTATTTCGAAGGATACAGCTATTATTACTTAAAATCATAAATTTTTATTGAAAAATCTTTAAATTACCTACATTTTCTTTTTTTTTTAATTTAAATGATCTTTAGTCTGTCATTTGTTATTAATGAAAATATGGTTTATACTTATTTAATTTATTTCTTAAAAAATATTTTATTTGTCGACTTAAAATTTTAACCACTTATTATACTTATGTAGTACAATATTTAGCTAAAATTTCAAGAGATTATCTGGACTATTTCAGAGAAAAAAAATATTTTATTGTATAAAAAAGTGCGTTTTCATTTCCAGATGATAACAGGAGTAAAAATCATCCAATCATCTTGAAATTTGGCATAGAGGTAGCTTTTTAATATCTTCGAACCAAATTTGTTTCCCAAAAAAATACAATTAATTCGGCCAAAGATATTTAAGGTTAAAAATTTTATTAAAAATTATTTTAATACCTTTTTGTCAGGGAATGTTCGATTTATCGACTTTAAATTGTAAACACTTATTATACTTATGTAGTAAAATATTTAGCTAAAATTTTAAGAGATTATCTGAGCTTTCTTTCTAGGCATCAATGAAAAAAGTGCGTGCGTGCGTGCGTGCGTGCGTGTGTGTATGTGTGTGTGCGTGTGTGTGTGTACGCGTGTGTCTGTGCGTGCGTGCGTGCGTGCGTGTGTGTGTGTGTGTGTGTGTGTGTGTGTGTGTGTGTGTGTGTGTGTGTGTGTGTGTGTGTGTGTGTGTGTGTGTGTGTGTGTGTGTACGCCTGGATCTTAGCTTCTACTCGATTGATTATAACCGGACAGGTCTTATTTTTTTTTGTTCCTTTCTTGTGTGATGGCGGGTCAAAAATTCGTTTTTTGATTCGCCGATGCGTTTTTGTTTTATTTCGAATTTTCGATATTCTCAAAATTGATTTTAGCTTTTTTTTAATGATAAGATCGAGATATTTGATTCCAATGGATAGCATTCGAAAGAGCATTAAAATACCTATATTTCCTAAAAAAAAATTTTCTCTAGCTCTCACGGTCCTTTTGTTATTAACAAAACCGTGTTTTTTTTTTAACTTATAACTCTTAAACTAAACGGTTATTTTTTTTTAACAAAATCATGATAATGCAAAATATAAATAGCTATAATCTGTAAAAATTTGAATCCATTTTGTCGGCTAGTTTTTAAGAAAAAAATTCAACGATTACGGGAGTAAAATTGACTTAATCGCTTCGAAATTTCTTGTAGAGGTAGATTTTGGATAGCTCTCGGTCGAGTTCTTTGGGCAAAATGATTAGTCCAGAAATTTCAGAAATATTTGAGGTTAAAATTGTTTGCTTCCTCATAGAGGAAGCTTTGTGATAGTAAAAAAAAAGTTTATGAGATAATGTGTTAGAAATGTTATTTAGCAAATTTGGAATCGAAATACACTATTTTTAGAAAATGTCCGTATGGATGTCTGTGTGTGTGTGTGTGTGTGTATGTGTGTGTGTGTGTGTGTGTGTGTGTGTGTGTGTGTGTGTGTGTGTGGGTGTGTGTGTGTGGGTGTGTGTGTGTGTGTGTGTGTGTGTGTGTGTGTGTGTGTGTGTGTGTGTGTGTGTGTGTGTGTGTGTGTGTGTGTGTGTGTGTGTGTGTGTGTGTGTGTGTGTGTGTGTGTATGTCCGTATACGCTGATATCTCATGATCTACTCGACCGATTTTAACGGGAGAGTGATCATTTTTTTAGATTTTGCTTCCACAATTGGGGTCAATATTCTATTTTTGTAAAATTTAATTTTTTTTTTTTATAGCCATTTTTTAATTTTCAAAATTTTTTTTTCGATTTTTTAAATATTTAGAACAAATATTGTTTATATATCATGAATTCTCTGTATGTAGGATAAAATTATCTACAATTTTAAAAAAAAAAAAGTCGGTAGCTATATTTCGTCATAAGTTATTGATGAAAACGTAATTTTTTGTAAATAGGTTATATTTCGAAATTAAAAAAAGATATTAAAATGAATATTTTTTTGGTTATAAAGGATATTAAGTACTATAACTTACTAAATTTTTAGGTTTTTTTATTCATTATTTTTTGAGAAAAAAAATAATTTACAAAAAAAGTGATTTTTTTGTCGTTCAATAACTATAGTAAAATTGGCTTAATCACTTTGAAATTCTTTGTAGGGGTAGATTTTGTATACCAATCGAGTGAGTTCTTTGGGCAAAAGGATTGATCCATAAATTTCGAAGATATTTGAGGTTAAAATTTTTTTCAATTTTTTTTTAAATCGTAATTTTTCGAGAACGGCTCTATGTATCTAAATGGGGTGGGTGGTATTCGAAAGAGAATTAAATTACCTATATTTTCTAAACAAAAATTAATTCTCTAACTATCACGGTTCTTTTGTTATTAACAAAAACGTAAAATTTGAAAAATGAAAAAAAATGAGTTTTATATGTTCAACTATTACAAGAGTAAAATTGTCTTATTCGCTTCAAAATTCATTGTAGAGGTATATTATTGATAGTTCTCGGCTGAGTTCTTTTGGCAAAGTGATTGGTTCATAAATTTCAGAGATATTTGAGGTTAAAATTTTTCTAGACATTTAGCTCTAAATATCAGTTGCAAATTTATAGGCAATTGTGATATATATTTTATGTATGTGAAATTTGTTGGAAATGTATAATCTATAAAATTTTGAATAAATTATGTTGGAGTTTTGTTTTTTCTGTCGTTCTGAAGTATTAAATTTTAAATATTGTAATTAAAAATTAATTAAAGGAATCAGTAAATTAAGTTTGAGGAAGCTGCGTGCCAATGAATTGGCAGCGGTTTTAACCTTTTTTTCAAATCGTAATTTCTCGAGAACGGCTCCATGTATCAGCTCCAAATTTATAGATAATTTTGTATATGATATAGATAATATGTGTACGAGTTTTCATCTAGATCGTACAATTATTTTTTGAGATGCTTGATTTTGAAAATTTTCGTATTTTACAAAGTTATTTTCTTTGTCGCATGATAACTAAAGAAAACAAAAATTGGTTTAATCATGTTGAAATTTTGTGGAGATGTAGAGTTTATATATTATCGTATAAGTCCTTTAGGTGAAAGAATTGTCTCATGATTTTTAGAGATATTTAAGGTAAAAATTTTTTTACGGTTTTTTTTCAAAATCTAAATTTCTCAATGACGACTTCATGAACCAGCTTGAAATTTATAGACTATTTTGTATGCGATATAGGCAATACCTGTATAAAATTTCATTCAGATTATATGGTTATTTTTTTAGATGTTTGATATTTATAATTTTAGTATTTTTTAAAATGACTTTCTTTGTTGTCGCACAATATAACTACATTAAAATTGTTTTAATTTCTTTCACATTTGGTGGAGATGTAGAGTTTGTATATTATTTATTAGAAGAGTTCTTAGGGTAAAAGAATTCGTTTATGAATTTCATATATATTTGAGGTTAAAACTATTTTAGCCCTCTTTTAAAATCGTAATTATTCGGGAACGCATTTGTGTATACGAGAAAATGGAAATGACATGCGCTATGCGCGCGTGTTGTGTACCTACTTTTGTTTTGTAATAGCCATTTATTATTTTTAAGGTTAGAACCTTTTTCTTACATCGGAAATTCCAGAAAGAGCACACAAATACGGACAGGCATACTGCTAGACAAGTGCCCTACGTGTGAAATTTCACAAAGAAAATATAATTTGAAGTAAAGGTTATTTAGGAATTTTAAAAGGTTTTGACGATAATATTATAATCAACTATTTTATTTATTTTTCACACATAATTAAAAAAAAAAAAATCATACCTATTATTTTATTCATATTTTATACATAATTTAAAAATTAATACTTTTTAATCTTCATAAATGAATTTAATTATAATGTCATAAATTGTTGCAAAAATTATAAACTTTGTTATTAAAACTTACTTAAAGGAATAAGCAAATTAAGTTTGAGGAAGTTACGAGCCAATGAATTGGCAGCGGTTTTTTATATTGAAAAAACACTTTTAATTACTAAATTTTAAGTTTTTGTGATTTTTTGGTTTTTGTCGTTTCAAAATTGGTCAACCAAAAAAAATTTAATTTCCAACTCTGTAGACTATAACTGCATGTATTTCAAGTAATTTAGGCCCTGTCCCATGAAAATCCATGAAATATTGGCTTCAGAAAGTTACAATAAGGCCAAAATCTTGGAAATGCAATGTCTCTGAGTAAAATAGGTCTACAGATTATGTCTTTGGTGATTTTATCAGAAATTATGCCTACTTTCAGTATATAATTAGTATATATAAATAATTTTACTTTAAAATATCTTTCTAGTTGATTTTGGTCTCGAAGGTTTATACCCCTAAGACCCCCCTAATAAACAGCTGTTTTGTTAATATCACTAGCTGAATAATGCGCTGCTTTTGATACTATTTCTGTAATTGTGTACTAAATATTGTACGAATAAATCTACAAAAGTATTTAATTTAGTTGAAAACAACTCAAAGTATATATTTTTTTAAGTAATATAAAAATGTAAAATCAATTTTACTTTTTATCAAAATTTGACAAAAATAATTCAGGTTTTCATTGTAGAGCTTTTAATTTGGTATCAACTATGCTTATATAATCTGCACCGGTCAGGTGATGTAAAGCGAGTAAAACATTACACAAATCTTCTCCGCGAGCACTAGCAGCTAACTCCGTTAGCAGCTCTAGCTCGGCCTCGGCGAGACGTGTTACGAACATGTTTAAACATTAAAGAACATCAAGAGCTCGACTCGATCGGGTAGAAAAACAATTGAATTTCTTTTTTTCATGCGCGACTGGGTGCCATGTGTAAGTCTCGAACTGAATGTAACGCTTTTATTCATGCTCTGACTGGTTAGATTTCTAAAAAATGCTTGTAACTTAGCTATTTAACGTTATGTGTTTAAAAATTCATATGAAGTTAAAGTTTAAAATACGTAAGATTAATTAAATCGGCTAGTAATGTAAGAAAATGATCAAAAATATATCTAAAAAATCGTTTTCAAAAAGTAAAAATTTTTACTCGCTTCCGTATGTTACATATTTGACTTTAACTGCTTATTACTTTCACGGCAATTAATATTTTCCAATTTAAATATCGTAAATTAAAACTATTCCATATAGCATATTGTTGTTACGAGTGAGCTATCGCAACTTATAATAATAACTAGGCACGCCCCCCCCCCCCGCCCCGCCACAACACACACCTGCTCCTCGCTTCGCTCATCGCCCGCCCACTCCCTATGTAAAAACTTCGTTTTTACATAATAGGCACGACCGCAATACTCAGGAGAACCTTGTATTTTTATAAAAGCGAAAATTGATTAATAATGTCATTACGAAGGGCAATGCACTCATAATTTTGCATACTATTAAAAAAAAAAAAATAGTTTTTGTTACCATATGGCAAACAGTAAAGCTAATAAGCGAAAAATTTACCGTCTAAAAAACATTAGTGACCGTCTCTTAGAGACATGTTACCGCGCAATGGTTATCAAGTCATGTCATATTGTTCGTGTATAACGTATTACGTATAATAAATAGCTGTTTATGCAAAGTGATGACAATGCGAGCTTGATTTTACGCAATTCGCAATAATCGCAATAAACGATATAAAAATTACAACATCATCTATTCACATGGGTAACGTGTATAGCATCGCCAATCACGTGATGGCGGTGACACTGCTGGCTTGTTAGCTTTACCCATGTGAGTGTACGCGCATGCGCATGCGCTGCAGCTCACCTGCTCGTCACGTCTGGCTCGTCAGCTGATAGCTCGTAGCTTCTTTGCGTAAGCGACACGGCGCCGCGGATGATGCGAGAAAAAGGCTGGGCCGAACTTCTAGTGAAAAAGTTTCAGTGCGGAGCGAACACAAGAAAGCTGCCTACTACGTGCGTATTATCGCTACAGTGCTTCACTTCCTATCTGGCTCTCACCCGCACCATGTCAACCATGTGCGCACGGCAGTCCGGCAGACGGCAGTCATCAATGTTTATATCTGCAGTCACTGTGTTTCCTAAATTGCTGTATGGATCGATATTGATGTTGGTCGAGTTCTCTGCTAATTCAGTTGTGGTCTTAACCTTGAGTAAGTATTATTTCAATAATACTAGCTCCTTTCTAATCTTGCAGGGTTTTCATCTTTTTTTCACAAGGACATTTTGTTAAACTTTGAGCAAGGGTCAAGGTAGTCTTAGTTGGAAGTGCACATGAGCTTTTTAGACTTTCAAGTATACAAATACCTTTCCTTTCTCTGAAAATATCTTCAGCTTTACACACGTCACCATATCATGCTCATTCATTCTGAGGGATTATATACCATGTTTCAGATCTAAATAATCAGCAAGTGTGGAGTTACAGCATTTTCTGTGTGCTTTTTGAGGAAATTATTAAGAAAGAAAAGTAATTTCCTCCAATTTGGCTGATTGAGTATATTTGAAACTTAATGTACAATGCCTCAGCATGCATTGCATTGTGTATGAACATTCTTGTAAATCTTGAGAAAGGGTGAGGAGCTTTTAGTTGAGAAGACACATGCGCTTTCTCGACTGTTGAGTGCAAAGAACCCTTTCCATTCTCTACAAGTATCTTCAACTTTCTATACATGATGGAATACATGCTGAGGGACAAGATATCAAGATTTAGATATGCATAATCAGCAAGTCTGCAGATATTGCAATTTCTGTCTTTTTCAAGAAATTTTTGAGAAAAATGTCATTTTCTCCGTACCGGCTGATTGAATCGATCTGAAATTGCATACACAATCCCTCTGTATGTATTGTATTGTGTGTGAACATTCTGGTAAACTTTAAGTGAGGGTGAGGAGGTCTTAGTTGAGAATACACATGCGCTTCCTCGACTTTTGAGTGCAAAGATCCCTTTCAATTCTCTCAACATATCTTGGTAAATATATAGTGCTATGAATGATCTTATCGACACGCTAACACTATATTGTGAGTAGTTTGCTGTGAGAATGTTTTCTCGTTTACTTTACAGCTAGCATCTATCCTGCAATAATTTTCTATCCCTTTGACAGGAGTGTGGCTTCTCTGTACTCCTTCCGTTGCCAAGTTATTCTTGTTGTAATTATGTTTTTGGTCTAGGGCGAAGAGCTTCTGCAGACGATATCACGGGTCCTAAACACCTGCAGATAGCGTTTTTTATTGGGACTATATGTTGGATTGATTGACATATTTTATGTGGACATTGACAACCTCTGAACTCGTTGAAAAAATTATCTGGTGAGTAGCTTACTGTAAGAAAGTTTATTCGTTTATACTTTTAAACTAGTATATATCCTACAATAATTTCCTACCCCTTTGACAGAAGTGTGGCTTCTCTGTACACACACCGTTGCCAAGTTATTCTTGTTGTAATTATGTTTTTGGCCTAGGGCGAAGAGCTTCTGCAGACGACATCACGGCGTCCTAAACACCTGCAGTTACCGTTCTTTATTGGGACTATATGTTGGATTGATTGACATATTTTATGTGGACATTGACAACCTCTGAACTCGTTGAAAAAATTATCTGGTGAGTAGCTTACTGTAAGAAAGTTTATTGGCTTATACTTTTCAGCTAGTATCTATCCTGCAATAATTTCCTACCCCTTTGACAGGAGTGTGGCTTCTCTGTACTCCCTCCGTTGCTAAGTTATTCTTGTTGTAATTATGTTTTTGGCCTAGGGCGAAGAGTTCCTGCAGAAGGCAACGTCTTCATATAATTGTTCTTTCCTCGAGGGCGTCATTATATGACCATCATAAAGCAGGAGACTTTCAAAAAAATAGGACCAAATTGGGAATGGCAACTTTGAGAAACTCAACAATGGCATTACAGTGGGTAACCTTGAGTGAAGGGCTTCCTGATGCACACATCTTGGCAGCTTCATCTTTCTATAGATTATCAATGGAAGTTGATCTAGTCTGTATTTATTTTAATTCACTGTGTCCACTTTGTGGTCTCTTCTTTGAATAATTATTATTTCAGTAATCTACTGCTTTCAACCATTACTATAGCTTCATTTTTTGTTTCTATAAGCAACTATAAGAGGCGACCGGTCAAATTTAACAGATCTATTCCTCATTCATTGATGTGGTTGATATTCACTTTGAGGATGTCTTTTCAAACTTCATTTAGAAGAACATAAGAATGATAGAAATCTGCTTTTATAATGCATTTCAGGCATCTTATGTATTTTTAAGCTGATTTTATCTTTTTTTTGTAGGTATAATTTAATAAAAAGAAAGAAATAAGTCGTGCAATTTCTCAGATTTAATTCAGGCACTGCTTGTGTATTTTTTATAGAACTCTATTTTTATTTTTTTTATTAAATTACATGTACTTTCAAAAAGATAGAGTCAACCCAAAAATACATGGAATGTCTGAGATGCATTACTGAAGCCGGTTTCTATCATTCTTAGTCTTTTGGATTAAGTACGGACACATCACCTCAAAGTAAATATCGATAACATTGAATGCTCAATACACCTGCTAAATCTGACATGTGGCTTTTATATTGTAGGAGCCGGATGAATTTTCTTATTAAGTTTTTAATTTTGGTTCGTATACTGTAGTGTAGTGTAGTGTGAGTGTGTCTGAAACTTCTATACATCTATAGCTTGTCCCGCCATAACAATAAATCTGAGTACGTGTACAAATTGTGAAAAAAGTTATTTTAATCTGTAAAATTCAGTTGAATTGTAGTAGTTAATGAACAATGAGCTTATCCATTAACTACCAGTATTAATTGACTTTTAGAGGTTATAGTGAACTTTTCATAATTCTGACAGGTTTCCAGAATATTTATTTAAGCATACTCTATAAATCTTTCGGGCAGGCTCACACTACATGGCCCTTCAGATTTCATAAGAGAAAACCTATTTAATTAATTAGTCTGAAATTTACAACATGAAAAGATAAATTAATCCTGCTCCTGTAATGTTATAAAAGCCACCAGTCAGATTTAGCAGGTGTACTCATCATTCAGTGTTGTCGATGTTTAGTTGGCGTAAATGTGCTTAAGTATAAAAATAATAGAACTCTGATTCTATAATGTATTTCAGGCATCGTATGTTTTTTTAAGCAAATTTCATCTTTCTAGAAGTAGGTATAATTTAATAAAAAAAAAATATCCGTGCGATATGCAGTCCATTATTTCACCGTGTCTATCGCACTTGCTACGCTCGTGCGCTAACCGCACGGATAGGCGTGACAGCGGACTTAAGGCAGACAGTGTTATAAAAAATTGTACGATACTAATGCGTTAAGTAACACATTACACGCCGTGAAAGGATCCTCGCTACGCTCAGGCCTTAACTTTACGCCATGAAATAATGGGCCACTTATCGCACTTGTATCGTAATGTATTAGTACGATAAATTTTTTATCGATATTTATTCATTAATTAAGAAAACCTCTTTCAATTCATTGGCCCGTAGTTTCCTCAACCTTAATATGTTGATTCCTTTAATTTATTAATTAATTTAATTTATTAATTAAGTAATAAGTAATAACAAAATTTATAAATCTACGACTACAAAGAATTTTGAAGCGATTAAGTCATTGTTACTCCTGTAATCGTTCGATATACAAAAATCAATTTTCATTTTTCAATTTTTTTCTAAAAAACTAATCAACAAAATGAATTAAAACATTACAGATTATATTTATTTATATTATCCATTATCATGATTTTTCTCAAAAAAAAATTGACCGTTTAGTTTGGAAGTTATAAGCATCTAAAAAAAAAAACACGTTATTGTTAATAATTTTTTTAGAAAATATAGGTATTTTAATTCTCTTTCGAATGCTACCCATCCGATTCGAATAACTCGATCCTATCATTAAAAAAAAAATCAAAAAGCAGTTTTGAGAAAAATCGAAAATTTGAAAACAAAAACAAAAACACATCGCCCCAATAAAAAAAAACGGATTTTGACCGGAAAATGAGACCTGCCCGGTCAAAATTGACCGAGTAGAAATTGAGATCTAGGCGTACACATACACACACACACACACACACACACACACACACACACACACACACACACACACACACACACACACACACACACACACACCGAGGAGACAGCAAGTGACGAGAACCCCTAATCCACTCAGGGTGGGACGGGGGACGTAACGAATCTTGCAGATGCTGGAGGAAGAGCCGCGGCTAAGGCCTCTCCCGCGAAGTAGTACCTAACGGTGGTTCCGCGGGAGAACGAAAGGCCACAGAGGAGGTTGACTAGGCTTAGTCCGGGGGTTTAGTCCGTGAGAGTCGGACACGCGAGTCACGGGCCCGTGACTATCAGTGCATAATGCATTCCCTAAACCTCTAAAAAAAAAAAAAAAAAAAAAAAAAAAAAAAAAAAAAAAAAAAAAAAAAAAACACACACACACACACACACAGATACACACACACACACACACACACACACACACACATTTTTCAAAAACCATGTATTTTGATTCCTAACATCTCGGAACACAATTATAACATGTTTTTACAACAACTCAAAAATTAATGTCACAAAGCTTCCTCTAGGAGGAAGCAAAATGTTTAATTGAGAAATAAATGAAATCTATGAATTCGTTTTTGAATTCGAATTGTCTACTTTAGTAGCAAGCAGAGTCAAACCTTTCTTATTATAATAATTGTTGTAAAATTATATATATTAAGGAAGTCCATACCAACAAATTGTCAATTTCTGTACCAAGATTGATACCTCGATTTTTTGCTTCCTCCTAGAGGAAGCTTTGTGATAGTAAATTTTTGAGTTGTTTTAAAAACATGTTATAATTCTGTTCCGAGGTGTTAGGAATCAAAATACATGGTTTTTGAAAAATGTCTGTACGGATGTGTGTGTGTGTGTGTGTGTGTGTGTGTGTGTGTGTGTGTGTGTGCGTGCGTGCGTGCGTGTGTGTGTGCGTGCGTGCGTGCGTGCGTGTGTGTGTGTGTGTGTGTGTGTGTGTGTGTACGCCTGGATCTCAGCTTCTACTCGGTCGATTTTGACCGGACAGGTCTCATTTTTTTTGCTTTTTTTTTGCGTGATGGCGGGTCAAAAATCTGTTTTTTGATTGGAACGATGCGTTTTTGTTTTTTTTTCAAATTTTCGATTTTCTCAAAACTGTTTTTTGATTTTTTTAATGATAGGATCGAGCTATTCGAATCTGATGGGTAGCGTTCGAAAGAGAATTAAAATACCTATATTTTCTAAAAAAAAAAATTTCTAGCTATCACGGTTCTTTTGTTATTAACAAAAACGTGTTTTTCTTTTAGAAGCTTATAACTCCTAAACTTAACGGTCAATTTTTTTGAGAAAAATCATGATAATACAGAATATAAATAGCTATAATCTGTTAAAATTTGAATACATTCTGTAGGCTAGATTTTGAGGAAAATTGAAAAATGAAAAAAATCAGTTTTGTATGTCCAACGATTACAAGAGTAAAATTGACTTAATGGCTTCAAAATTCCTTTTAGAGGTAGATTTTTTATAGTTCTCGGTCGAGTTCTTTGGGCAAAATGATTGGTCCATAAATTTCAGAGATATTTGAGGTTAAAAATTTTTTGACATTTTTTAAAATTGTAATTTCTCGAGAACGGCTCAATGTATCTGAATGGGGTGGATGGCATTCGAAAGAGAATTAAAATACCTATATTTTCTAAACAAAAGTTAATTTTCTATCTATCACGGTTTTTTAGTTATCATCAAAAACAAAAACGTGTTTTTTTTTTAAAACTCATAACTCAAATGATGTGTAACAAAATGAATTAAAATGTTTAAAAATTATATCTATTATAATCTATTATAATTATGAATTATGCATTATGAATGCATTATATTCTGCATTATTATAATTTATTTGTGAGTTATGAACTTTTTTAAAAAAACACGTTTTTGTTAATAACAAAAGAACAATGATAGCTATAACTTTTTTTTTTCTTAAAAAATATGAATTATGAAATATAAAAAAAAAACACGTTTTTGTTAATAACAAAACAACCGTGATAGCTATTTGTGTTATTATAAAATATAGATATTTTACTTCTATTTCAAATGATAACTTTATTTATCAGCTCAAAATTTATATAAATTTGGTATAAATAAATAATAAATAAATAAATAAATTTAAAAATTAACAATTTTTAATATTCATAAATGAATTTAATTATAATTATGCAATAAATTTTTTAAAAAATTATAAATTTTGTTATTAAAAATTAAATAAAGGAATCAACAAATTACGGTTGAGGAAGCTACGGGCCAATGAATTGGCAGCGGTTTTTTTTTTCTATCTATTTTATAGCTACAATTTTATTAAAGTAAAATTTCTTTTTTTTTAGTTGGATTAAATAAAGTGTAAGTAAATTAAAATAAAATAATTAACTTCTTTAGTAAGGTCGTATTTCAGAAAGAAGTTTATATATATCGCTGTTGATATATATATATATTTTTTTTTTTAATATATCAGTAATTTTATTTCAGGTGGGGAGGCTTCGCCCCCCCCCACACCCCCTGAGTGGGGGCTTCGCCCCCTACACCCCCACCAGGGGCTCCGCCCCTGGACCCCGCCCTGCGCCCCACATCAAACCCGCCATACCTCACTACCTACCAACAACAAACTTTATTGTTTCTTTTATTTTGTTTTATTTAGATGGGACATTTCAACATAATAACTATATCCTCAAGGATTTTCATTCATGGTCACAAAATGATTTCGTAGATTCATTCGTCATCGAATATCATTTAATGTGTGATATCAGGAATATGGTTATGAGTCATGAGGATGGAATATTATATTTGCTTATTCTTTGGCTCAATTTTATATTTAATCAAAAATTTAATCTTTGTTTTTTAATTTTATTTTTAAGGTTTAAACTTGAAGAACTTCTATTAATCACATTGTTAATAGAAGATTAGATTATGTACAATATTAGCTGCCTGTCTACGACCAAGTTTTAGAAAAAAATAATTTGTTTTTTGGACCAACTTAGAATAATTTTAAGTAAAAAAACATTTAGGGATTTAATCTTTTAATTTTTCTTACTTCAACATCAATTTATATTTCTTATTATATATTTTTATTAGTGTTTTAGTTTACATAATATTTGGCATTTTGTAAACAATAGATATTTCTTTTTTTTAAATTATGTTTTCAATGTGTTTATCTCATTTTATAGCACAGTGTGACCTAAGTCCGCACTTAAGTCACGCCTACCCGTGACTTAAGTAGTCGATTATTGCACCGTGAGGTTAGCGCGCGAGCGTAGCGAGTGGACTGATTAAGGTACGGATAGGCGTAACAGCGGACTTAGATAAACGTGCTATAAAATATCGTACGATACATGTGACTTCAGTGGCAGTATCGTAATGTACTATTTTAACATTGTAATTAAATGTAATTTTATATCTTATGATTATATTTTGATAATTATATGATCTTTCGAATGTTATATTGATTTTTCCGATATTACTTAAAGCTATTTTTCGATTTATGATTCGATTTGTCAAATCGAATCATGTTAAATAAGCGAAAATTGAATATGTAAAGTGTCGTATTTATAAGTTTAGATAATCAGGATTGATTGTATATTAAAATATTAATTGGGGAAAAGTTTTGTTTAGATGTTATCCATAAGTATATATTTTGCATTCAATATTTTTGTGTAAAGTCAAACCGTTGAAATAAGCGAAAATCGTCCATTTTATGTATGTTTTGGCGTTAAAAATTGTTTGTTTGGATTTAACTCGTCGGGAATTGATTGTACAAAAAAATATTTAATAGGAAAAAGTTTTGTTTTAATATTATCTATAACTTTTACGTTCAACATTTTTGTGCAAAATCAAATCCTGTCAAGTTATAGCCGAAAATCGTCCATTTTATGTATATTTAGACGTTAAAAATCGTTTTTATGAGTTCAACTCGTCAGGAATTGGTCGTACCAAAAAATGTTCAATATAAAAAAGTTTTATTTTAATATTATCTATAACTTTTACATTTAAAATTTTTGTGTAAAGTCAAATTCTGCTCAGTTATAAACGAAAATCAGCCATTTTATGTACATTTAGGCGTTAAAAACCGTTTTTTTGGATTTAACTCATCAGAAATTGATCGTACAAAAAAATGTCGAATAGGAAAAAATTTTGTTTCAATATTATCTATAACTTCTGTATTTAACATTTTTGTGTAAATTCAAATCCTGTAAAGTAATAGTAAAAAAACGACTATTTTTGATGATTTTATCGATTTTTTCGCTATTACATTGTTAAATATTGTTCATAGAAAAAAATGTTCAATGTAAAAAAGACGTTTTTTAATTAGTTTTAGCAGATGCATTTGTTGTTTTTGACTTAAATTTAATTTTGTTCACCGTATGCTCAAAAATCGATTTTTTCAAATTTTTATTTGCTCTGGCGTTTTTTTATTGGTCGATCGATTTGGCTCGGTAGAGAACTGTCAGTTACTTATAATTAGACGAGTATATTGCCCAAAGCCCGTTTGGATCCGTCGAAATTTCGCTGAGATAATCGGGTTACTTGATCACATACATACGTACAGACATACATACATCTCTGAAAACGCTTAAAATGTACTTCTTTTGGGTGGAAAATAGTTTTTATGTTGTAAATTTTCAGAATTTGAAGTGTTACAATTTTCGCCCTGACGAAAATATAAGGCTCTCCCGAGAAGCGGTCGTGCCTAAAAAGTGACGGACCCTGGGTTTGAACCAGAGCCATACAGTAGTCCAAAACGCTGTAAAATACACAAAAATCAGTCTTCACGCGGAAATAAATAATTATGGGAATTGTCTGGTAAGAATTGGTACTTTATATTCTAAGGTATAATATAGGCTACCGCTTTTTTGAATATTGTTGTTACATTTGTATACAGGGTATTAGACAACAAAAAATAGGTATAAAAAAAACAACTTTTCGATACCATTTGCGCAATTTTTATGGAAAATGGCTCTAAGAGTCTTCTTTTTTGTAAAAATTGATAAGAAATCGATCTATCGGATCAAATTTTGAAAAAAAAAATTGAGTATCACCTCAAAAATGCGTTTTTGCATAATTAAAAATCCCATTTTTTATAAACAATTGCATTTTTCACTATCTCAATTGTTTCTAATCGATTCGAAAATATTTTCATCGAAAAGCAGACATCTTTTTATGTATATTGAACATCATTAAAATTTGCATCACAGGGATTAACGGATTCATCACGCTGCGGAATTTGGAACTAATCAATGACGTTTTGTAGGTGTTTCCTGTGTAAAAAAATGCAAGAAGTCAACTGGAGGTATCTAATTATAAAACAAAAACTAAAAAACTGTCTCAAAAATGCGTTTTTTATAAAAAAAAAAAAAAGATTTCTTTTATAAATAATTGCATTTGTAACGTTCTAATCGTTACGAATCGCATCAGCAACATTTTTATCGACCAGCTTAGGCTCTTTACGTAAAAATGTATGTTTTGAAAATTATCTACAACAAATTTTAAATTTTAAATGAAGGAGAACTTCGAAATAGGATTAGTATGTAATTTCAACACTTAAACATTTGAAATTCGCGCTGGAAATAACCAATGGCGCCAAATGAAGGATAGTATTAACGAGTATACGAAACTACTTGCATTATCTTGATCATTTAATGTATGATTATCTTCTATTCGTGCATAGGTTTGAACTTTGAAGTTCATCGACTTTCTTGCACCTTATCATATTACAAATATTATAGGTTTATATCACATGTTATGTACAGGCATTAAACGTAGAAAAAAGCATTTCACTCTTATTTTGAATGGATTCAGCATCATTGGTTATTCACAATGCGAATTTAAAATGTTTTAGTATTAAAGCTAGGTACTAATTTTATTTACATTTAAAATTTGTTCTAGAAAATTTTCAAAACATACATTTTTATCTAAAGAGCCTAAGATGTTTGATAAAAATGTTGGTGATGCGATTCGTAACTATTAGAATGTTACAAATGCAAATTATTTATAAAAGAAATCATTCTTTTTTTTATAAAAACAGCATTTTTGAGACAGTTTTTCAGTTTTTGTTTTTTAATTGATGCCTCCAATTGACTTCTTGTATTTTTTTAATCAGGAAATATCAACAAAACGTCATTGTTAGTTCCAAGTTCCGCGGCGTGATGAATTAGTTAATCCATGAGATGCAAATTTTAATGATCTACAATATATGTAAACTTCGCTAATTTTTTCTATACCCAAAAAATGACCTCAAAAATTTTGAAAATATACATTTCGACGTAAAAAATGTCAGCTTTTTGATGAAAATATTTTCGAATCGATTAGAAACAATTGCGGCAGTGAAAAATGTAATTGTTTATAAAAAAAAAATGGGATTTTTAATTATGAAAAAACGCATTTTTGAGGTGGTTCTCAATTTTTTTCAAAGCTGATCCGATAGATCGATACCTCGTCAAATTTTACAAAAAAGACTCTTAGAGCTACTTTTCCATAAAAATTGCGCAAATGGTATAGAAATAGTAGATTTTCTTACAAGGGGGGAAACTGGAACTTTCGCAGGCACGTGATATGACGACCGAGGCAAAGCCGAGGCCGTCATATCACGTGCATGCAGGAGTTCCATTTAACCCCCCGTGTAAGAAATAGTATTTTTCTCTATTCCCGGGCGAAAGTACGTTAATTAATCAATCTAGAAAAATCGAAAATCATCGTCTTTCCTGGTGACGTCAACTCTGCGCAGCCATGTTTTTACTTTCGCCCTATGCTTCGATAGCGTTAGCGACTTCACGTCGTTCTTGTAGTTTGCAGATTATATTTTTCAATTTTATTTTACCTATGTCGCAATTGATTTTTCCCGATGCGCGCGTTTATGTGTGTTCGATGCCCGCCCAACATTTGCAGCACGAGCGTAGCGAGTGCTGCTGGTTGGGGCGGGCATCGAAAATACATGAACAAGCAGATTGTTAACATACTCATGTGAGTCAAAAGAAAGAGAGATAGAGAGATAGATAGATAAATAGATAAATCTTTATTCTCCCTTTTCGGCAAAAATTAGAAAATACATTAAAAGGTATTAAATTATAAATTTCAGTCAATTACAATAGAATACAATAACAATTTAGTTCATTATGTTGTAAAATACATAAGAGATATAAAAGATTTATCAAAAACATAACAATGGAAAAGAAAACTAAAAAGATAATCTTTGAAATAATAAATAAGAGAAAATGTGGCAAATAAAATACTTATAAAAATACTTATACGAATATCATAATGTTCCGCCAATAGGCTAAAATAGAGAGAGAGAGAGATAAAGAGAGATAGGGAGAGAGAGGATATTTCCAAATAAGCATGAATTCATAGTAGGCCATCTTTCTTGAGAGCACTACGCTCCTGATGCGAGACAGTTCCACGCCGAAGTCGCACACTTTCGCGACTTCCGCGCGGTAAAGTCACAATCCGCTGTATCGTATATGGGGTTAGGCTATTCAAAATATTGCTCACAGAGCTTTCGGTCGCGCGTGAAACAAGTGAAGCACGTAGTGGGCAAAAGTGCTCCTTCTTCTAGTGTAAACAAACGGCGAAAATGCGTACTTTCGCCTGAGGAATAGAGAAAAGTTGCTTTTTTTTATACCTATTTTTTTGTTGTTTAACTCCCTGTATAAAAAAAAAGTAACAACAACATTCAAAAAAGCGGTAGCCTATCTTATATCTTAGGACATAAAGTACCAATTCTCACCAAACAATTCCCATAATTATTGATTTCCGCGTGAAGACTTATTTTTGTCCATTTTTACAGCGTTTTGGACTTGTGAGCCGCCGACTTGCGAGTCAGACATACTATTCGTGCGAGTATCCACACGAAACAGTATAACTGTTTTGGTTTGTTTTTGTTACATACATATTTTAAAAGTTATCTACAATATAATAAAGGCTGATGCTATTTGTGCGAAAGAAATACAGTACATTAATCCAGAGTATAAGTTCCAAAACATCTCGCTATGATGTTTGTGATGTTTTGTTTTGATATCTGACTAGAGAAATTATATCCCATTATATATGTATATACTATGTGTACATAAATCTGTCGTACAAATAGCAGAGGTGTATAATAAATATCATTTGTTAATAAGTTGTCACGAGTTATGAGTACTAAGATTTATTTCCATGCACTAGTAAACTGTACTAGTACTTTGTAAAAGTACACTCTAGATTAAATAAAAAAATAACGATTTTAATGCATGAGAATATATTTGACTAGGAAGATCACTAAAATGTAATTAACTAATATTTTTTTACAATTTCTATATGAGATATTTAATTTATATGACATTTATAATCAAGACAAATATTTATTTTGGCGTTTAGTTATCATTTCGAGAACGCAATGTTATGTATGTAACATATGTTATGAAAATCCATTCATCCAGTAATATAATAATCTCTATAGTGATGGATATTTAAATTTCTAATTATTATTTAACTAAATAGATTCCACATATATTTATATTTTCAGTTATTTTTCCACGTGACTGTTTTATTATTTATTCTTTTCAAACTCTTCTCATAGTTCGTAAGACAGCATTTTTTAGTGTAGTATATCTCGATATAAAAATTACTGCGAATATATTTATTTATCAAACAATTTATTTAAAAGTTGCTAGAACATTTAATTAGCTTGATATATTTTGCGTTTCAATTATTTACATTACTTTCCATACAACTCTATGAATATTAATTGTTTTTTTTTTTTATTTAAAAACAACTTTAAATCATTAATCAAATTTTAAAATTAAAATTTTAGAAATCACTCAATAATGCCGAAACAATATACAAATTAAAGATTTAAGTATTGCCTGGAAGGTATAGGTTGTAAGGAGATAAAAAAAAATACTTTCCATAGATGTAAGAAGTTATGTTCACATCACTACGAGGCTACTTAAGGGTATTATTAATTAATTTTGTTGAAATCAGAAAATTAATTTTTCAATCATGCTTATTAATAATTTAATACTTTAGTTATTTTATAACAGAAATTTTATCATTGGAAGATAAGCTAATCTTTTAAAAACTGCATAAACAAAATATTCAGTTTCTGTGAAAATTCGGTACATTTGATCATTTATTTATATTTCTTATCTATAGCGGACACGGAACATGTTCTTAATTTTGAAGAGATACTTATTTATATGATTTGCAAATATCAAGAGAATGTTTTTCCAAATTTATCGAAGAGATATATTATTATTATTGTTATTATTATTATTATTATTATTATTATTATTATTATTATTATTATTAAATTAATTACAAAATGCAGATCAAAAATTATTTTTTAGCAACACGAATTTACAAGTGTGGAAAATAATTCATGAAAGTACATGTATGTTTTATTTATCTTATTTCAAACGACCAACTTACCGTAGAAAAATTCTGCTATTAAATGCCATCATGTCCGATTAAATTTGAACTGGCGATTATTTAAAAAATTATTAAAATCTATAACTGGTTCGAAAATTCTTATATTTTATGAGAACACAAACTGTTTTGTAAGTTGCTCCATGAAAGCAGTATCTACCCTCGACGGCAGTTGGCAAAGAAGTGACGCTACACGCGTGTGTACTCGGACGCGCAGCTTTCTCGGAACTATTGCATGAGATCATGCGCCCAACGCCCCTTGAAATCCTGAAGTTCGATTGGCTCTCCCGCTCAAGAATAACAATTACAGCTTATCCCGAAATCCCCTCTTCTTCCTACAAACCACACAGTGCACCACGCATTTCATTTGTTAAAAAAATTTTATTGCGATGTACGATGAACAATTTACGTATGACTAATGCATCGATTTATGGTGGTATATTTGGTGTTACCATGTTCTTTTGATATTCAACAGAAATACTACTATACAGACTTTTACTATTTTTACGCCCTGGTTTACTTTTATTATTCTAATGAATAATGCAACAAACTTATAGTATACCATTTCAAACTAAGAATATTGAGTCATATCGTATAGTACATTGTTTAGCAATTCCTTACTTCATTTAAAATGAAATATAAAATTTTTGAGCTTCTGAATTCTAACATAACTAAACATTTATATATTTGAAACAAATATTCTGGTACCTTATATAAATATGTATATGAGGGGAAAAACGCAATTCGAACAAATTGCTATTATTAGTCTTTTATCTATATTTTTAGAACAAAAATAGATAATTTTAAAACTAATTGAGACATATTATACAAGTGTTTCTCTATTAAAATAAGTAAAAAAAGAAAAATTGATTTTCCTTTATTTAAAAGAAATATAAATATACATACCACCCAAGGTGACCAAATATACATATACGTTCACACAAAATTTTTCACTTCACAGATTTTTGGACGTATAGTTAAAAAAACATTTTTTAAATTATTGGTTGTAAAATTTTGTCTACCCATCTAAAGTTTTCTACAAGAAAGTAAAAATATTATTTTCAAGCATGATTTTTCTTTTGTTTTTGAAAAGCAATAAATCTTGCAAAGAAATTGTAAGTATGATGTAAATATTGATATTTGATACAAAATAAATTGTTGACATAAGTAGTAGATTTATTGTTTTCTAAAACAATAGCAAAATCATCCTTGAAAATAACATTTTAGCTTTTTATAGAAAGCTATAGATGGGTAGAAAATTAAAAAATTTTAAACAATAATTAAAAAAATGTTTTTTTAACAATTAGTCCAAAAATCTATGAAATGAATTCGCCACCTTAATTAACGGGGTTAGACTCCTTTTAAATAAAGGAAAATCCATTTTTATTTTTTTTACTTATTTTAATAGAAAAACACTTATATAATATGTCCCAATTAGTTTTAAAGCATTATCTATTTGTGTTCTAAAAATATAGATAAAAGACTAATAATAATTGCGTTTTTCCCACACACACACACACACACACACACACACACACACACACACGCACGCACGCACGCACGCACGCACGCACGCACACACACACACACACACACACACACACACACGCACGCACGCACGCACGCACGCACGCACGCACACACACACACACACACACACACACACACACACACACACACACACAATATTGGATAAAAACCACTTCCTTTACTAATACATTCTACATACAATATATTAAGGTGGTTTGACATGACTAAGATACCTTTTTTCACAAAATGACGAAATTCTAGAAATTAGATATCGTCACTACAAACAATTATTGATAAATGACCGAAATCTTTTTTGTTTCTCAAGGTATGCCTTGTTTTCGATATGGCGATTTAGCGCCAAATTAAATTAAATACATTACAGATATGCAAATAGTATTTATGGTAATTGTATAATTGAAATAAAAAAATATTTAGAATTATCATAGTCATGAGGGACTCACATGGGAGCTATGTGGGAAATACGTGGGAACCATGAGGTTCCTTATATGATTCCGCAGCAAAGCGCCACATAGGTCCTACGTGTTTTCCACATGAGTCCCTTATGTTTCCTACACGGATTCCATGTGTAGGGTAGCTATCAAAATGAAACTAGGTTACTGACAGTTTTGCAATTGGTATATTACAATAACAGTTGGTACAATGCAGTTGGTATATTACAATACCAAGACAAATACTGTTCAAATATTTATAAATGAAATATGATTTTCTTATTAGGACTACGCTTCATACAATTTTTGTTATATGCACACCAAACTATTTGATCTTATAAATTATTAAAATCTATTATACAGCTATTTCATTTCAAGCGTACTCTCGAAGCTTGCTTCAAAATTTATAGTTATGTACATAGCATGCTTTTCTTATTGATACACATACTATTTATATGGTCATAAAAATCATATATATAATGTTGCTATATTTTTTAATTTATGAATACGATTGAATTTTCTTGTATGATAATAGTAGATCTTTAGAACATAATGTAGACAATAATTTACTTTGTTTTGAAATATAATATAACATCACAAAATATGTAATTAGGTAATAGAATTTTTCTAAATGAATCATTTGACTTGATTATTGTATATTTTGCATAATTTATGTATATTTTAAGAATTTAAACCATTGGATACATTTTCTTGCAGCGTAAGCAGTGAATAGAGAGAAAATGTATGAAAAAGATGAAAACACTATTAATTTTGAAGTATGATATGATTGTTCGCTTGAAATTGAGTAAATATATTATAGATTTAAACAATTTATAGATTTAATTATAGGTGAAATAGCTTGGTATGTATATAACAAAAATTGTATGAAGCGTAGTCCTAATAAGAAAATCATATTTCATTTATAAATAATTGAACAATATTTGTCTTGATATTGTAACATATACTGCAAACTATCAGTGACCTAATTTCATTTTGATAGCTTTATAGTAATTAACCTATAGTTTTTGCACACATAATAATAGATTGTAGATATCAAATTCAATTTTAAGCAGATATGTAAGCTTATTGTGTAAACCAAATATTATTGAAAATAGATGTTTAATATTCTGTTCGATGCTTTAACAAAACTCAGTAATTGGATCCATAACATAAGATGTATGAATAATATTAAGTTTCTAAATCAATCATGTTATCGAAAAAGCTAATTATTGGTTTTTCTTGATATTACAAAAAATTATGTAACTTCATTCAATTAGCTTGGCAAATATTGGTCAAAAAAGCATTTTGAAGGGTTTTAAAAGAAGAATTAAAAAAGAATTTGTCGAAAAAAAGAGGGGCAGCCTCAATATCAATTCTTTGCTGAATAAAGGAAGGTATAATAAAAATCAATCAGAAACCTGCAAATTTCATTAATTGAAAAACACTACTATTTTTTACACCAAAATTGCAAACTTTTTCCGAATCAATGTTCTATACAAAAAGTTCCAAGACTGAAGAAAAAAATGTCAAATGTTGCTGTATAACCAAAAATTCCAAAAAATGTTTAACGTTGCATAGATTTTTTATTTATGCAAATATCGATCTAAAATTTTCGGAACATTCTTTTTTCAAATTCGGTATTTTGAATTTTCGGTATTTTGACACATAAGAATATTCGTCTTTCGGTTCTTTGACCTATCCAAAGATTCAAAGATTTAAGGTATTTTGATACATCTGTATTTTAGTTTTCCGAACTTTTATCTATCGAATAAATGGTATTCCGAATTTTAACCTTTCAGTATACTTGACCTTCAGAAAATTGGCTTTTCGGAATTATGGATCATCAGAAATATGCTTTTCCGAATTATGGACCATCCGAAAAACGAACGACCCTCCAACTAAAAAAATAATGGTCCCTGGGATTATAGACTCTAGGCCAAAAACAGCCCCAGAAATAACGCATAAAGATGTGTGTGTGTGTGTGTGTGTGTGTGTGTGTGTGTGTGTGTGTGTGTGTGTGTGTGTGTGTGTGTGTGTGTGTGTGTGCGTGCGTGCGTGCGTGCGTGCGTGCGTGCGTGCGTGCGTGCGTGCGTGCGTGCGTGCGTGCGTGCGTGCGTGCGTGCGTGCGTGCGTGCGTGCATGCGTGCGTGCGTGCGTGTGTATATATTAATTCAGAGTTTTATTTTAAAATTTTTACCATAACATAATATAATTTAATAACCAGAGAAATAGGTACATTGTCTTAAGGAAAAAAATTTGTTATAAATAATTATTTATCAAATTCATGTAGATATTGCTGCTCGAAGAACAAGTCACTTTCGCTTCTTACCAATTTTTCATTTTTTATTCAATTTTAATATTTGACACTTCGTTTTGATGTTTAAATATTTGACTACGACCCATCCAGGCTCAGATAACGAAATAGTTAATTTATATGAAATAAGGTGTAATTGTTCGTAGTAGAATTCAAATTTTTTCTAATTTTTTATTCTTGAACTGTAAACAGTTTCATTTTACTTCGTATACAATAGTCATTTTATAACATGAGCCTGGATGGGTCGTAGTCAAATGTTTAAACAGCAAAACGAGGCGTCAAATATTAAAATCGAATAAAAAATAAAAAATTGGTAAGAAGCGAAAGTTACTTGTTCTTCGAGCAATAATGTCTACAAGTATTTGATAAATAATTATTTATAACAATTTTTTTTCCTTAAAATAATGTACCTCCCTATCACATATATTATTTCTCTGGTTATTAGATTATATTGGTTGTGATAAATATTAACCAATAAAACCCTTCGAATTAATACGACTACTACCTTAAGTGATTGAATGGGTCGTATTTTCTATCTTTGATTACAAAAAAAGGAAATATCATCAATATTATCTTCAATTCTGTGTTGCTTGAGGCATACCCAATAGAAATTCAATTGAAAAACCGCTGCCAATTCATTGGCATATGGCTTCCTCAAACTTAATTCACTGATACTTTACACCGAAATTGATCTATATTCAATAAAAAGGTGATTAATTCCACTAAGTTTTATAATAATCTACTATAAATTTCTATTATTTATCAATTTATAAAATCTTAAGCAAGTACCGATGTTTTTCTTTCTCTCAAAGTAAGCTTTGCGTTTGTAAAGAAAAGAAGTTTTTACAGTCGTAAAAGATTGTAAAAGAAATTTTATATTTTTAAATAATGTCTGAATACAAGCAATTCAATACGGGAAATCTTGAACTGGGTTCCAAAAATCAATAAAAATATTTTTCGGGGACACTCACAAGACGAGATTTTTTCGGTTCTCCACACCACCGTGGGTAAACAAAAAATCGCACGCTTTTTTGCCAACAATAACTTTTTATTTTTCAAAACTGCTTACAAATGTCCCTACTTAAACGTAAATTATTTTATCAGGGAGTCTTAAATACATTCCAAAAAAGAAAATAAAACTGGAAAATGTGAGCTTGCTTTTGCTTTTTAGAAAATAAACAACCACTGCCAATTCATTGGCCCGTGGCTTCCTCAAACTTAATTTGCTTATTCCTTTAATTAAGTTTTAATAACAAAATTTATAATTTTTGCAACAATTTATGACATAATCATAATTAAGTTCATTTATGAAGATTAAAAATTATTAATTTTTAAATTATTTATACAATATGAATAAAATACTAGGTATGATTTTTTTTGCTTCCTCCTAGAGGAAGCTTTGTGATAGTAATTTTTTGAGTTGTTGTAAAAAGATGTTATAAGTGTTATTGGAGGTGTTAGGAACCAAAATACATGATTTTTGAAAAATGTCTGTGTGTGTGTGTGTGCGTGTGTGCGTGCGTGCGTGCGTGCGCGCGCGCGCGCGCGCGCGCGTGTGTGTGTGTGTGTGTGTGTGTGTGTGTGTGTGTGTGTGTGTGTGTGTGTGTGTGTGTATGGCTGGATCTCAGCTTCTACTCGATCGATTTTAATCAGACAGGTCTCATTTTTTTTGTTTTTTTTTGTGTGATGGCGGGTCAAAAATCGGTTTTCGATTGAGCTGATTCATTTTTGTTTTATTTCGAATTTTCGATTTTTTCAAAATTTATTTTTGATTTTTTTTAATGATCGGATTTAAATTTTTGAATCGGATGGGTAGCATTCGAAAGAGCGTAAAAAAACCTATAATTAAAAAAAAAAAAATTCTCTAGCTATGACGGTTCTCTTGTTATTGATAAAAATGTGTTTTTTTTTTAAAGCCTGTAACTCACAAACTAAACGGTCCATTTTTTTTTAGAAAAATCACGATAATGCAGAATATAAATAGCTATAATCTGTAAAAATTTGAATCCATTTCTTTGGTTAGTTTTTGAGAAAAAAATTGAAAAATGAAAAAAACGCTGTCTCTATGACCGACGTTTACGGAAGTAAAATTGACTTAATCGCTTCAAAATTCCTTGTAGAGGTAGATTTTGTATAGTTCTCAGTCGAGTTCTTTGGGCAAAATATTTGGTCTAAAAATTTCAGAGATATTTGAGGTTAAAATTTTTTTAACCTTTTTTTCAAATCGTAATTTCTCGAGAACGGCTCTATGTATCTGGATCGGATGGGTAGCATTCAAAAGATAATTAAAATACCTATATTTAAAAAAAAATGTTATTCCTAGCTTGTAGCGGTTCGTTTGTTATTAACAAAAACAAAAACCTGCTTTTTTTAAAAAAAGATTATAACTTCCTAATCCTATCACTTATCTTAAAAAATAATGGATTAGTTATGATATCAATTTATTCGTGATTTGATTGGTGGGAGTAATGGGTTGCTAGGTTAAAAAAAAAAAGTGGTGCAGTTTTGATAAAATTACAGCGTGCTAAGTGCGCTTAGAGATTACTACAGTGATGTGATGTGATGATGTGTTGTATGTATATATTATTTTTAAGCTGGGACATTTTTGCCCGTTGATATTCTTCATTTGGGTGTACATAGTTTGTAAAAATGAATATATCTCTTGTAAGAAACATATATCTTAAATTTAAATTATGTTCATTGTTAAGTATAATTTTCAGAAATGTAATAATTTTGTTAAGAAAAATTTCTATTTTAGCATAAGACTTAGTCATAGTATATAAGACATAGTCAAAATAGAAAGTCACAAACCATTTAACATAGTCTCACCGTACAAAATAAAGTATTAAATTTTAAATATTGGAATTAAAAATAAATTAAAGGAATCAGTAAATTAAGTTTGAGGAAGCTACGTGCCAATGAATTGGCAGCGGTTTTTTAAATTATGTGTGAAAAATAAATAAAATAATTGATTGTAATATTATCGTCAAAATCTTTTAAAATATCTAAATAACCTTTACTTCAAATTATATTTTCTTTGTGAAATTTCACATATAAGATACTTGTCTCTAGTAGTATGCCTGTCCGTATTTGTATGCTCTTTCTGGAATTTGCGATGTAAGAAAAAGGTTCTCACCTTAAAAATAATAAATGGCTATTACAAAACAAAAGCAGGTACACAACACGCGCGCATAGCGCATGTCATTTCCATTTTCTAGTATACACAAATGCGTTCCCGAATAATTACGATTTTAAAAGAGGGCTAAAATAGTTTTAACCTCAAATATATATGAAATTCATAAATGAATTCTTTTACCCTAAGAACTCTTCAAATAAATAATATACAAACTCTTGTTACGTGTGGATACACATATACGAATATGAAAGAACGAAATAAGCAAGGCGTCCGATTACAATATGACGTCGATTAGCAGAAAGCCGAGCGGCTCTGGTTCGATCCCAGGGTCCGTCACTTTTTATTATTAAAAATTGCGAGACCCCACTCGTAACACTACATCTCCACCAAATATCAAAGAAATTAAAACTACTTAAATGTAGTTATATTGTGCGACAACAATTAATGTGAGAACGAAGTTATGTGAAAACGTATTCCACACTAAGGAGATTGTTAATAAGTACAACGCAGGTTGTCCACTTAAATTTATTAGTAACACACTTATAATCTGTCTGAAATTTAATCTAATACCAAAATACTGAATGTGAGTTCAGATAAAAGTAAAGGAGAGGATGAGTGAGTGAAAGGTTGAATACATAAAAACACTATTTTCGCGGGAAGGAAAGACACTTCTTTCGGCGTAAAAACCCTCACGGTTTAGAGGGAAAAGCCGTAACAAGTGCATATCTTTATTCAGTTAAAGAGATTGAAAATACCAACAAGTATATATAAATAAGAGAAAACTAAACACAAGCAAGAAAGTACAATAATCGAATGATTAACGCGACGTAGGTACGAATTCGTAAACGTATCGCAACAGGTGCCAAGATCCTAACTTCGCGAGAGAGCTCTCTTACCTCTGACCTTGTGGCCTGCACAATTTCACCGAACACCTATAAGCCGCAACATCGCACCGCGGAGGAGGACGCTGAGCCGGAAACGGGGAGCGCAGAAGTTGATCCTCGACCTCCACCTAGCGCGCCCCGACGCACAGTGGGCTATAAAATGCAAAAAAGTATCAAAATTCTCGATACACTAGAAAAATGAATATTTCTTGATTATTTTTGTGCAAATCGACAGTTTCAAACATTATCTTTAATATTTTTTTGATCGTTTACAGGATTATTTCATTTTACTGTAACTGTGGAATGCGTACAAGCTGAAACAATTGAAGAATCATTATTTTCGCTTTTATAATTCGAGCTTTACTCGAAAAGTGGATAAATAATTTTTTTTTGCGTGAATTAAAGTTTGGGACATTACATGGGACAGGTGCGAATAATAAATAATAATAAATAATAAATAAATATCCATATTTATTTAATTTTCAACACCCTCGCACACACACACGCACACACGCACGCACACACTCACGCACACACACTTACACACAAACACACACACACACACACACACACACACACACACACACACACACGCACGCACGCACGCACGCACGCGCACACACACAAACGCACACACACAAACGCACACACACACACACACACACACACACACACACACACACACACACGCGCGCGCGCGCGCGCGCACGCATTAATGTATATATGTATATTTTATTTTATTTATTTATTTATTATATAATAAAAAGGAATTTTTTTTTATATGTATTAAAATCGGCCAGAAAAATATTCTTACGCAACCTGTAAAAAAATATTTTTCTTAATAGGCTATATTATTATAATTTCATAATGATTTGATAAAAATAATAGTTTCATAATGTCAAAATTCTAATTGAATAATGTTTTTATCCACTTTTCGAGTAAAGCTCGAATTTTAAAAGCGAAAATAATGATTCTTCAATTGTTTCAGCTTGTACGCATTCCACAGTTACAGTAAAATGAAATAATCCTGTAAACGATCAAAAAAATATTAAAGATAATGTTTGAAACTGTCGATTTGCACAAAAATAATCAAGAAATATTCATTTTTCTAGTGTATCGAGAATTTTGATACTTTCTTGCATTTTATAGCCCACTGTGCGACGTCTCGGAGAAACCGTCGTTTAGGTGCCGGGCAACAAGAGACGTTGCCGCGTGCTGCGCTCACCCTGACACGGGTCACGTCAACCGAGCGCTCGTGAACGCCGTTCCCCAGATTTTGTCGCTAGGATTCGCCTCGAGTCACACACTCTTGCGTACACACTCACACAATTTTCCGCACGCGTGGTCGCGATTTTCCGACGATGTCACGGACGAGGCTCAACGAGAGCACGCCTACGGAGAAAACGACAGATTCGCTCTGAAAAGAACGGACATCTGTTTTCGCGACGGAAAGACGCACACTCTTCCCTTAATCGCACGAAGATAAAAAAACTACGAAATTTCGACAGAAGCTGTGGCGCATGTAATTCGCTCGGCGGTCCTGTCAAGAGTAAGGGAGTCTCTACAACCTTGCGCGTGCGTGTGCGCTCGCGTGTATAAGGTATACCTATATATAGCGCTCTCCTATATATAGGTATACCTTATACACGCGAGCGCACACGCACGCGCAAGGTTGTAGAGACTCCCTAAGCGAGAGCGAGCGCGCGCTCGCGGGCCCGCCGCGCGCGAGCCCCCGATTCGGCGCGCGCTTTGGCGCGGAATTCAAAGTCGGGAATTTTACTTAAACTAATAACCATGGTAGAAATGACGCAAACACTGTCAAGACCATGCCAACGTAGCACTAACCTCAAACTTGCCATATGGTACATTAAGCAAAGAAGCAAAAGATTTAATAGCTCAAGTGAAACTTACTACTAAAGAAAAAATCAAAAAAGAAATTATTAGTGAAATTAATATTGAAAAAGATAAGGGGATGATGAAACTATTTATGAAGACTACAGTGAAATACAATCTTTAAAAATTGAAAACAATTGTTCTAACAGCTCAATAGTGAATTGCAAGATAAAAATAGAATATTAAACGAATTACTTACAAAAGAAAAGCAAGGTAATATCAACAGCTACAATAAAATCAAAACATTTGCGGAAATAACAGCCAATGTTAAACCAAAGAGTAAAAGAATACCAAAGCTTATTATTAAAAAAAATGAACAACAACGATACTACAGACCTTGAAAAAACAATTCGTTTCCAATTAACGGTAAATAAAACAATTCAAACAAAAAATATAGCATGCAAGAATAAAGACACAGTTATTATCAATTGCACCAATGAAGATAGTATTAACACAATTGAAAGTGCCCTAACTAATGCACTAAAAGGGGACGTTAAAATCGAAAAAGAACAAATAAATAAACCAAAACTAAGAGTAATAAACTTTGACAATACTTTCATTAAGGAAAAATATTTAATAAAAAGTGTACACGTGCAATAAATAAATGTCCTAACTATGTTTACAGTAACGAGAAATTCAAAACCAATTATAACACCAACCACTGTGCAATTGACAGTGATTTGTTCGAAATGTTAAAAACAAAAATTAAAAAATACATTGAAATGAATGATTACCCTGTGCAGCCTACTTTCTCAAGATACTTCGGTAAGGTAGAACGCACAAATTATCCCGTGTAGAAATTCAAAAAGGATTCAGGCAGGAATCTGGTAGGGATTCCCTGCAACTAGTAGGCATTCTTTAGGGAATCCTATTTGGATCCCGACCGGGTGGTGTCCCACTTTTTTCTGGGATTCGGATGGAGAAATCCGATAAGAATGGGGACTACTTCTCGGATACAATTCGATCGTGATTTTAATTATTCTACGATGAAATATCTATATATTATTAATTAACGAACATTTATTTAATGTTGTATAGTTAATTTCTTACCAAACAAAAAAATCGTTATTTGTTTAAATTAAATTTAAATTAATTTGTATTAATAACGATCATTTATTAATACAAAATAGTAAATAAAAGCGATTGTTGATAAATAAAATATAAATAATAATACGGATATAAACAAAAAAAAAACTTTTATCCTCATTTGCGCGCTTATTATTAATTATTTAATATTGACGTTATGCACAAGTTAATGTTTATTTAAATGTTTATTAAATTGAATATTGTTAATGAAATTAATTATTTTTAATGTATAACATTATTTATATGCATATTAAATTATAGAAAGTCTGAAATTGTAAATAAAGAAATTAAAAAAATTTTGATGTCACCAGGATTTAAACCTTGGTCCTTTCAGCTGCTAGTCCAACGCCTTAATCATTACTCTAAGATGGGTATTGGTATACACAGTTCTGATTACAACACTTGCATAGTTCATCCTTCTTTACTTTTATTATATAATAATTATTATAAATAACAAAAAATAAATATTAATAAGACTTAAACATTCCTATCATTAATCAAATGTTTTAAACAAATGGGCCAATCTATTGAAAAATTATTATTTATTATTCTTACTTATTAAATATGGCTTTTACAAAATTTCCCTATTAGAATCGGGTTCGGTTTCCTGAGCTCTGTGTGGGTAAAACAGAAATCTGCTGACAACTTCGTAAATCAGACCCGATATTGCCCCGGAAATCTAATTTGAAAATTTTAGTAAAATTAACGGAAATATTTTTGTTCAGAAAAGTTAGAAACTATTAATAAGAGTTATAAACTGTTAAAAAGGCATGTTCTTGTTTGTGCACATAAGGATTGTGCACATATTTATTGTGCACAGATAGCATTGGTACAGATCTATATTTATAGATATATACCAATGTTAAAGTGTGCACAATTAATATGTGCACAATCAGTATGTGCATAAACAAGAACACGTCGTTAAAAATAGTTATAAAATGTAGGATTTTGGACGTTACTAATTATTTATAACTGTTTGTAACATTTTTTAACAGTTAATAATAGTTATTAAATTATTTAATAACTACTAAATATTTATTAATTATTATTATTAATATAATAATACTTTTATATTAGTAATTAATAATTAAATAAAAACTAAAAACTAAAAGTACTAACTATATAATTAATTATTAATTGATTATTATGACTAGAATAATATGGCTGTTAAAAAATTATTAATTGTTAATTATCATTGTAAATAATAATAATTTAATAATTATTCAATTTTTCTTAAATATATCGTATTCAAAATTATTTTAAACTGTTTGAAACTGTTTAAAACTACTAGAAACTGTTTGAAACTGTGACAAACTATTATAATTAGAAAAAGTGTGTCCAAAATCCTACATTTTCTAACATTTATAAACAGTTTTAAACTGTTCTAAATACTTTTAAATAATTTTTAACAATTATTAACTGTTATTAACGTTTATAATTTACGACAGGGAAGTTAGCAAAACCTGTTTAATATATGTCTAAAAACCCGAATAAAATCCGTGGTTCCAAACCTTACGAATAAGCAAACAACATTCAAAATATATGTATAAAAAATTAAATTTTCTCAATAAAGGAGTTTTAAAAGTAATACCCATTAAAATCTGTTTCGTTTTTCTGGTTAAGTTCCTTAATTTTCCTAAGAGCGGAATACACGTACGATTCTTATCCGTTTTTCTATTTAAGAGCAGCGCCACCTGCTAACTTCTGTAAATTTTGGGGAGTTCTGACCGGATTCTGTTGAGGAAAACTAATGTTCGTTTGAGGTTCTGTAGATTCGAAGATAACAAACAGGGTTCTGGTCAGATCCCAGTGAGTTTTACGCATTTAGGGACGAAATATGGAAAACTCACCGGGATCCCGTCAAATGTAGGGAGGACTCGGGGAGATTTCTACACGAGATCAGTAAAAGATAACGCCAGGAAGACTAAGAACGGCAAGCAACGAATCTACAAGCTCACAGCGCTCATCCGTCTCAACAGGAAACCGATCGAGGTGTCTGCCTCCGATTTTCCTGAATTTTTGATATGTTGTAGAGGACCGAAAAATAAGAGACTCGCAATTTTTTTTATCGGCCCAATCCCTTATTAAAGGGGTGAAAACCGCCCTTAAAGTTTACCCCCGAAAACGGTTTTTTTTTTAATATCTTAAGTTCTAATGGATATTTTGAAATGAAACAAAATGGAAAATATTTCTCCTTGAATTATGTAACCATCAAGTATAGTTTGGTCCTCGAGGGTGGCAACCCTTACTTTTTATTTTAGAAAAACCTTATCTTTTAAACTATTTCTGCATATAATATTTGCAATAAAATTAATTAATTATTATAAAAACCATTTTTTTACTTAAAATAAAAAATAAAGTTTACGTGTTTCAGGGCTTTTGCAAATAAACACGTCATCAGGGGTAAACAACCCTTTAGGCACAAAATACTTACAAACTATTAAAATTAATATTTTAAGTTATATATAATGCATAATTTATTTTTATTTGGGCTATTTTTTCTATGGGCCCAATTTCCTATTAAAGGGGTAAAACGCACCCCTAAAAATCACCCCTAAAATAGGTTTTATCTGAATATCCCAAGTTCAGATTCAAATTTAAAATGAAACAAAATGAAAAATATTTCTCTTTGAAATGCCAAATTAGCTACCCTTATATTTTATTTCGGAAAAAATTTTTTTTTTTAATTTTGTTGGTATACAATATTTGCAGTAAAATTAAATAATTATTATTAAAATTCAAAATCAAAGTTGACTTGTTTTAGGATTTTTTCTAATAACAACATTATTGGGGTTTAGGAGCCCCTTGGGCACGTATACTTACAATTAGTACCTTTGAAATAAATATTTTGAGGTGTATAATGCAGATTTAGTTTATTTTTGTGTCAGTTTTTTTTATCGAGATAGCGTAATTAATGAAGTCACTTATAAACTCTTATACTTATTGTACAATTTATATTCGAATATTTTGTTCGTATTTATCGGTAAATAAAAAGGATGGAACTGGGAAAAGAATAGGTGAGTTAAATGATTAACTAATCTAACGAATAGAAAAATATAAATAAAAATAAAAAAATTAAAATATAAATAGAAAATATAATATAAAATATTAATTGTTATTATGTAATTAATTTTTATTAAAAGTAAAATATAGGTATATTTTCACAAATAGTCAAAAAATATTCAAAGAAACTCTATACAAATGAGCTTATAATTTAGTTCTTATCGCAATTAATTTTGTTTAAAGATTATAGGTTGAACAATAATGAAAATCTTCAAAAAAATGTTTTAAGCAGAGTGATTTCTGACACCATGAACATTTTATAATAGCAGTATTTTTACATCCTGGTACCTCACAATGAGCTTGGGATCCACCAAAGCTAAAGTCCACCGGATTTAAAAATTCATTTGGTTTATTATCGATATAACCGCTTTTATACCAAGAGTATTTAAAAAGATTTACGTATCGAGGAGAAGATAACTGATTGTGCACCAGAGAGTGCAATTTAATTACATTATTTCGTACGTGCAAACTTACATCCTTATCCAACAAAATTACACTATCGGAAAAGTGTCTCACAAAATTTTTCCATATACGAAAACCAAACACATCCAGCGGTTGTATTTTTCCAGTTGTACCTTTAGGAATTTAGAAAAGTTTGATGCTTTTATCATCAGGTTTTTCTCTTTCGACTGCTTCTGTGCAATGTCCACTCCAAGAATCTAGCAATAATATACTATTTTTTCCAACATTTGGAAAAAATACATCCCTTAACCATTTCCGAAAATGATCTAAAAATAAATTGTAAACAAGTAAATTTTGCAGGTCATTATAGTAAACTATTGCTATTTGTATTAATATATATATAGATATATGTATATATATATATATATATATATATATATATATATATATATATATATATATATATATAGATATATATATATATATCGATTTATTACATGAAATCAAATTAACAAAAATAAATAATGAAATTCATTGATAATTTACAAGAACTTTTTTATAATTTTCGGAGTTTACGTTAAAATACCTTATTTTAAAAATAATTTACTAATTATTGTAAATCTTTTTTAATATGAGTCTACTGAAATTAAAAGTTTACAAGTAAAATCTTTAAAATAGATATAAGCTACAAGTTTACGAATACAAGTACACTTTATTTAATTTCACTCACATGATGTCATTTTGTCAGATTTATCAAACATACGTTATCTGGCTGAAATAAATTTTTTTGTATTATTGGTCCAAATTCATCTTTAGTCTCTTTTAAAACTATAAATAATGGAGAGAGCAATTTTCCAGCAGCATTAATTGTAGGTAATATTATATAACTATGTGTTGTTGATGAAACAGATTGCACAACACATTCAACAGTCTTTGTTCCTTCTTCTGCTAATGTACGACCAGTATGTAATTCTAATTGAAATCCACTTTGATCAGCATTGTAGGTATTTTCAGTTCCAACTTCTGAAATCAGTAGTTTGATGTAGGCTACAAATTTACTGGCTTCTTGATTTACAGTTTCTTTGTCCTCAAGAGTTTTTTTTGTTATAAATTTGTTGATTTTTCTACTGACAATTCTGTGAGCTTTCTTAAATTTTCGCAGCCAGAAATCACTTGCTTTGAATCTAACATCATTAAATTCTAAATTATTTTTAGCTTCTAAGGCCCACCTACGTATATCAATATCGTGAATAATATGGTCAGCTTCGAGAGATTCTTTGAGATTTTTTAAAACAAATTCAGAAATTTGATATAATTTTTCTTTTTTAGGTTCCACCTTTGTTGATTTGACTAGCCCATCGACGCAGTTGCCGTTCTGAATTAACTAATTTAAATCGATGTTTAACACTTTCTATACTGCGATTTTTTTTAGTTTTACCTGATCTCCAATATTCGACTGCTCTTTTTTTATAATCGAAACTCAACTCTTCATCATCGTATGAACATACATCATAATCTTTTTTTTAATTGAAAATTGCGTCATCTTCAATGGCTTGTACTTCATAATTTTTAAATTGCTCTTGAAAATCTAATTTTTCTTCTTCCATTGTTTCAATCGCATTAAAATTATTCATACTGTCGTATAAAATATTTTCGAATTTTTCAGCTAAATCCATTTCAACAAGATTAACAGGACTTTCTGGTATCTGAAGCCCTGAGAATGCTGCCAATAATAAATTTATGACGTTGATAGGATTTACCTTCATTTTTTCTATTCTTTGATTTTTATTAAATAATAAATTCTATTGTAGCAAAAAAACAAATAGCGGACTCTCGAAAATTTGTACCTCGCAACAGAACCGATAAAAATATACTGACTAACTAATCCGTTTTTAGGCAGCCGTGGACTCCAAGCTCACTTGCGTCATCTTTGCTTATAAATGTTTACAAGATGGGCTTACAAAAAATCGCTTATTCATATATATAAATAGAAATCAGAAAAATATTTACTTAAAACTAAGTATTTATGAAAAAGTACAAATGAAATATAATGTGATATGCCTAAATACGCAAACATAAATATTCTAAAATTATAAGTAAACTATAATTATCAAGCAGTGATATATAAAAAAAAAACTAATTGCAAAATATACCATGAAAATAATTTTAATCCTGGCTCAGCTTTTAAAAGCTTTTCTGCATACAAATATTTATGCAGAAATAATAAAAATATAGTCATGTAATTATTTATTCCTCTATTTATCTTATGCTATTATATTTTGAACATTAAAAAAACGAAATTGTCAAATTCTTTGTCAGTGATTTTTATTCATTAAATAGAAAATTGAGCCTATAGACAAATCAATCTGCAATAAATAAAATATCCATGATTATTTATTCTGATTATACGCACCATACACCTCAAAATATTTATTTCAAAGGTACTAATTGTAAGTATACGTGCCCAAGGGGCTCCTAAACCCCAATAATGTTGTTATTAGAAAAAATCCTAAAACAAGTCAACTTTGATTTTGAATTTTAATAATAATTATTTAATTTTATTGCAAATATTGTATACAAAAAAAATTAAAAAACAAATTTTTTCCGAAATAAAATATAAGGGTAGCTAATTTGGCATTTCAAAGAGAAATATTTTTCATTTTGTTTCATTTTAAATTTGAATCTGAACTTGGGATATTCAGATAAAACCTATTTTAGGGGTGATTTTTAGGGGTGCGTTTTACCTCTTTAATAGGAAATTGGGCCCATACAAAAAATAGCCCAAATAAAAATAAATTATGCATTATATATAACTTAAAATATTAATTTTAATAGTTTGTAAGTATTTTGTGCCTAAAGGGTTGTTTACCCCTGATGACGTGTTTATTTGCAAAAACCCTGAAACGCGTAAACTTTATTTTTTATTTTAAGACAAAAAATGATTTTTATAATAATTAATTAATTTTATTCCAAATATTATATGCAGAAATAGTTGAAAAAATAAGGTTTTTCTAAAATAAAAAGTAAAGGTTGCCACCCTCGAGGACCAAACTATACTTGATGGTTACATAATTCAAGGAGAAATATTTTCCATTTTGTTTCATTTCAAAATATCGATTAGAACTTAAGATATTAAAAAAAACGTTTTCGGGGGTAAACTTTAAGGGCGGTTTTCACCCCTTTAATAAGGGATTGGGCCGATAAAAAAAATTGCGAGTCTCTTATTTTTCGGTCCTCTACAACATATCAAAAATTCAGGAAAATCGGAGGCGGACACCTCGATCGGTTTCCTTGTCAGTCATCCAAGTAACACAAGACGCGCCTACTTCAAAATAATATGGAGAATAACTGTAATATTATTGCACTCAATAATTGCATCGCTTCTGAAAATGAAGTAATTCTTAACGTAAACATAAGAGGTTTAAATGCCAACTTTAATAAACTATTAGTATTTTTGAAAAGTCTAATTATAAAACCATGCATTATTGTTTGCACTGAAACTTGGAATCTTGAGCATTACGAATATTTTAATATACCAGGTTACAAAATGTTCTACAACAATAGTAAAATTAATATTTCCGATGGCCTGGTGATTTACGTGAGCGATTACATAACGGAGACGACAGAAGTATAGACCTTTAATAAACTCAAATTAATTAACTCAAAAATAGCTATTGAAAATAATAAAGAAATAATGTTATCCGCATTATATAGATCGCACGATATTAGTAAATCTGAATTTCTATTATCCCTCAAAATTTTGATAAATAATAACAGCAAATATAAAAATAATCTCATCATAGGGGACTTTAACTTTGACATTTCCAAACATGATTCAATTAACTTAGAATTCTTGCATATTTTATTAGAATATGGTTACTGCCCAGGCTTTCGGAATATTACCAGACCATCTGATAGTAACAACATTTCAGGAACATGCATAGACAATATTTTTATTAAACTACATAAAATAAACTATAAAACTTTCACTTTGAAAATTCCGCTTAATGATCATTTTCCTATTTTCATGTCTATAAATAAGATCAGAGCAATAAAAAATAGGGAATCAATTAATCGTATAAATTATAAGAAGCTCAGGACTACAGCAGACTTAATTATTTGGTCGGAACCGACTTTAATCAATGACCCAAATTTAGCACTAAATAACCTAATTAGTAAAATAAAAATATGTATTAGCAAAGCTGACTTTTCAAAAAAAGATTGCAAAACAAATATTTTGTATCCAAAAAAAACATTGGATAACTTCCGCAATAATTAAATCTTGCACTACCAAAGAAAAACTTTATAAATTATGGAAGAAAGATCCAAATAATTCTAATAAAAAAGAGAATTATAAAAAATTTAGCTCAAAGTTAAAGAGTATTATAAATAAAGCCAAAGAGTCTTATGACAAAGAACAAATAAAGGCAACGATGAAAAACTCAAATGGAATGTAATAAACCAAAAACTCGGGAAAAAATTCAAAAAGAAACAAAAACATTAATTATATAATAAATAATAGCAAAAAAATAACAGATTCAACAAAGATTGCGGAACACATGAACAAATTTTTTTGCGAAATTGGCAAAAAATTAAGCGATGAAATAGTGCCTCCAAAAAATGAGAAAATAAAGCTCCCACCTATGAACAGTAAACGTATTTTTATTACTCCAACAAACCATATTGAAATTCTAAATATTATAAATAACTTTGATAATAAAAATGATGGAATTGATAACATCAACACTAAAACACTAAAAAAAACTCTTAGCTTTCACATTGTAGATCAACTTGTTCACATTATTAATCGCTGTATTGATATGGAGATATGGTCTCATTCTTTAAAAGTAGCGGAAGTCGTACCTCTGCACAAATCTAAGGAAAAACATATCGCTACCAATTATAGACCTATATCACTAATCTCTAATATTGCAAAAATTTTCGAAAAAATTATACATAGTAGAATAATAAACTTTATTAACGAATGCGATCTGTTTTCAAAAAATCAATATGGTTTCAGGAGAAATAAAAGTACCAAAGATGCGCTATTTCGAATATCAAATATGATATACAATAAACTCGACACAAGTACTCCTATTGCTATAACGTTCCTAGATCTAGCCAAAGCGTTTGATACTGTACATCATCAACTCTTACTTGATAAATTGTATAATTATGGAATCAAAGGTAGCGCTTACAATCTATTAAAACATTACCTCACCAATAGACAACAAAGAGTGAAATTAAATAACAAAACCAGCCAATTTGAAAAAGTGAATATGGTAGTCCCGCAGGGTACCATCTTGGGACCATTATTATTTATACTCTATATCAATGACTTATTGGTAGATATGCCTGAAAACTTTATAGTATCGTATGCGGATGATACGGCTGTTATTACGACAGCTGAAACGTGCCCTGAAGTTGAATCTAAAATAAATGATCGATTACAGAAAATAGCTAACTGGTCAGCTCTAAATAAACTCTCTTATTTAGTACTCCAAAAAACTTAAATATCAATAGTACTCCAAAATACTTAAATATCAATATAAATGGTATAAAAATCAAAAGAGTCGAAAGCACCAAATATCTAGGCATAGTCTTTGATAGTAATATGAAATGGAATGAACATATTGATTATATTTACAGCAAAACAAAATACCTCATTTTCATTTTCTACAAACTTACTAAGATTTTGTCAACAGACAGTTTACGTATGGTATACTACGCCTTTTTTCACAGCATCATTTCCTATGGTATAATAGCATTGGGTGGAGGGTATTTGAACAGTATAGATATGCTCAAAAGACTGCAAATTAGATTACTGATAATAGTTAACAAAAACAATTTTATCATTGATAAAAATCCTATGTATCTAAGTCAAATATTTTCATATGAATCCCTCTCGTATGATTACAATGATTTACAGAGGCTATACTCTACCTCAAATAAAACCAAAAGAAAGAAAAGTATTCAGATTCCAAAAAAGCAGAAAACTATTAGCATTAAAAACAGTTATATTAGAGCAATAATGCAATTCAATTGCTTGCCTAATTAATTAATAATAATTAATAACAAATATAGTAAGAAAAAAAACTTAAGAAATGGGTAATAGCTTAATTTATTATTATTTCATAATTAGGTATCGCTTATTGTGTAAGCCTAATATTATTGAAAAAAAAAATATATATATATATATATATATATATATATATATATATATATATATATATATATATATATATATATATATATCTAATGTTCTATTTGATGTTCTAACAAAATTCAATGGTACGGTCCATGTCATAAGATGTATGAATAATATTCAGTTTCTTGATATTTAAAAAAATTGTAACTTTTTTCCCTTTGCTCGGCCAGTATTGATAAAAAAGAATTTTGAAGGGTTTTCGAAGAAGAATATAAAAAAATTTTCGAATAAAAAATATTTGACCGCAGCCTCAATATCCTTCGATGAAGGCATACTAAGAAGCAGTCAATCAGAGACTTTCAAAAAAGGTCATAAAATAAATACTGGCATATTCTACAGAAAAAATGCAAACTTTTTGCCAATCAATGTTCTATACAAAAAGTTTCATGACTTTGAGTTAAAAAATGAATAAACTTGGATTTTAACCAAAAATTGCAAAAAAATTGAATTTTCAATCTTGCATAGCTTTTTATTTTTGCAAATATCGACCTAAAATTTGAGGAACATTTTTTTTTCATAAAAAACTAAAAGAAAACGAGTTTTGAGCGATTTAAAAATTTTGAGCTGCTGACTTCACCTCAAATATTCCAAATATCCCCATATGAGCAAAATACATGACAAATATATATATATATATAATGTATGGGAAGTGGGCAGTTTGAGGAGCTAGAGTTTCTTCATCTCAGAGTTATATCCTTGACTAAAGAAATAAACCCCCTCTCTGAGTAGACAGAACTATAGCTGCTCCTCAAAAACAAAATATATATATATATAATTATCACTTAACCCTTTTATGGAGTCCATCCCTGTATATTAGTACCTACGCCCAGAGTTTCCGTATACAAGTGACTAAAAAAATAATCCCTCTCTGGGTATAGAAACTCTAGATCGGGCTCCATAAACGCCGTATAAGAATATTTTATGGGATCCGGGCTCCATAAATATGCTCATGTGTATAAAAGGGCTCCATAAATCTGGTAAAACAAATGTGTGTGTGTGTGTGTGTGTGTGTGTGTGTGTGTGTGTGTGTGTGTGTGTGTGTGTGTGTGTGTGTGTGTGTGTGTGTATATATATATATATATATATATATATATATATATATATATATATAGTTACTAATTTACATAGACATAACTATATATTATTTTCTGTTTAAAGTACATCTACACATATATTATCTTAGGTTAAGATAGTTTTAAGCGTACCGGACCAGCGAACAGGAATATATATTCCTCTGCTGGATTATCTTGTATAATGTAATTGTGTACTATGAATGGATATCTTGTATTCTTCATTTGTATTTACTCTGGTTAAATAAATAATAATTTTCATTTTCGTATAAACTGTCAACCTCCTTAAGTTAACCCATTAACGCCCACGGGGATACTTTTTTCACCACTTTTTTAGAGTTGTCTAGATGGGATAAATTTGGGCCTAAAAAATTTTTGAACATCTGAAATTCATAGATTTTTCATCGATCTTTCCAATGGTGACATCCAAAATTAGAAAAAAAATTTTTTATTTCTCAAAAATGAAGTTTAAGTGTAAAAAACACAGAAAAAAAATTTTTTTTTTTATTGGATTTTTTTATCAACTGTCCGTTATGCAGTCATCTTGAAACCAATTTAGATGGTGGAGGGATTATCTGAACTTCAAAAAACTGTCCTTGGAAAGTTAATTTTGTCACCTGAATGATCCAAAATGGCGTCCGAAACGAGAATTTTCGCTCGTTATGTTTAGGACGCTTTAACTAAAAAACTATAAGCTTTTCGAAAAAAATGATAATTACAAAAAGTGCTTAGAATTCATCAAAGAATACAATAGAATTTTTGCAGAATTTTTGGAGACAATTTTGAAAATTTTTATACTCAAATTTTTCATAAATTTAAAAAAATTCAAGAAAAATTCTGAAAAAATTCTAATACATTCTTTGATGAATTCTAAACACTTTTTATTGAATGCAATTTTTTCTGAAAGTTGATAGTTTTTGAGGAAAATAATCTTTAAAAAAAGAAAATAAAACGAAAATTATCATTTTTTCGATTTAAGACTTAGTTTATTTATAATAAACTCATAAATATTTGAAAATGAGTATTAAAAAAGCGTTACACTTGTGTCTAATAACTAACCATTTCCATTTCTGTCTATTAACCATGCCAATTTCTGTTTTTCTCTCCAGTTTTATGGACTAATTTCTACCAGAGATGTTGAAATGTGTTTTATTGCGTTTTATATCATCTAGAATTTCAAAAATTAAGTTTATAATGTAATTTTATCGTTAATTTATGAAAATTTCAGATAAATAAGCTTTATTAACTGTTACAGCTCTGTTTCTGAACTATTAAGAAATGATTGTTTCTTTTAAGTAGATTCGTGTTAAGAATTATGTAGGGGAGAGTGGGGCACAAAGGTCTTAGCAATAAAACGGTCACCCCCATAAAAACTTTAATAAATCTATGCTTTGAGTCGATTTTCTTTTTAATAATTGTACTGTTATATATTTTTTCTCTGTCCGATTTTTTCATTGAAAAAATTAATATTGAATTTATAAGAATTAATAGAAATTTGAAGCTTAGCACTGGTGACCGTACACAATTTTATCACCTCCGATTCAGCAAAAATTAAGTACTCAAAATCTTTATAGTTGGGTGCATGTAAAGTTCGATTCGTAAGCTCTAATTTCCTTTTTTTATTTATTACTCTAGGAAGATAATTTTATAAATAAAGTTGATATTAAAAAAGGTAATGATGCGGGGCACCACCGTCACAGAGAAGCGGAACACAAGCGTCAAGCAAAACGGTGCGGATGACCAGCACGAAATAGAACAGCTGATTGCTTAACCTCAAATTACTTCATAGCCCCTTAGTTTATTTATGTTAAATATTAAGTAGTGTATAATAAACAAATGGTGTATAATTACAAAAACAAGTCTCACAGAGTTGTATTAATTTTAGAACATAATCGCTGTAATTTAACCCGTATTAAATCGTGACATTCGTGCCCCAGCTATAAGATGAACGTGCCCCATCTATGGGGCAAATAGGGCATTTTGACATCCATAAACTTTTAATGTTTTAAAATAAATATACTCACTAAGGTTTTTTAACTAAGTGGCATCTGTTTCTTGAGATGTTTCTTTATACATTTCTTTTTTTCTTAATATCAAAAACATAAACATTAATATTTAAGTATCGACGTAAAGTTAGGGTGTCGCTCATTCCCCACTATCCCCTATTAACTGTTAAGTAATAATGATTTGGGTGTATTGAAATCTTCATTCATTAACCGTTAATATGCCGAATTCGTGGGAGTATTTTCTTTTCTCAGTGTATGTTTATAAAAGTTTACAAACGTTCAGCTATTGTGTGGTTTGCATATATACATTCAAGGTTTAGGAAACATGTTTAATATGAATCTCAAAAAATTGAGCAAAATACATGACAAAGGTAGCTTGGTGTAATTCGGCAACCTTAAGCGGAATATTTTCTATTTTCTTCTGTCAATGCGTTAGGAAAAAATGATAAGAAAGGTTTTAAAGTATACTAAACAGACTACTAAGAAAAAAATTAGGAACACCCCAGAAATTATATTGGCTTTGCAAGCTGCAAACGTGTAAAATGTGCGTTTTGTTCAGATTGGGTGACACATTACCTAACTCAGCCAATATTGAAAAAATAGAACAAGAAAACTCAAACTCTAAAACGTAATAAAATTAATATTTTTAAGTATATAAAATAGTTTATTTAATCATTAAATTATAAAAATAATACTAACAAGGAGAGTGCGTAAGTTTCGGGTTACGGATTTGTACAAAATTGAAAGATCGTGTTTTAGAGTGAAAAATATTGAACCCCTGTTCCAGGATTTATTCTCATAGGCTCTTTACTCGAGATATGTGCTATGTTATCTTAAAAATGCCTTCCCTAGTAGAAATTAGTCCATTAAAAATGGGAAGGAAAACAAAAACTGGCCATTAGAAATAGCTAGTTATTAGACAGACATGTAACGCTTTTTTTTATCAACTTCTCCCATTTTATGGAATGGCCCTAACCTGAAAATCTTTACATTAAAATTTCGTAACAATTCAATCATATATTTTAAAACTTATACTCTTAAGAGATAGTTTACCAGGATATAAAAAAAATTTAGTAGTCTTTGTACTATTTACAGCTTTACTCTATAAGATATAAACCGAAATCGTTATTTTGACACGTGACTCTATCTCTCGTACTCATCGCCATAACAAATCGCTTGTTACTAGATTTATAATGGCTTCATCGACTAGCTATTTTAACTAGCATTAAAATGCCAAATTAATGGATAGTACAAAATTGTGACCATCTTTGCGGCCAATAAATGTGAAAAATAGGTTAAAAAAATCGTTACACTTATGGAAGAAAACTAGTCATTTACTGCTCAAAAAATGATTTCAATTTCCACCAGGGTTATTTTATTAAAAAATGATGTCTCTGCTATTGTATGTAACTTTGCAAGTATTTCCGTTACGAAAATGAGTGAAAAAAATTATAAAAATAGGCAGAACATACTTTATTTTGAGCACTGTTTCGTATAAAAACATCGATTTTTTAGAAAGATATGAGGCATTAAAGATAATGTAAAAAAATCATTGAAAATTTCTCCCTTTTTAAAGGATTTTAAGGGTGCTATTTTCAATGATTTTTTTACTATCTTTGATTTCTCATATCTTTCTGAAAAATCTATATTTTTAGACGAAACAGTTCTTGAAATAAAGCTTGTTCTGCCTACTTTTATAATTTTTTCGCTCATTTTCGTAACGGGAATACTTGCAGAGTTGCAAACAATCGAAGAGACATTATTTTTTAACAAAATAACGCATTTTTAAAATAACATGGCACATATCTCGAATAAAAGGGCGTATGAAAATAAATCGTGGAACAGAGGTTCAATATTTTTTACTCTAAAACACGATCTTTCAATTTGGTACAAATCCGTGACCCAAAGGTTACGCACTCTCCTTGTAAGTATAAAGGAAATAAAGGTATTTTTTTACATTATAATGTATTCTATAAAATATTTTAGAATTCTATATAGGATTATGTCGTAAACTAAACAAAAAATTCATTTTGATCTATGAAATTGACTTTTATTATTCATATTTTCAAAGTTTCTTCTCATAAAAGGAGCACATAAATGACTTCGTAATCTTAATACGAATTTCACACCTTTTTATATCTATCGGGTTACATCTTTACAGATTCCACAAAACCAGGAAACATGATTTTTTCGTTTTTTATTTTTACATCCCTTTATTTTTAATGTTTGATTGTCTACAACTTCGCCATTTCTTTTAAATGACTTTTGTAAAATAAACCCTTTGCTATTTGCTATTCTTGAAGTTTTTGCTGCGCTCATCGGTTGGCGCCGTTACGCTGGTTATACGCTATTCATATTTTCTTTGGGTTGGCTGCATATATAAAAACTATTTATATTGTGTTTAGATATCGTATCCGCTAATTTGGCCAAAAATTGGCTTAATTACGGAATTATAGAAGCAAAAGTATTTTAATATTATAAATAACAAGAAACAAAAAAATTTTAATATTATTTCCATACGAATTTCAAGGGAAAGATCTAACCTTCTGTCCGTATCACTTTCAATCGGGTTTTTAGCTTATATTTCGACTATAAATGAAATACTTGTTTTTTCGACTTTATAAAACGCGCGACTCGCTGAATAAAGTAGAAACTTACATAAAAATCTAGTGATCATTCTCAAACAATTAAAAACGATTTATAAGATACATTTTTCATATTTCAAAGCTACCACCATTGGTTATTTAAGCTTTCGGATTACTGGCAATAGATAACTAGAAAAGTGTCTGAATCATCTCGAGTTATTTATCTCAGTAAGCTAAATAGTGCATACCTCTACAACTAATCGGTTATTAAATGCAACTAATGATTTTCTTGGCATATTAAGTACTATTGAAATAAAGAATTTATTGAAGTAGAATAGCACTTGTCTTAAAAAGGACAATAAAATCTAGGGGATGAGAGTGGCGACACTCAGGCGGGCGCCAGGGGTGGCGTCGCGCCGTCGAGGCGCCGTGAATGGCAAGAATTGACGATCTGACGACTATGCTGTAAAATATAGGTAACTATATATAAGTACATGAAAATATATACTTTCATTGCCAAATAAAACATTTATGTTTATTTTTTAAAATTTATTATTAACTCCCGACCAGAAGTAACTGTCTAAAACAAAGTTATGAAAAATAATCAGAACTAATAAGAAGTAATATGAGCTAATAAAAAACAGCTGCCAATACATTGGCACTTAGCTTCTCAAACTAATGTATTTATTCTTTTTTTTAATTTTTTATCACAATAATTAATTTATATTTGTCTAAAATTCACGTTTGAAATGTAAATACACTATTTTTCTCAAATACCTATATACTTGTGTGTGGTTCTTTTTTTTTGGGGGGGGGGGGGTGTATGTACCAATAAAAAATTTTTAATTCTCTAATAGCATGATTAAATTTACTACAAATGTTACTTCATTATGGATATTTATTCAAATCAAATATTTAAAAATCTGTCAAATAATTACATCTTCGGAAAACATCCATTCTTCTTTTTATATCCAATATTTTTCTTATAATTTTACATACCCTCAACTCGACACGTCATAAATTCTGCATCCATCTTTATAACTCTTATAAAACATTTTGAATTATAGTTTTTACTTTTTCTATGGTTCAATCTCGAAAACGGATTGTTATTACAAAATACTTTTCTTCATCCCCTAGCCGAAAGTACGGTCTTCCCGGCTTGATTTCGCGCCGGGAAGAGCGACTTTTGTGGCCGCTCTTTGTTGATTGTTCCATGGCAACGTCCGCGACAGCGCACGTGTTGTAACCTAAACTATGCTAACCCTTCCAAATGTGATGATAAGAAAATCATTTGTAAAATCGTAAAATTGAAAAGATATAGGTGTATTAAATTAATTTTATGTTATTATTAATATATTGAACAATATATTTATAACTCTCATAATCAATTATGTTCTTATATTACATACACACTGTCAGAAAGCTTCTGTACATATATATAGACATGATGTTTACATTTTGAGTTTCAAAACATGGTGTAGCTATATACTTATATGTGACAGCTTTTTGACTTTCATTCTATAATGTATGGGATAGAAAAGGACAAACAGAGGAACCATTAAGAGGTTGGACGGTAGTTAAAATCAGCATCTGCGATTAAGTATGTACATATTTTTGGCCCATCATGTTTTTCAAGCATCTTTTTTTAGTGTTTTTGATGCCCGCCCCGACCAGCAAAACCTCGGCATCAAAAAAAGCAGAAGTCGAGCCTTATGTTCCGCGATATGTAAAGTGGCGCAGAAGCAGGCCTCTTATACACATGGCTGAGCCGTAGTTAGCAGCTAACAACGCTATTTTATTAATTAATATTAACTATATGGACGTAATTTAGGCTGGGGATGAAGAAAAATAGTATACGACACTTGGCCGGCCAGGAAATCCAACTTTCTGGCCTTGTGTCGTAATATACTATTTTTACAAGAAACAATGAAGATAATCTCTTTAAATTTGGAAACAATAAGCCACTTTTTTTCTAAAATAATTTTTTTGCTTCCTCTTAGAGGAAGCTTTGTGATAGTGAAAAAAAAAAGTTTTTGAAAAAATGTGTTAGGAATGTTGTTGAATAACAAATTTTGAATCGAAATACACTATTTTTAGAAAATGTCCGTATGGATGTATGTCCGTATACGCTGATATCTCATAATCTAATTGACCGATTTTTACGATAGAGGAATCATTTTTTTTTTATTTTTCTTACACAGTTGGGGTCAATATTCTATTTCTGAAAAAATCAATTTTTTTGTTATTTATAACGATTTTTCAATTTTGAAAATTTTTATTTTTGATTTTTTTAATATTTAGAACGAATATTGTTTATATATTATGAATTCTCTGTATGCAGAATAAAATTCTCTCCAATTTAAAAAAAAAAAAGTCGATAACTATATTTCGTCATAAGTTATTGATGAAAACGTAATGTTTCGTAAATAGGTTATATTTCGAAATTAAACAAAGATATTGACATGAATATTTTTTTGGCTATAAAGAATATTGAGTACTATAACTTGCTCAATTTTTATGTTTTTTTATTCATTATTTTTGGAGAAAAAAAATAATTTATAAAAAAAAGTGTTTTTTTTCGTTGCATAACCTGAGTAAAATTGGCTTAATTGCTTTGAAATTCTTTGTAGAGGTAGATTTTGTATACAAATCGAGAGAGTTCTTTGGGCAAAGGGATTGATCCATGAATTTCAGAGATATTTAAGGTTAAAATTTTTTTCACTTTTTATTTAAATCGTTATTTCTCGAGAACGGATCTATGTATCTGAATGGGATAGATAGCACTCGAAAGAGAATTAAAATACCTATATTTTCTAAAAAAAAAAGTTTCTAGCTATCACGGTTCTTTTGTTATTAACAAAAACGTAAAATCTGAAAAATGAAAAAAATGAGTTTTGTATGTCCAACGATTGTGGGAGTAAAATTGTCGTAATCTCTTCAAAATTCCTTGTTGAGGTAGATTTTGGATAGCTCTCGGTCGAGTTCTTTGGGCAAAATAATAGGTCCATAAATTTCAGAAATATTTGAGGTTAAAATATTTTTAACTTTTTTTCAAATCGTAATTTCTCGAGAACGGCTCGATGAATCAGCTCCAGATTTCTAGACAATTTTGTATGTGATATTCTACGAAAGTATAAAAAACCGCTGCCAATTCATTGGCACGTAGCTTCCTCAAAATAATTTTTTGATTCCTTTTATTAAATTAAAATTCGAAAAATAAATTTTTGACGAAAAAAATTGGAAAAATTTTATGGAAAATATTAACTTGTAATTTGTTCATGACTATTCATTGAGGTTCCATTTGTAATTTATTTGTTTGTGATTTTAATTCTTATATGAATGGAAAACAATCTTCTTCAAGTTCTATTCTTCATCAAATTTTTCTTCTTCAAGTCCACTGTCAACGGCTTCTCGTCGTACATTGGTTCGAAATAAAAAAAAATATTCTAAAGTTGTTCTTTGATTGTGTTTACAAGAAAAATTATTGTATGGAAGACATAACGCACATGCGGCACAGCATGCAATACAGTAAAGCAATTTTATTTTCTATTATATTTCTGTAAAAATTATAATATAATTATATATTATTCCATAAAAAATTTTTTATTCGTTTTTTTTTTTTAATAAATTTTTTTATATAAATATTATTCACATGTTAGTTCAATATATTCATTTTATTTAATATTTTGCTATTATTACATTTTGAGATTGATTACAAAGAATTTCATAAGAAAAATTCATATTTTTAAACTATAAAATAAATAACGTCAAATTGTGGATTCGTCTAGTGTCGTACTAGAGAGTAAGCTTGTTTCTTTTAATATCCAGAGAATAATTCCCATTCAGATACACAAAGCCATCCTCACGAAATAGATTTTAAAAATGTCTAGAAAAATTTTAACCTCAAATATCTCTGAAATTTATGAACCAATCACTTTGCCAAAAGAACTCATCCGAGAACTATCAATAATATACCTCTACAATGAATTTTGAAGCGAATAAGACAATTTTACTCTTGTAATAGTTGAACATATAAATATCATTTTTTTTCATTTTTCAATTTTTACGTTTTTGTTAATAACAAAAGAACCGTGATAGCTATTAAGCCAATTTTACTATAGTTATTGAACGACAAAAAAAATCAATTTTTTTTATAAATTATTTTTTTTCTCAAAAAATAATGAATAAAAAAACCTAAAAATTTAGTAAGTTATAGTACTTAATATCCTTTATAACCAAAAAAATATTCATGTTAATACCTTTTTTTAATTTCGAAATATAACCTATTTACAAAAAATTACGATTTCATCAATAACTTATGACGAAATATAGCTACCGACTTTTTTTTTTTTTTTAAATTGTAGATAATTTTATCCTACATACAGAGAATTCATGATATATAAACAATATTTGTTCTAAATATTAAAAAAATCGAAAAAAAATTTTTGAAAATTAAAAAATGGCTATTAAAAAAAAAATTAAATTTTACAAAAATAGAATATTGACCCCAATTGTGGAAGCAAAATCTAAAAAAATGATCACTTTCCCGTTAAAATCGGTCGAGTACATCATGAGATATCAGCGTATACGGACATACATACATACACACACACACACACACACACACACACACACACACACACACACACACACACACACACACACACACACACATCCATACGGACATTTTCTAAAAATAGTGTATTTCGATTCCAAATTTGCTAAATAACATTTCTAACACATTATCTCATAAACTTTTTTTACTATCACAAAGCTTCCTCTATGAGGAAGCAATAAGGCAAGTATGAGTTTTTTCTGCATAATTTATAAAATAATAATCTTTATGATTTTGTAAAAAAATCAAATAAATACTAGCGAAAAAGTCTTTTACTTCTTCGAGCTAATATATGCTCAACAAATTGTATTTAAGTACATTCACATTGTTCACAGCTACAAATTAAACAATCGAAAGTTGTGATATCAATTATCGATAGTCAAGTAATGCAAAGAACTCTGCTAAATAGCTGTATAATGACTGTTCTCAGAAATGTATTCAAATTTGTTCATTCTTCTATACAAATTAAACACAAGAAAGTACTGAAATCAATTTATTGTAGTCAAGTATCCGTAGGTTAACTTGAATAACATAATAGAACTTTTCGTACCTCGGGTATAAAATTACATTTTACGTCCACGATGTGATAATGAGCTCGCGCGCTGTAGAAAAGTGGGCTTCAGGGATTATTTATCACAGAAGAGTGTAAAATCTTACACCCGTCGTACGAACATGATTTTTCGTCGTCGTGCGAGTACAATGTATCTCCATAAAACTTTTTTCTTGTAAACAAATTGTACACCCTTTACGAACCTATGGTACATAGTTACCATCCCTATTTTCCCTTATTCTTTCTCAATTTTGAACTTTCTATAGTTTTACATTACGCATCTTGGGACGACAAGAGAAGCTAGAGCTGCTCTATAGCAGGGGTGGTCCTCCCATACATACTTGGCGGACCCGACGGTTTGCAGCTTAAAGTTTATAAGACGTGGTCATTTTCATGTAAATATTCATATGTTTAAAGATCAGGTAAAAAGTATGAATGGATTGCTTTTAAATATTAAATAGTGATCCGTGATTCGATCACTGTTTTAAAATAGATAGTGCAAAATGATACAATGGTTGCTTATAAAATGGTTAGTAAAGTGTAAAGTCCTTTTCAATATAGACTATAAATTTATATGAATCTTTTAGCGTTTAAAAAAATATGGACAAAAAGAAAAAAAATTTGGGTAATAAAAGAAATTATGATTATGCACTCAGTACATGTAGGAATATTGTACTCAATCGGAATCAATTAAAAATTAGAGCAAACGTAATTATTTATAGTGGACTCATATAAACATTGTTAATAAATTTATGCAAAAATTTAGAATTCTACATTTATGGAAATAGTCCACCTGTAAACTGCAAACCGTTGGGCCCGCCAAGTATGTATGGGAGGACCACCCCTGCTATAGAGCAGCTCTAGCTTCTCTTGTCGTCCCAAGATGCGTAATGTAAAACTATAGAAAGTTCAAAATTGAGAAAGAATAAGGGAAAATAGGGATGGTAACTATGTACCATTGTTTCGTAAAGGGTGTACAATATGTTTACAAGAAAAAAGATTTATGGAGATACATTGTGCTCGCACGACGACGAAAAATCATGTTCGTACGACGGGTGTACGATTTTACACTCTTCTGTGATAAATAATCCCTGAAGCCAACTTTTCTATAGCGCTCGAGCTCATTATCACAACGTGGACGTAAAATGTAATTTTACACCCGAGGTACGAAAAGTTCTATTATGTTATTCAAGTTATCTTACGGATACTTGACTACAATAAATTGATTTCAGTACTTTCTTGTGTTTAATTTGTATAGAAGAATGAACAAATTTGAATACATTTCTGAGAACAGTCATTATACAGTTAATTAGCAGAGTTGTTTGCATTACTTGACTATCGATAATTGATATCACAACTTTCGATTGTTTAATTTGCAGCTGTGAACAATGTGAATGAACTTAAATACAATTTGTTGAGCATATATTGGCTTGAAGAAGTAAAAGACTTTTTCGCTAGTATTTATTTGATTTTTTTACAAAATCATAAAGATTATTATTTTATAAATTATACAGAAAAAACTCATACTTGCCTTATTTTATACTTTCGTAGAAAGTTTTATTAACAATACTATTTGTTTTAATGATTGCTTTAAAAAAATATTCAGGTTTTCATTAAAGTTCTTGGTACAAAGCTTGACACATATTGAGGGAGAGGGAGGGAAAGGGAGGGGAGAGAGAGTGAGAGAGAGTGAGGAGGGTGGGATGAAAGGAGGGAAGTTGTAAAGTCATATGAAAATGATTCTTTTAATTGTTATAGATTCCAGGAAAATCTTATACTGACCTTATTTTATATTTTCGTAGAAAGTTTTCTGATTTCTACTTTAAATTAGTTTTAGATAAATGATAAATCAAATATATTTTCGAGAAAAAGATAATTATTGTTAAAAAAATCATTTGTTTTCATAAAAAATTTTTGGAAAGATTTGTATATACCTAGATTGCAAAATTTAAGGTGATTGTTAGATAATGAATTAATAATAATTACATTGTGTAGGTATAATTGCCTAATTTTTACTTTTGTAAAAAAATTCTTTTAGAGAGCTGATTTCACAACTTTTTAAGAGTAAAAGTACATTAAACAATGTTTGTTAGATAGAAATGACAAAAATTTATTATTTATTCGTGGAATCCCTGTTCATAAAATAAAATGTAAATATAATTTTTAAGGATTATTATTATTCTATAGATTATACAGATATATAGTTTGTAATAGTTTCCGAACTGAAAAGATCCTTGTGTGAACCCAAATGTGTACCCACATGGGTTCTTACAAGAATTCCCACATGGTTTCCCACATGGGAAACCAACTGGCTAATTGACTGGGAATCCCATGTGGGGAATCTGTGTGGGATCCCCGGAGAGTTGATGAAAATTAGTTTGCACACAATTTATTTAAATTATGCATTGTTTAGTAATGCATTAAATATTGTATAATAAATTTTCGGATACCATTTTATGCTTTGTTAAATAACAAATTCTTAGTTCCCATTGTAAAGGGGATATCAAAAACAAGGAAAGCCTTGTAATTCGGACTCTTCGTAAAGAGTCATTTGCACGTTTGAATTACACGGCTTATATACTCTCGGCCATCCCGTGTATCCACAGAAAGCACTACCGGAGCGCAGCATGCATATATTTACAATAGATACAAAAGAAAATTTACAAAAGATTATACAGTTTTCTTAAAGACAGTAACATTTTATCAGAATCACAATTTGGTTTCGTTAAAGGTAAAGGTACGACCGATGCACTGAATATAATCACAGATATTATATATAAATACTTAGATAAGAATAAACCGTTAATAATCACCTTTTTGGATCTTGCAAAGGCTTTTGACACTGTCAACCATAAAATCCTAATAGAAAAACTTAATCGTTATGGAATAAGAGGTAAAATTCTTCTAATAGAAATCAAATAGTGAAAATAGACAATAAAAGAAGTACTGAACCAATAATAGAAACAGGAGTTCCACAAGGAACAATACTTGGCACACTGTTATTTATACTATACATTAATGACCTATTGATAGATATGCCGAGTAATACAGTTCTTTCCTATGCGGATGACACTGCTGTCATATCGGGTAACAACACGTGGTCACGTGCACAGGATAAAACAAACAGTTTTTTAGACAAAATAGGGAATTCGCTAGCCGTGAACAGACTGCCTTTAAATACGAGCAAAACAGTATTTATGACGTTAGGAAAGTATTGTGACAGTGTGCCAAATAGAATTAAAATTGAAATACATAAGCAGGAAATTAAAAGAGTCTCAACGTACAAGTATCTTGGAATAGTTTCTGATTATAACATGAAATGGGACCAACATATTAAATATATCATAAATAAAACTAAATATCTAATTTTTATCTTTGCCAAAATAAAAAATTATATGGATTTAAAATGTGTTTGAAGTTTGCAACGTCGGGATCCAACGAAAAATCGATTTTTGTAAAAGCGGGTTTTTTCACTTGGACTCGGTTTTTTACAACAAAACATCATTAAATCCATATAAAAAACCAAAAAACTTCAAATACCAAACTACCCTATCCCCCAAACGAAGATTATATAGGGGACGAAGGCGAAAAAATATTCTCACATCGTTGCTTTAGGTATTGCTATTAATTTTATAGCGGATTATCAAATCTAAACATAAAATAGACCTAGAAAAAAATTACGAACAAAATCGATTCCCCGGAACACCCCCAAATGGACGATTATAGGGGGGTTGAAGGCGAAAAAAAATCTCACTTCGCTGCTTTAGGTATTGCTATTAATTTTATGACGGATTATCAAATCTAACGATAAAACAAGCCCAGAAAAAAATTCGAACAAAATTGATTCCCCGGAACACCCCCAAATGGACGATTATAGGTGCGTTGAAGGCGGAAAAAAAATCGCACTTCGTTCCTTTAGGTATTGCTATTAATTTTATGGCAGATTATCAAATCTACAGATAAAATAGACATAGAGAAAAATTACGAAAAAATTGAATCCGCAGAACACCCCCAAATGGACGATTATAGGGGCGTTGAAGGCGGAAAAAAATCTCACTTCGGCCCTTTAGGTATTGCTATTAATTTTATGGCGGATTATCAAATCTACAGATAAAATAGACCTAGAGAAAAATCACGAACAAAATCGATTCCCCGGAATACCCCCCAAATGGACGATAATAGGGGAGTTGAAGGAGAAAAAAAAATCTCACTTCGTTCCTGTAGGTATTGCTATTAATTTTATGGCGGATTATCAAATCTACAGATAAAATAGACCCAGAGAAAGATCACGAACAAAATCGATTACCCGGAGCACCCCCAAATGGACGATTATAGGGGGGTTGAAGGCGAAAAAAAAATCGCACTTCATTCCTGTAGGTATTGCGATTAATTTTATGGCGGATTATCAAATCTACAGATAAAATAGATCTAGAGAAAAATTACGAACAAAATCCATTCCCCGGAACACCCCCAAATGTACGATTATAGGGGGGTTGAAGGCAAAAAAAATCTCAATACGTTGCTTTAGGTATTGCTATTAATTTTATTGCGGATGATCAAATCTAACGATAATATAGACCTAAAAAAAAATTACGAACAAAATCGAGTGCCGGGAACACCGCCAAAATGAGCGATTATAGGGGAGCTGAAGGCGAAAAAAAAATCTCACTTCGTTGCTTTAGGTATTGCTATTAATTTTATGACGGATTATCAGATCTAAATATAAAACAAGGCCAGAAAAAAATTACGAACAAAATCGATTCCCCGGAATACCCCCAAATGGACGATTACAGGGGCGTTGAAGGAGGAAAAAAATCTCACTTCGTTCCATTAGGTATTGCTATTAATTTTATGGCAGATTATCAAATCTACAGATAAAATAGACCTAGAGAAAAATTACTAACAAAATTGATTACGCGGAACACCCCCAAATGGACCATTATAGGGGCGTTGCAGGCGGAAAAAAATATCACTTCGATCCTTTAGGTATTGCTATTAATTTTATGGCGGATTATCAAATCTACAGATAAAATAGAGCTAGAGAAAAATCACGAACAAAATCGATTCCCCGAAATGCCCCCAAATGGACGATAATAGGGGAGTTGAAGGCGAAAAAATAATCTCACTTCGTTGGTTTAGGCATTGCTATTAATTTTATTGCGGATGATCAAATTTAACGATAATATAGACCTAGAAAAAAATTACGAAAAAAATCGATTCCCGGGAACACCCCCAAAATGAGCGATTATAGGGGAGCTGAAGGCGAAAAAAAAATCGTACTTCGTTCCTGTAGGTATTGCTATTAATTTTATTGCGGATTATCAAATCTACAGATAAAATAGACCTAGAAAAAAATCACGAACAAAATCGATTACCCGGAGCACCCCCAAATGGACAATTATAGAGGGGTTGAAGACGTAAAAAAAATCGCACTTCGTTCCTATAGGTACTGCTATTAATTTTATGGCGGATTATCAAATCAACAGATAAAATAGACCTAGAGAGAAATCACAAACAAAATCGATTCCCCGGAGCACCCCCAAATGGACGATTATAGGGGGTTGAAGGCGAAAAAAAAATCTCTCTTCGTTGCTTTAGGTATTGCTAATAATTTTCTGACGGATTATCAAATCTAACGATAAAATAAGCCCAGAATAAAATTACGAACAAAATCGATTCCCCGGAATACCCCCAAATGGACGATTATAGGGGCGTTGAAGGCGGAAAAAATCTCACTTCGTTCCTTTAGGTATTGCTATTAATTTTATGGCAGATTAGCAAATCTACAGATAAAATAGACCTAGAGAAAAATTACGAACAAAATTGAATCCGCGGAACACCCCCAAATGGACGATTATAGGGGCGTTGAAGGCGGAAAAAAATCACACTTCGTTCCTTTAGGTATAGCTATTAATTTTATGGCAGATTATCAAATCTACAGATAAAATAGACCTAGAGAAAGATCGCGAAGAATATTGATTCCCCGGAATACCCCCAAATGGACGATAATAGGGGAGTTGAAGACGAAAAAAAAATCTCACTTCGTTGGTTTAGGCATTGCTATTAATTTTATGGCGGATTATCAAATCTACAGATAAAATAGACCTAGAGAAAAATCACGAACAAAATCGATTCCCCGGAATACCCCCCAAATGGACGATAATAGGGGAGTTGAAGGAGAAAAAAAAATCTCACTTCGTTCCTGTAGGTATTGCTATTAATTTTATGGCGGATTATCAAATCTACAGATAAAATAGACCCAGAGAAAGATCACGAACAAAATCGATTACCCGGAGCACCCCCAAATGGACGATTATAGGGGGGTTGAAGGCGAAAAAAAAATCGCACTTCATTCCTGTAGGTATTGCGATTAATTTTATGGGCGATTATCAAATCTACAGATAAAATAGATCTAGAGAAAAATTACGAACAAAATCCATTCCCCGGAACACCCCCAAATGTACGATTATAGGGGGGTTGTAGGCAAAAAAAATCTCAATACGTTGCTTTAGGTATTGCTATTAATTTTATTGCGGGTGATCAAATCTAACGATAATATAGACCTAGAAAAAAATTACGAAAAAATCGAGTGCCGGGAACACCGCCAAAATGAGCGATTATAGGGGAGCTGAAGGCGAAAAAAAAATCTCACTTCGTTGCTTTAGGTATTGCTATTAATTTTATGACGGATTATCAAATCTAAATATAAAACAAGGCCAGAAAAAAATTACGAACAAAATCGATTCCCCGGAATACCCCCAAATGGACGATTATAGGGGCGTTGAAGGAGGAAAAAAATCTCACTTCGTTCCATTAGGTATTGCTATTAATTTTATGGCAGATTATCAAATCTAGAGATAAAATAGGCCTAGAGAAAAATTACTAACAAAATTGATTCCGCGGAACACCCCCAAATGGACCATTATAGGGGCGTTGAAGGCGGAAAAAAATATCACTTCGATCCTTTAGGTATTGCTATTAATTTTATGGCGGATTATCAAATCTACGGATAAAATAGACCTAGAGAAAAATCACGAACAAAATCGATTCCCCGAAATGCCCCCAAATGGACGATAATAGGGGAGTTGAAGGCGAAAAAATAATCTCACTTCGTTGGTTTAGGCATTGCTATAAATTTTATTGCGGATGATCAAATCTACAGATAAAATAGACCTAGAAAAAAATCACGAACAAAATCGATTACCCGGAGCACCCCCAAATGGACGATTATAGAGGGGTTGAAGACGAAAAAAAAATCGCACTTCGTTCCTGTAGGTACTGCTATTAATTTTATGGCGGATTATCAAATCAACAGATAAAATAGACCTAGAGAGAAATCACAAACAAAATCGATTCCCCGGACCACCCCCAAATGGACGATTATAGGGGGTTGAAGGCGAAAAAAAAATCTCACTTCGTTGCTTTAGGTATTGCTATTAATTTTCTGACGGATTATCAAATCTAACGATAAAATAAGCCCAGAAAATAATTACGAACAAAATCGATTCCCCGGAATACCCCCAAATGAGCGATTATAGGGGAGCTGAAGGCGAAAAAGAAATCGTACTTCGTTCCTGTAGGTATTGCTATTAATTTTATTGCGGATGATCAAATCTACAGATAAAATAGACCTAGAAAAAAATCACGAACAAAATCGATTACCCGGAGCACCCCCAAATGGACGATTATAGAGGGGTTGAAGACGAAAAAAAAATCGCACTTCGTTCCTGTAGGTACTGCTATTAATTTTATGGCGGATTATCAAATCAACAGATAAAATAGACCTAGAGAGAAATCACAAACAAAATCGATTCCCCGGACCACCCCCAAATGGACGATTATAGGGGGTTGAAGGCGAAAAAAAAATCTCACTTCGTTGCTTTAGGTATTGCTATTAATTTTCTGACGGATTATCAAATCTAACGATAAAATAAGCCCAGAAAAAAATTACGAACAAAATCGATTCCCCGGAATACCCCCAAATGAGCGATTATAGGGGAGCTGAAGGCGAAAAAGAAATCGTACTTCGTTCCTGTAGGTATTGCTATTAATTTTATTGCGGATTATCAAATCTACAGATAAAATAGACCTAGAAAAAAATCACGAACAAAATCGATTACCCGGAGCACCCCCAAATGGACGATTATAGAGGGGTTGAAGACGAAAAAAAAATCGCACTTCGTTCCTGTAGGTACTGCTATTAATTTTATGGCGGATTATCAAATCAACAGATACAATAGACCTAGAGAGAAATTACAAACAAAATCGATTCCCCGGACCACCCCCAAATGGACGATTATAGGGGGTTGAAGGCGAAAAAAAAATCTCACTTCGTTGCTTTAGGTATTGCTATTAATTTTCTGACGGATTATCAAATCTAACGATAAAATAAGCCCAGAAAAAAATTACGAACAAAATCGATTCCCCGGAATACCCCCAAATGGACGATTATAGGGGCGTTGAAGACGGAAAAAATCTCACTTCGTTCCTTTAGGTATTGCTATTAATTTTATGGCAGATTATCAAATCTACAGATAAAATAGACCTAGAGAAAGATCGCAAAGAATATCGATTCCCCGGAATACCCCCAAATGGACGATAATAGGGGAGTTGAAGACGAAAAAAAAATCTCACTTCGTTGGTTTAGGCATTGCTATTAATTTTATTCCGGATCATCAAATCTAACGATAATATAGACCTATAAAAAAATTACGAACAAAATCGATTCCCGGGAGCACCCCCAAAATGAGCGATTATAGGGGAGCTGAAGGCGAAAAAAAAATCTCACTTCGTTGCTTAAGTATTGCTATTAATTTTATGACGGATTATCAAATATAAAGATAAAACAAGGCCAGAAAAAAATTACGAACAAAATCGATTCCGCGGAATACCCCCAAATGGACGATTGTAGGGGAGTTGAAGGCGGAAAAAAATCTCACTTCGTTCCTTTAGGTATTGCTATTAATTTTATGGCAGATTATCAAATCTACAGATAAAACAGACCTAGAGAAAAATCACAAACAAAATCGATTCCCCGGAGCACCCCCAAATGGACGATTATAGGGGGTTGAAGGCGAAAAAAAAATCTCACTTCGTTGCTTTAGGTATTGCTATTAATTTTATGGCAGATTAGCAAATCTACAGATAAAATAGACCTAGAGAAAAATTACGAACAAAATTGAATCCGCGGAACACCCCCAAATGGACGATTATAGGGGCGTTGAAGGCGGAAAAAAATCACACTCCGTTCCTGTAGGTATTGCTATTAATTTTATGGCAGATTATCAAATCTACAGATAAAATAGACCTAGAGAAAGATCGCGAAGAATATCGATTCCCCGGAACGCCCCCAAATGGACGATAATAGGGGAGTTGAAGACGAAAAAAAATCTCACTTCGTTGGTTTAGGCATTGCTATTAATTTTATTCCGGATCATCAAATCTAACGATAATATAGACCTATAAAAAAATTACGAACAAAATCGATTCCCGGGAGCACCCCCAAAATGAGCGATTATAGGGGAGCTGAAGGCGAAAAAAAAATCTCACTTCGTTGCTTAAGTATTGCTATTAATTTTATGACGGATTATCAAATATAAAGATAAAACAAGGCCAGAGAAAAATTACGAACAAAATCGATTCCGCGGAATACCCCCAAATGGACGATTGTAGGGGAGTTGAAGGCGGAAAAAAATCTCACTTCGTTCCTTTAGGTATTGCTATTAATTTTATGGCAGATTAACAAATCTACAGATAAAATAGACCTAGAGAAAAATTACGAACAAAATTGATTCGGCGCAACACCCCCAAATGGACCACTATAGGGGCGTTGAAGGCGGAAAAAATATCACGTCGTTCCTTTAGGTATGGCTATTAATTTTATGGCGGATTATCAAATCTACAGATAAAATAGACCTAGAGAAAAAACACGAACAAAATCGATTCCCGGAATACCCCCAATGGACGATAATAGGGGAGTTGAAGGCGAAAAAATAATCTCACTTCGTTGGTTTAGGCATTGCTATTAATTTTATTGCGGATTATCAAATATAAAGATAAAACAAGGCCAGAAAAAAATTACGAACAAAATCGATTCCGCGGAATACCCCCAAGTGGACGATTATAGGGGCGTTGAAGGCGGAAAAAAAACGCACTTCGTTCCTGTAGGTATTGCTATTAATTTCATGGCGGATTATCAAATCTACAGATAAAATAGTCCTAGAGAAAAATCACGAACGAAATCGATTCCCAGGAGCACCAACAAATGGACGATTATAGGGGGTTGAAGGCGAAAAAAATCTCACTTCGTTGCTTTAGGTATTGCTATTAATTTTCTGACGGATTATCAAATCTAACGATAAAATAAGCCCAGAAAAAAATTACGAACAAAATCGATTCCCCGGAATACCCCCAAATGGACGATTATAGGGGCGTTGAAGACGGAAAAAATCACTTCGTTCCTTTAGGTATTGCTATTAATTTTATGGCAGATTACCAAATCTACAGATAAAATAGACCTAGAGAAAAATTACGAACAAAATTGAATCCGCGGAACACCCCCAAATGGACGATTATAGGGGCGTTGAAGGCGGAAAAAAATCACACTCCGTTCCTGTAGGTATTGCTATTAATTTTATGGCAGATTATCAAATCTACAGATAAAATAGACCTAGAGAAAGATCGCGAAGAATATCGATTCCCCGGAATACCCCCAAATGGACGATAATAGGGGAGTTGAAGACGAAAAAAAATCTCACTTCGTTGGTTTAGGCATTGCTATTAATTTTATTCCGGATTATCAAATCTAACGATAATATAGACCTATAAAAAAATTACGAACAAAATCGATTCCCGGGAGCACCCCCAAAATGAGCGATTATAGGGGAGCTGAAGGCGAAAAAAAAATCTCACTTCGTTGCTTAAGTATTGCTATTAATTTTATGACGGATTATCAAATATAAAGATAAAACAAGGCCAGAGAAAAATTACGAACAAAATCGATTCCGCGGAATACCCCAAATGGACGATTGTAGGGGAGTTGAAGGCGGAAAAAAATCTCACTTCGTTCCTTTAGGTATTGCTATTAATTTTATGGCAGATTAACAAATCTACAGATAAAATAGACCTAGAGAAAAATTACGAACAAAATTGATTCGGCGCAACACCCCCAAATGGACCACTATAGGGGCGTTGAACGCGGAAAAAATATCACGTCGTTCCTTTAGGTATGGCTATTAATTTTATGGCGGATTATCAAATCTACAGATAAAATAGACCTAGAGAAAAATCACGAACAAAATCGATTCCCCGGAATACCCCCCAATGGACGATAATAGGGGAGTTGAAGGCGAAAAAATAATCTCACTTCGTTGGTTTAGGCATTGCTATTAATTTTATTGCGGATTATCAAATATAAAGATAAAACAAGGCCAGAAAAAAATTACGAACAAAATCGATTCCGCGGAATACCCCCAAGTGGACGATTATAGGGGCGTTGAAGGCGGAAAAAAAACGCACTTCGTTCCTGTAGGTATTGCTATTAATTTCATGGCGGATTATCAAATCTACAGATAAAATAGTCCTAGAGAAAAATCACGAACGAAATCGATTCCCAGGAGCACCAACAAATGGACGATTATAGGGGGTTGAAGGCGAAAAAAATCTCACTTCGTTGCTTTAGGTATTGCTATTAATTTTCTGACGGATTATCAAATCTAACGATAAAATAAGCCCAGAAAAAAATTACGAACAAAATCGATTCCCCGGAATACCCCCAAATGGACGATTATAGGGGCGTTGAAGACGGAAAAAATCTCACTTCGTTCCTTTAGGTATTGCTATTAATTTTATGGCAGATTACCAAATCTACAGATAAAATAGACCTAGAGAAAAATTACGAACAAAATTGAATCCGCGGAACACCCCCAAATGGACGATTATAGGGGCGTTGAAGGCGGAAAAAAATCACACTCCGTTCCTGTAGGTATTGCTATTAATTTTATGGCAGATTATCAAATCTACAGATAAAATAGACCTAGAGAAAGATCGCGAAGAATATCGATTCCCCGGAATACCCCCAAATGGACGATAATAGGGGAGTTGAAGACGAAAAAAAATCTTACTTCGTTGGTTTAGGCATTGCTATTAATTTTATTCCGGATTATCAAATCTAACGATAATATAGACCTATAAAAAAATTACGAACAAAATCGATTCCCGGGAGCACCCCCAAAATGAGCGATTATAGGGGAGCTGAAGGCGAAAAAAAAATCTCACTTCGTTGCTTAAGTATTGCTATTAATTTTATGACGGATTATCAAATATAAAGATAAAACAAGGCCAGAGAAAAATTACGAACAAAATCGGTTCCGCGGAATACCCCCAAATGGACGATTGTAGGGGAGTTGAAGGCGGAAAAAAATCTCACTTCGTTCCTTTAGGTATTGCTATTAATTTTATGGCAGATTAACAAATCTACAGATAAAATAGACCTAGAGAAAAATTACGAACAAAATTGATTCGGCGCAACACCCCCAAATGGACCACTATAGGGGCGTTGAAGGCGGAAAAAAATATCACGTCGTTCCTTTAGGTATGGCTATTAATTTTATGGCGGATTATCAAATCTACAGATAAAATAGACCTAGAGAAAAATCACGAACAAAATCGATTCCCCGGAATACCCCCCAATGGACGATAATAGGGGAGTTGAAGGCGAAAAAATAATCTCACTTCGTTGGTTTAGGCATTGCTATTAATTTTATTGCGGATTATCAAATATAAAGATAAAACAAGGCCAGAAAAAAATTACGAACAAAATCGATTCCGCGGAATACCCCCAAGTGGACGATTATAGGGGCGTTGAAGGCGGAAAAAAAACGCACTTCGTTCCTGTAGGTATTGCTATTAATTTCATGGCGGATTATCAAATCTACAGATAAAATAGTCCTAGAGAAAAATCACGAACGAAATCGATTCCCAGGAGCACCAACAAATGGACGATTATAGGGGGTTGAAGGCGAAAAAAATCTCACTTCGTTGCTTTAGGTATTGCTATTAATTTTCTGACGGATTATCAAATCTAACGATAAAATAAGCCCAGAAAAAAATTACGAACAAAATCGATTCCCCGGAATACCCCCAAATGGACGATTATAGGGGCGTTGAAGACGGAAAAAATCTCACTTCGTTCCTTTAGGTATTGCTATTAATTTTATGGCAGATTACCAAATCTACAGATAAAATAGACCTAGAGAAAAATTACGAACAAAATTGAATCCGCGGAACACCCCCAAATGGACGATTATAGGGGCGTTGAAGGCGGAAAAAAATCACACTCCGTTCCTGTAGGTATTGCTATTAATTTTATGGCAGATTATCAAATCTACAGATAAAATAGACCTAGAGAAAGATCGCGAAGAATATCGATTCCCCGGAATACCCCCAAATGGACGATAATAGGGGAGTTGAAGACGAAAAAAAATCTCACTTCGTTGGTTTAGGCATTGCTATTAATTTTATTCCGGATTATCAAATCTAACGATAATATAGACCATAAAAAAATTACGAACAAAATCGATTCCCGGGAGCACCCCCAAAATGAGCGATTATAGGGGAGCTGAAGGCGAAAAAAAAATCTCACTTCGTTGCTTAAGTATTGCTATTAATTTTATGACGGATTATCAAATATAAAGATAAAACAAGGCCAGAGAAAAATTACGAACAAAATCGATTCCGCGGAATACCCCCAAATGGACGATTGTAGGGGAGTTGAAGGCGGAAAAAAATCTCACTTCGTTCCTTTAGGTATTGCTATTAATTTTATGGCAGATTAACAAATCTACAGATAAAATAGACCTAGAGAAAAATTACGAACAAAATTGATTCGGCGCAACACCCCCAAATGGACCACTATAGGGGCGTTGAAGGCGGAAAAAAATATCACGTCGTTCCTTTAGGTATGGCTATTAATTTTATGGCGGATTATCAAATCTACAGATAAAATAGACCTAGAGAAAAATCACGAACAAAATCGATTCCCCGGAATACCCCCCAATGGACGATAATAGGGGAGTTGAAGGCGAAAAAATAATCTCACTTCGTTGGTTTAGGCATTGCTATTAATTTTATTGCGGATTATCAAATATAAAGATAAAACAAGGCCAGAAAAAAATTACGAACAAAATCGATTCCGCGGAATACCCCCAAGTGGACGATTATAGGGGCGTTGAAGGCGGAAAAAAAACGCACTTCGTTCCTGTAGGTATTGCTATTAATTTCATGGCGGATTATCAAATCTACAGATAAAATAGTCCTAGAGAAAAATCACGAACGAAATCGATTCCCAGGAGCACCAACAAATGGACGATTATAGGGGGTTGAAGGCGAAAAAAATCTCAGTTCGTTGCTTTAGGTATTGCTATTAATTTCATGACGGATTATCAAATCTAACGATAAAACAAGCCTAGAAAAAAAATTAGGAACGAAATTGATTCCCCGGATCGTCCCCCATTGGACGATTATAGGGGAGTTGAAGGCGAAAAAAAAAATCTCTCTTCGTTGGTTTAGGCATTGCTATTAATTTTATTGCAGATTATCAAATCTAACGATAAAATAGACCTAGAAAAAAATTGCGAACAAAATCAATGCCACGGAATACCCCAAATTAGACGATTATAGTGGCGTTGAAGGCGGAAAAAATCTCACTTCGTTCCTTTAGGTATTGCTATTAATTTTATGGCAGATTATCAAATCTACAGATAAAATAGAACTACAGAAAAATCACGAACAAAATCGATTACCCGGAGCACCCCCAAATGGACGATTATAGGGGGGTTGAAGGCGAAAAAAAAATCGCACTTCGTTCCTGTAGGTATTGCTATTAATTTTATGGCGGATTATCAAATCTACAGATAAAATAGACCTAGAGAAAAATCACGAACAAAATCGATTCCCCGGAATACCCCCAAATGGACGATTATAGGGGAGTTGAAGGCGAAAAAAAAAATCTCTCTTCGTTGGTTTAGGCATTGCTATTAATTTTATTGCGGATTATCAAATCTAACGATAAAATAGACCTAGAAAAAAATTGCGAACAAAATCGATGCCCCGGAATACCCCAAATTAGACAATTATAGTGGCGTTGAAGGCGGAAAAAATCTCACTTCGTTCCTTTAGGTATTGCTATTAATTTTATGGCAGATTATCAAATCTACAGATAAAATAGACCGAGAGAAAAATTACGAACAAAATTGATTCCGCGGAACACCCCCAAATGGACCATTATAGGGGCGTTGAAGGCGGAAAAAATATCACTTCGTTCCTTTAGGTATTGCTATTAATTTTATGGCGGATTATCAAATCTACAGATAAAATAGACCTAGAGAAAAATCACGAACAAAATCGAATCTCCGGAATACCTCCAAATGGACGATAATAGGGGAGTTGAAGGCGAGAAAAAAATCTCACTTCGTTGGTTTAGGCATTGCTATTAATTTTATTGCGGATGATCAAATCTAACGATAATATAGACCTAGAAAAAAATTACGAACAAAATCGATTCCCGGGAACACCCCCAAAATGAGCGATTATAGCGGAGCTGAAGGCGAAAAAAGAATCTCACTTCGTTGCTTTAGGTATTGCTATTAATTTTATGACGGATTATCAAATCTAACGATAAAACAAGGCCAGAAAAAAATTACGAACAAAATCGATTCCCCGGAATACCCCCAAATGGACGATTATAGGGGAATTGAAGGCGAAAAAAAAATCTCACTTCGTTGGTTTAGGCATTGCTATTAATTTTATTGCGGATTATTAAATCTAACGATAATATAGACCTAGAAAAAAATTACGAACAAAATCGATTCCCAGGAACACCTCCAAATGGACGATTTTAGGGGGGTTTGAAGGCGAAAAAAAATCTACTTCGTTGGCATAGGTATTGCTATTAATTTTATGGCGAATTATCAAATCTAACGATAAAATAGACCTAAGAAAAAATTAACTACGAATTCGATTCCCCGTATCACCCCAGAACAGTCGATTATATGGGGGTTGAATGCGAAAAAAATTTCTCACTTCGTTGTTCTATGTATTTCTATTAATTTTATGGCGGACGATAAAATGGACCTAGAAAAAAATTACCAACGAAATCGATTCCCCGGATCTCCCCCGAATAGTCGATTATAGGGGGTAAAAGGCGAAAAAGAATTCTCACTTCGTTGCTTTGGGTATTCATATTATTTTAAATAATTTTATAGTACATAAGCTTGAAGTTTGCAACGCTCGACTCAAGCACTTTCATAATTTTTTTTTTTCTGGATTTGAGTATTCTATTCGATAAAAAACCACAGAATAACACGAGAAATGTCAAAAACAACAATTCCTGAACATACCCATACACAAAACAACCCTTAAATAAGAGATTGAGGCGAAACGTGAGGATACAGCGTATGCGTGAACCTACAGGATGATCGATGTTGAAGGTATAACGCCATCCATTTTTGTATTAAATAGTTGAGGACGATCTTTGGAGGCAAAATGAAATGATCTTATTTCTTTTTTGGCAACGTTTCGTTGGCTTAGTACGCCAACCTCATCAGGCCTTTATTCAAAACACAGAAATAAATTAACATATAAAATTTTTTTTTAAAGACAATTAAACAACGAAGTATAAATACAAAAATCTAAATTACTGAAATTATAATGGGAATTATAATTATATACAAACCTGCTTTGAAAGGGAGATTGGGGCGATATGAGCGCATACAGCGTACACATGAACACATACACCATGACATATCGAAAATTCTATCTCGCAAACGAAGTGTTATACCCCGCCAAGTTCTTAATATGTTTTTTAGCATAATAATAGAAGCTTAGAAAAAATTAACAAGAAAATCGTATGTCCGGAAAACCCTGCTTGGAAGGGGAATTGGGGCGATACGAGCGCATAGCGAGTATACGTCAACACCTAAAGGATGATCTATCGAAAATTCTATCTCGAAAACGAGATCTTATACCCCGCCTAATTTTTAATATCTTTTTTAGTGTAATAATAGAAGCTTAAAAAAAATTGGCAGCAAAATTGTATGTCCGGAAAACCCTGCTTGGAAGGGGAGATGGGGGCGATACGAGCGCATAGCGAGAATACGTGAATACCTAAAGGATGATCTATCGAAAATTCTATCTCGAAAACGAGATCTTATACCCCGCCTAATTTTTAATATCTTTTTTAGTGTAATAATACAAGCTGAAAAAAATTGATTGTAAAATTGCATGTCCGGAAAACACTGTTGTGGAGGGGAGATTGAGGCGATATGAATGTGTTTGATGTTCTGAACGTTCATCGTGAACGAAATATCGAGAATTTCCCAATTCGGTTTTTTTTATGTTATTTGTTAGAGATATGCATAGAACATGGACAAACTGTAAAATAAGTTATTTCCAAAGTGATTATCCCCCCAAATCATCGCTCAAATCAACCCGACTAGACAATACATGTTAAAAAAAATTTATACCAGCACTATTTCGTCGCGCGGTACGAAGAAAAGCCAACTTGGAAGTTACAGGCGAAGAAAAGTCAAAAACAAGTCTAAGGCGAAAAAAAGTCAGTTTGGGTCCTTCCAGACGAAGAAAATCCAGTTTGACTTGTCTCAGACGAAAAAAAAGCCAGTTTGGACAAAAAATCCCAACTGCCGACATTTCGCGCGAGAAAAAAAGTTCAATTCTGTTACCGAAAATACTTTTACCCCTACAGCACTCAATATTGGAGCAATATTGCCTCAATATTGCTTCGACATATTCTCCATATTCGCTAATGTTTCCTCAACGTAAGTATACATGGATGCAACCATGGAGCAATATTGCTGCAAACCATGATTTCCGTTTTTCCATTGCTTTTTTAAAATGATGGGTCAGGCTGTCTGCCACATCAATATTGCAGCAATATTTAGCCAATATTTATCTACACGAAAGGAATATTAATTTTATAATTCTATTTTTATGTTGATTTTTCAGATGATTTTGCAATATTGTAAGAATATTTGTATAATATATATCAACACTAGATGAATGTTCCCGCATAGCACTGATTGTTGAAGCAATATTGCCTCAATGTTGCTTTGACATAAACACCATATTCGCGAGACTTAATAACACCAAAGACACATTAAATTTGAAGTGCTTATGTTTAAAATCAATCTTTAAAACGAACTTAATTTACGTCACGTATATATATGGCGTAAAATTGAGTCCACATTATAAAGAGGATATCAAAAACAAGACAAGCCTTGTAATTCAGACTCTTCGAAAGAGTCATCTGAACAGTTGAATTACATGGCTTATATACTCTCGGCTATGCAGTATATCCACAGAAAGTACTACCGACGTGCCGCATACCGGATAAATGGCCAAAGCTTGCTTACCGAGAGCCGTCCATCACAAGTTCCCCTTTATCACCGCTATGCGGTGCGTCGGTAGTGCTTTCTGTGAATACACTGGATGGCCAAGAGTATATAAGCCATGTAATTCAACCGTTCAGATGACTCTTTCGGAGGGTCTGAATTACAAGGCTTGTCTTGTTTTTGATATCCCCTTTGCAATGTGGACTCAATTTACGCCATATATGCGTGAATTAAATTAACTTCGTTTTAAACATTGATTTTAAACTGTCTTTATCGTCTCGCCGACATTTGAAGAGCACACAAAGTGGTTAGAGATCGTGCTCACGGCGTTAAAAGATGCAAACCTACAGATTAACCTCAAAAAGTCTGAGTTTTGTTGCGCGGAGGTTAAGTACTTAGGTTATATCGTTAACGAGGACGGACTGAAGACTGATGAAGACAAGGTGAAGCCCATCCTCGAGTATCCAGCACCCCTTAACATCAGGCAGTTAAGGAGATTTCTCGGCATGATTGGCTGGGACTCTAGATTCATAGCTCACGTAGCAGGGTATAAAGCACCGCTAATCAAGCTGCTGAGGAAGGATGTTCGGTGGCAGTGGCACGAAGAGCAACAGCAAGCGTTTGAGAAGCTGAAGCTCGCACTGACGCAAGCCCCTGTACTTGCAAGGCCAAATCTGTCGCTACCCTTCACTCTGCAAACAGATGCGAGTGATTACGCTATAGCTGGAGTACTGAACGTGTGTATATTGACGAACGGATAGTTCTCCGTAATACTCAGGAAAAAGTACAGACTTTCTGCCTGAAGAGGGACATAATCAATAAAGGATGTCCAAAACGTCGTAAAAAAACTATTGTTGTTATTTGCCACCTTCTCACGACAAACTTTGGTAGTAATTTTGGCCACTAGCTACAATTAACAAGATTATTAGACCACTACCATTAGCTGCTTTCACCAATATATAGGTATAGGTACAAAAGGGAATATTAATATAGTGAATTGCTGTCGAATTTCGGTCACGGAATGGTCACTTTACTAGAAGCAGAAGTGGGAAATGGTCACAAGACGATTCCACTGGATTTCGAATTCCACAATACGGTTTATTTAATTTTTATAATAAATACTGTATGTGAATTTAATTATTTTTTTTATCCTTATATAAGGATTTATATAAGTATATACTTATATAAATAATGTTTTTTGATATTTTATAACACATTTAAGTAAATAACGTTTTCCTAACAGAAGTCAATAAAAAAGGCAAAAAACAAGAAAATCAATTTTCTCGTCATTTTAAAGATAGTAAGCTCTTTCAGCGGTTTATTTAAAATTTTTTTAATTATTGATCCAAACTATAGTTTTTTTAGGTTTGAAATAACATATATAATCAAAAAATTCAATAAAAAAAAATTTGATTTTTTCAAAATTTTTAGGTGTAAGACCGCCTTAACAAATTACAATTCAAACCGATATTTTACTTTCGATATGTAGATGACATTGTGTTGTGTATTAACAAGAATAACATAGAGGACACATTTAATATTTTTAATTCCTATGACACGAACTTACAATTCACTGTCGAGCGATCGCAAAATAATAGGATTAGTTTTTTAGATTTAGAAATTATTGAGAATCAACAAAGAAAGATTATCACAAATTGGTACAGAAAACCAACCTTCTCAGGACGATATTTGAATTACAATTTACACCATCCTCTAAGTAATAAAATAGCCATTCTTTACTGCCTCGTTGATCGAGCAATAATGTTATCACATAGTGGTTTCCATAAATCGAATATTTCTTTTATAAAAAAAGCCCTACAGCAGAATGATTACCCACACGACACAATCGATTTTCATATAAACAAACGGTTAAAAAAGATAAAATGTGATAAAAATAGGTTACAAATAAACAGTTGCAATGAAAAAAGATACATAAGTCTACCGTTTGTTAAAGAACTTGAAGTCTTCATAAAAAGTTTTTTTAAGAAATGTAATACAAATGTCGTTTTTAGTACAACTAATAAATTAAATAATATAATATTAGGGAAGGATAAAAACCAAAAATGTAATAATGAGAATGTTGTGTACAAAATTAAATGTAACAATTGTAATGCGTCATATGTGGGGCAGACAAGCAGACGACTGAATGTAAGAGTAAAAGAACATCTAAAAAAATATTCGGATGGAGACCAAAATTCGTAATTATTTATACACACTACTGATAATAATCATACAATAAATTTCCAGAATATTCAGATATTAGACACTAATTGTTCATACTCAAAAAAATTTTATTAATAAACAATATGAAATAAACAGACTGCCAAATGAATATAACACCTTGATAAATAATTGCGAATTTCTGATCTCTATCTGATATGATGTCAAAGTATCGATGTGAAGAGGTATTAGGAGCGCACGTATGGTGAAAGTCTAACAACATCTCTCATAGATATACACTATTCATATACAAGATCATCTAGTCAAGACTATTGATGCCACTGCCTCTAAGACGTGCCTTCCTGCTACCTCTCCCCGCTCTCGGATGTCCCCAATGTGTTTTACCCTACTCCGAATCTGAGGATAGTTGTCTGTGTGATACACTGATTCTCACATACAAATAAGTTTAGTATATAACCGCGAATTTTGTAATATATCGTTACTGACGAACGGATTGTTGCCCGCAAAACAACGTTGACTACAATTATTTGTAAGTTTGTACATAACTTTTAATTTTTATATGTAACTAGTTTAATTATTGGTTTATTAAACGTGTGTATTGAATTGTCATTAGATTCCTGAAGAGGGACATAACCAAAATGTCCGAAACGTTGAATAATAAAAGATCAAATGAATAAAAAGGTGTTTGTGATCAAAATTTATTGAGAAAAAATACCTTTTGACCTTGGTAGAAGATTGGCCATAAGCTGCAGACACGTCAAAAATTAGAAGAAAAATCTACCATTTGCTGCTATTAACAATTTATTTCTTGTGTTATTCTGCGGTTTTTTATAGAATAGAACACTGAAATAAAAAAAAAAACCACTGCCAATTCATTCGCACGTAGCTTCCTCAAACTTAATTTATTGATCCCTATAATTAATTTTTACTTCTAATATTTCAAATTTAATACTTTATCATGTACGGTTAGACTAAGTAGGAGAAAGTTATTGGCCCAGATTCAGCTTAAACTGTGCGTTATATCTTTTTTCGTAATGGACCGATTTTTTTGGGCAACGAACTCGATCTGAAGATATATAAAAGCTACATCTGTGCCAAATTTCAGGACGATTGGATAATGTTTGCTGTAGTTATCGTGTGACAACGAAAAGGCAAATTTTTTATAAAATAATTCTTCTCTAAAAAAGAAAGGAAGATCATCTCTTGAAACTTTAACCAAATATAGTCTTCAATTACTGTAATAACTGGTTATTTATTTCAAGTCGATAAATAAATTATTATTTGATAAATTAATTTATGAAATATAAAAAAGTTTTCCTTAATAACAATTGACAGAGTAAAGATATTTTCAATTTTAAAAAAGGAAAATATAGATAATTTAAATACCTTTCAAGATAAGTTTATTATATTCTGTAATAATGACTGTAAGGTATGAAAAAATCAAAAAAACTAAAAATTCAGAGTCATTCTTTGGTCATAAAACAAAAAAAAAATCAATAAAAACTCAAATTCATCAAGGTAGCTCTCTTTTCCCGCGAGACGAAGAGAATAAGCTTTACCAGGCGAAAATAGGTCGATTCGTTTCGGAAATATGAAGAGTTCAAATACACACACACACGCATACACACACACACTCACACACACACACACACACCCACCCACCCACACATCCACCCACCCACACACCCACCCACCCACACACACACACACACACACACACACATATATATATAAACCCCAGAAAACTAAAGTGATCAAAATCAACTAATATACACATAAATCGCCTTAACACATCTTTTTGAACGTTTTTTTTTTTTTTCGAAAAATTTTTTCACCGTTACAAAGCTTTCTCTACGAGGAAGCAAAAAATTATGATAGTGCTCGAGTCGGGCACTGCAAACTTCAAGCTCATATACTATAAAATTATTTAAAATAATATGAATACGCAAAGCAACGAAATGAGAATTCTTTTTCGCCTTTTACCACCATATAATCGGCTATTCGGGGGAGATCCGGGGAATCGATTTCGTTGGTAATTTCTTTTCTAGGTCCATTTTATCGTTAAATTTGATAATCCGCCATAAAATTAATAGAAATACTTAGAACAACGAAGTGAGAAATTTTTTTAACCTTCAACCCTCCTATAATCGACTGTTCAAGGGTGATCCGGGGAATCGAATTCATCGGTAATTTTTTCCTAGGTCTATTTTATCGCTAGATTTGATAATCCGCCACAAAATTAATAGCCATACCTAAAGCAACAAAGTCAGAATGTTCGGGATTGAAGTGTCCGCCAGATGGCAAGCACCGACGAGCAACCTTCAATGAAAAATACTTCAATGAGTATACATATAGAGGTCTGCGGCAGCCACTATTCAGGTGCTTTATGCACATGCCCTGTTACTTTTCCCCTATACTTTTGCCTATACTTGTTGCGTACATTTGCCTACACTTGTCTTAGTTGCGACTAAGACATATTATTGCCTTTACTTTATTTATTACTTTGCCCTTATCGATTTTACCTATACTTTGCCTTATTGCCGATACTTTGCCTACATTTATTGCCTACAGTTACATTGCCTATACTTTGTTGTCTTATTTGCGAATAAGACACTTTATACTTTGCCTATTTTATTTGAACGCATTTTACGTTCACACCTTTTTCGGTAATCAACTTTTACTTGCGAGTAGAGTTGATTGCATAGACTCTTGAAGTCTAATTTTCCCGTTTATTTCTTCTCGTTGACAAACTCTAACAATATAAATAACTCGTACACGTTCATTCGTGCACATTTTTGGTCCTTCGAGCCGGATTGAGTTGTCAACCGAGAGGAATACTTGAAAAGCGATCGGATAAAATTCTGTTATTTAGTTGTTCTCAATTGCCAGAGATTTACGACCTCTGACAAGTAAGGCGATTTCGTTGGAGATTTACGACCTCCTAACGAGACCTCATGTGACTGATCTTCAGCCTCCGCACTCGCACGGCGGGCGGAGTCATCACATCAACTCATAAAACTCAAGAATCTTTAATATCCAACGTTTTTCAAAATGCGAACACTTTCGCTTACGCAAGTCATCGAGCGTCAGTACGAATTATTTAAGCGAATTCATAATACGCCCGATAACATCAAGAAAGTTGGTAAAGACAATATCACTCAAGAGCTTCTTGAAGCTAGACTACGGACGCTAGAGAAAAACTGGAACGAATTTCAAGAAAACCACACTATCATTCTATATGGGTCTGAAGTTTGCAACGTTGGGGCGCAACGAAATAAAAAAATAATTCATTTTACTTCAAGTTTATACTAATTAATATTAATTTTGTGTATAGATTTACTGTTTTATAGTATAAAATAGCTTTATAACAAAGGTTTAGATAAAATTTCCATTGTTTAATAACTTAAAGCAATTGTAAAAAATTATTTCGTTGCATTCCAACGATGCAAACTTCAGACCCATCATTCTATCTCAGAAATTTGAAAGTACTAGCCAAAGTGAATATTTTGTCAACGACTGCTATGGTGCAACAGAAGAAGGTTACATCAATTCAGCTGCCTATATTACCAGATTACTTAGAGGATTTCCTCAACAGAACACTGCGCCTATTGTACAACAAACAGTTCCTACAAGAAAGTTACCCAATATCGAAGTTCCCACTTTTTCCGGGAAATTTACTGACTGGCTAGATTTTAAAGATCTATTCAAAGCTACCATCATCTAAGATGAAAGACTCACCAATGCCGAGAAATTACAACAATTGAAAACGCATGTTCAAGGAGAAGCAGCTGATATGCTCAAAACAATTCAGATTACAGATCTCAACTTCCCTATTGCCTGGAAAAAGTTGGAAGATCACTATACAAACAAACGTCGACTCGTTGCCATTTATACCAAGACCCTACTCGATCTTCCTGCCGTACACTCCGAGTCACCATCTCATTTACAATCCCTTCTTAATACATCGACAAATGCAATCTCGGCTTTAGAGCAACTCAAAAGGCCAACCAATCAATGGGATGATCTACTCGTGCCTATCATTGCTCATAAGCTTGATTGCAAACCCTTATGCGAGGGGGAAAAACAAGTCAGTAAGAGTGCCGATCCCCCTACTTTTGTCCAACTTAGTCTGTTCATCACCGAACGTATTGATTTTTTAGAAACCACCTCCGTACCTAAGTTAAGTAAATCTAAAACTTCAGAAAATAGTTCAATTAGCTCTCATGCTACGTTTACCGATAAGTGTGTCTTTTGTACAGACGCACATTTCATTACTCGTTGCAATGCCTTCAAACCCAAAACCGCAAATGAACGAAAAATCTTCGTGGAAAAAAGGAAGTTATGTTTCAATTGTCTTGGGTTTCACCAAATCAGTAATTGCCGATCTGACAGAAGTGTATCATATGTAAAAAACAACACCATACGCTTCTTCACGAAGATATAAATACAAGTTCTCATGTGTCTGCCACTGAACCAATACATAATCACGTCGCTTTCACTGGTCCCTCTTTTGCTGCCAACACTGACCTGCAACTAAGTTTAGTAGCTCAAAGCTCCAGCGTAGAACCTACTCTTCTGGCTACCGCGTTGGTGAAACTACGTGGTGCTGATTGCAGAATTCATACTGCTCGAGCTATGATAGATCCTGGATCCCAAAGTTCTTTTGTATCCGAGGTGTTATTAAAGAAGCTTGAACAACCATACTCTGCCACGACAGTGCCGTTGAGTGGTATTGGAGGTTATTCTCACATCCCTGCTAAGGGCCGTACAACTTTGCAACTTACATCCGCCTTTAACCCTAAAGCACATTTGCAATTAAACGCACTAGTACTTCCCTTCATTACTAAATACACGCAAAGATGCCAAGAACTAAAGAATGCCTGGACCCATTTGAAAGGATTACAATTAGCTGACGATTTCAGGGAAACACCTGCTGAAATTGACATTTTACTTGGGGCCGACATCTTCCCAGAGATCTTGCTCAACGGACTGGTCAAAGGACCTTCCGGAACTCCAATGGCCCAACGCACAATCTTCGGATGGATTAGAAGCGGACCTATTGCCAAACTTAATACCTCAAAGTCTCCAATTGCAGCATTTCAATCTTAGTTTTCAGATCGGTTTAAATGTCTGCTAAACTAATTCTGTTCGCCCATTGTATGGACGAAAGCGGGCGGTATGTTCGGGATTGAAGTACCCAAAGTGTCCGCCAGATGGCAAGCACCGACGAGCAACCTTCAATGAAAAATACTTCAATGAGTATACATATAGAGGTCTGCGGCAGCCACTATTCAGGTGCTTTATGCACATGCCTTGTTACTTTTCCCCTATACTTTTGCCTATACTTGTTGCGTACATTTGCCTACACTTGTCTTAGTTGCGACTAAGACATATTATTGCCTTTACTTTATTTATTACTTTGCCCTTATCGATTTTACCTATACTTTGCCTTATTGCCGATACTTTGCCTACATTTATTGCCTACAGTTACATTGCCTATACTTTGTTGTCTTATTTGCGAATAAGACACTTTATACTTTGCCTATTTTATTTGAACGCATTTTACGTTCACACCTTTTTCGGTAATCAACTTTTACTTGCGAGTAGAGTTGATTGCATAGACTCTTGAAGTCTAATTTTCCCGTTTATTTCTTCTCGTTGACAAACTCTAACAATATAAATAACTCGTACACGTTCATTCGTGCACACAGAATTTCTTTTTGCCTTCAACACCCAATAATCGTCCATTTGGGGGTATTCCGGAGTATCGATTTTGTTCGAAATTTTTTTCTAGGTCTATTTCGTTGTTGGATTTAATAATCAGACATAAAATTAATAGCAATACCTAAAGCAACGACGTGAGATTTTTTTTTCGCCTTCAACCCCCCTATAATCGACTGTTCGGGGGTGATCCGGGGAATCGATTTCGTTCCTAATTTTTTTCTAGGCATGTTTTATCGTTAGATATAATAATCCGTCATAAAATAAATAGCAATACATAAAGCAACGACGTGAGATTATTTTCGCCTTCAACCCCTCTATAATCGTACATTTGGCGGTATTCCGGGGAATCGATTTTGTTCGTAATTTTTTTCTAGGTCTATTTTATCTTTAGATTTGATAATCCGCCACAAAATTAATAGCAATACCTAAAGCAACGAAGCGAGATTTTTTTTGGCTTCAACGCCCCTATAATCGTCCATTTGTGGGTGTTCTGGGGAATCGATTTTGTTCGTAATTTTTTTCTAGGTCTATTTTATCGTTAGATTTGATAATCCGCCATAAAATTAATAGCAATGCCTAAACCAACGAAGGGAGATTTTTTTTCGCCTTCAACCCCCCTATAATCGACTATTCGGGAGTGATCCGGGGATTCGATTTCGTTCCTAATTTTTTTCTGGGCTTGATTTATCGTTAGATTTGATAATCCGTCATAAAATTAATAGCAATACCTAAATCAACGAAATGAGATTTTTTTTCGCCTTCAACCCCCCCATAATCGACAATTCGGGGGTGATCCGGGGAATCGATTTCGTTCGTAATTTTTTTCCTAGGTCCATTTTATCGTCAAATTTGATAATCCGCCATAAAATTAATAGAAATACATAGAACAACAAAGTGATACATTATTTTAACTTTCAACCCCCCCATAATCGACTGTTCAGGGGTGATCCGGGGAATCGAATTGGTAGGTAATTTTTTTCTAGGTCTATTTTATCGTTAGATTTGATAATCAGCCACAAAATTAATAGCAATACCTAAAGCAACAAAGTCAGAATTTTTTTTCGCCTTCAACACCCTATAATCGTCCATTTGGGGGTATTCCGGGGTATCGTTTGTGTTGGAAATTTTTTTCTAGGTCTATTTCGTTGTTGGATTACATAATCAGCCATAAAATTAATAGCAATACCTAAAGCAACGACGTGAAATTATTTTCGCCTTCAACCCCTCGATAATCGTACATTTGGCGGTATTCCAGGGAATCGATTTTGTTCGTAATTTTTTTCTAGGTCTATTTTATCGTTAGATTTGATAACCTGTCATAAAATTAATAGCAATACCTAAAGCAACGAAGAGAGATTTTTTTTTCCTTCAACGCCCCTATAATCGTCCATTTGTGGGTGTTCTGGGGAATCGATTTTCTTCGTAATTTTTCTCTAGGTCCATTTTATCGTTAGATTTGATAATCCGCCATAAAATTAATAGCAATATCTAAAGCAACGAAGAAAGATTTTTTTTGCATTCAACCACCCTAGTCGTCCATTTAAGGGTGATCCGGGGAATCGATTTCGTTCCTAATTATTTTCTGGGCTTTTTTTATGGTTAGATTTGATAAACGGACATAAAATTAATAGCAATACCTAAAACAACAAAGTGAGATTTTTTTTTGCCTTCAACCCCCCTATAATCGACTATTCGGGGGTGATCAGGGGAATCGATATTGTTCGTGATTTTTTTCTAGGTCTATATTATCTGTAGATTTGATAATCCGTCATAAAATTGATAGCAATATCTAAAGGAACGAAATGAGATTTTTTTGCCTGCAACCCCCCTATAATCGTCCGTTTGGGGGTGTTCCGCGAAGTCGATTTTGTTCGTAATTTTTTTCTACGTCTACTTTATTGTTGGATTTGATAATCCGTCATAAAATTAATAGCAATACCTAAACCAACAAAGTGAAATTTTTTTTCGCATTCAACCCCCCTATAATCGTCCATTTTGGCGTGATCCGGGGAATCGATTTCGTTCCTAATTTTTTTCTGGGCTTGTTTTATCGTTACATTTGATAATCCGCCATAAAATTAATAGCAATACATAAAGCAACGAAGTGAGATTTTTTTTTTTCATCAACCTCCCTATAATCGTCCATCTCGGGGTGTTCGGGGGAATCGATTTTGTTCGTAATTTTTTCAAGGTCAATTTTATCGTTAGCTTTGATAATCCGCCATGAAATTAATAGCAATACCTAAAGCAACGAAGTGAGATTTTTTTTTCGCCTTCAACCTCCCTATAATCGTCCATTTGGGGGTGTTCCGGGGAATCGATTTTGTTCGTAATTTTTTTCTAGATCTATATTATCGTTAGATTTGATAATCCGCAATAAAATTAATAGCAATGCCTAAACCAAAGAAGTGAGATTTTTTGTTCCCCTTCAACCCACCTATAATCGACTATTCGGGAGTGATCCGGGGATTCGATTTCGTTCCTAATTTTTTTCTGGGCTTGATTTATCGTTAGATTTGATAATCCGTCATAAAATTAATAGCAATACCTAAATCAACGAAATGAGATTTTTTTTCGCCCTCAACCCCCCTATAATCGACTATTCGGGGGTGATCCGGGGAATCGATTTCGTTCCTAATTTTTTCTGGGCTTGTTTTATCGCCAGATTTAATAATCCGTCATAAAATTAATAGCAATACCTAAATCAACGAAGTGAGATTTTGTTTCGCCTTCAATCACCTATAATCGTCCATTTGGGGGTGTTCCGGGGAATCGATTTTGTTCGTAATTTTTTCTGGGCTAGTTTTATCGTTAGATTTGATAATCCGTCATAAAATTAATAGCAATACCTAAAGCAACGAAGCGAAATTTTTTTTCGCCTTCAACCCCCGTATAATCGTCCATTTCGGGGTGTTCCGGGGAATCGATTTTGTTCCTAATTTTTTTCTAGGCTTGTTTTATCGTCAGACTTGATAATACGCCATAAAATTAATAGCAATACCTAAAGCAACGAAGTGAGATTTTCTTTTTGCCTTCAACCCCCCTATAATCGTCCATTTAGGGGGTTTCCGGGCAATCGATTTTGTTTGTAATTTTTTTCTGGGCTTGTTTTATCGTTAGATTTGATAATCCGCCATAAAATTAATAGCAATATCTAAATGGGTTTGAATTTTGCAACGTTGCGATCCAACGACAATTCAATTTTCGAAAAACTACTTTTTCCCACATGAATGACATAATATACTATAAATAATGGAAGAATAGATGAAAATTGATTAAAGTAAATCAATTGCAAACTACCCCCACCCCTAATACGGAATTTGTAAGATGACCTAAGAGAAAAAAATTATCTCATTACGGAGTTTGTTATTTCCCAACTTTTTATTGCTGGAGTTATTTTATGAGCACACAAACTACTAGTAAAAAAATGACGAACCAAATCGACTCGCCGGAAAACCCCCAAACAGCTGATTATATAATCAGCTATGTAGGGGTCGTGACCGAAAAAAAATTCTCTCTCAGGGACATTTGGCATTTCCAAACTTTTTATTGCTGGAATTATTTTATGAGCACACAAACTGCTCGTAAAAAAATTACGAACCAAATCGACTCCCCGGAAAACCCACAAACAGCAGATTATATAGGGGTCGTGACGGAAAAAAAATTCTCACTACGCGGTGTGTGGCATTTCCAAACTTTTTAAAGCCCGAATTACTTTTTGAGCATAAAAACTCCCTGTAAAAAAATTACGAACCAAATCAACTCCCCGGAAAAGCCCTAATTAGCTGATTATATAGGGGTCGTGAAGAAAAAAAAAATTCTCTCTCAGCGGCGTTTGGCATTTCGAAACTTTTTATTGCTGAAATTATTTTATGAGCATAAAAACTACCCGTAAAAAACGTACGAACCAAATCGACTTCCCGGAAAACCCCCAAACAGCCAATTATATAGGGTTCGTGATGGAAAAAAAATTCTCACTGCTCGGTGTCTGGCATTTCCAAACTTTTTAATGCTGGAATTACTTTTTGAGCATAATAACTCCCTGTAAAAAAATTACGAACCAAATCGACTCAAAATAAAAACATCATTGTTTATGTTTTTCTTGTCCTCTTCCAATCGATATATCAAGCACACTAACGATCGTTGCACAATTTGTTTAGCGTTTTTGTTCGCAAAAAACTTTAATTTGAGCCCTGGTAGGTCGGTGTGCTATGAAAAATTTTTAAGGTGGCTCCAGCGGTCTAGTAGACCTTTAGCTATGAACATTTTTTACAAAAATTCATTTACACATTCCAATCTGAAGACTGATATGACAGGAAGTAGAGTTCTTAACATAACGGAAAATATTTTTGTTAGAAAATTTCCAATTTTGCAAAAGTATGTTTCGTCCATTAAAAAAAAAATTCTATAAGAAATACAAATCTTTTTTGTTTTTCATTCAATTTTAATTTGTAAGGTCTCATTTTCTTCCTTGTTAAATTTCAGGGGGAGTCGCCGATATCAAAATTGAAAAATTTTCAAAACCTGCAAAGTTATATATGCATTTGTTTATAAAATTCAGTGACAAATCTGCAAACAATACAAACAAGATAGGTTAGCATGCAGGCGAGTGTAGCGCGCTCTGCTTTAGAATCTAGTTCCTATTGTAAAAGGGTGATAGTGATTATTATCGAATTGAAGCTTACAGAGCCAAGTTCAGAGCGTTATCAAAAAATTTCATTTGCGAATTCAGTAGGTAAGAAGATAGGCTGGTGTTCAGGCGCGCGTAGCGCGCTCTGCTTTAGAATCTAGTACGGGTAAAAAGTAGGGGTACACGAGTACTCGGTTTGGCGTGTTTGAACTGTATCGAGCTTTTTCTTCGAACTTGAATCGAGTACAGTATACTTTCAACTACTCGAGTCAGGTCGAACTACTCGGACCAACTCGAACTACTCGAATGAAGTCGAGCTACTCGAATTAAGTAGTTCGATCTAGATAGAATCAGCTGGCTCTCTTAGTAACTTATAAAATGATATACTTAATTAGCTGAATGTAATTTTTTTTTATTTATCTACTACTTAGCGATAATAATTATAATTATCCTAAGATTACTTATAATTATCTATAATTTTTTATTTATAATTTTTTTATAATTTATTCACTACTATGCACTGGAAGTTCGAAGTGTCCTATCATTTCAAACCACTCGATCAAAGTTCTAACTACTCGAACTATTTCTAACTACTCAATATATCAAGTAAAACATTTGATTCGACTTGAGTTCGTCGAGTTGAGTTTATAGAGCAAATAGTTCGGATCTTCGAGTAGTCGTGCACCCCTAGTAAAAAATTACTGACATTTGTCAATACGTATTGATTAAATTTTCAGGGGAAAGGCTAGCATCCTTATCTATACCTACATCATTTCCAAAGATAATCCCTAAATATTAGTATTTGTTACTCCTAAAGAAAATTATTTTATAAACGTGAGTTTGCAACAAACCTCCACAAGTTTCCTATTTAAAAAATTACTAATACCAATGTGTACCTAAAGTATAATTTTTTTCTGTTAACTGCTTTATATATAAAGACAAGAAAAACACGTTTTACTAATTTGCTTACTGCTTTTATTTGATATAATCAATATTTTTCTTCAAGATACAATAGTTTCTTACAAACAAAAAAGTATTTTTATAACTGACTAATAGTATTTAATTTTAATTTTTATAAAAATGCAGCGTCGCGGAGATAATATTTTTGTTAATAGTAGGCACATCGTATCCAATCACATTTACCAAAAATTTGACAAGAGTTGATAACCTAAAAAAGTTGGTACAGCGTTTTTTTACCATATTCTGGCAGTTTTTTTTATTAACGTTTATAAGTATAAAATTGTCTTCAGAGTACGCGGAGGAAATATCTAAATTTAGGCCTCTTCTGATGCCCCATGAGCTTATCCTTGCATAACAGTGAGTTCTATGTAGTGGAACATGTTACTGGAAGTGGATTATATAAATATTTACTTGACTTATAGTTAGCTAAATATATGAGAACCATAGATGTATCACAGTACTATAAAAGTTATTTCCCTCCTACCTCTCGAAAAAAATTAAAAAATTTTTTTAAATGTACATCTGCAGGACAAAATTTTCTTGTTCCTTAAGCCTTTCTGAATGTCAACAAAATAATTGGGTATACAAATAAGTTTCCGCCGTTTTCAAGAGATGGCTCCACCGACAAGATTACTTTGAAATCGTCAGATGTAAAATGTCACATAGAAAGTTTGGACACCTGGCAACAACATAACCTTAAAATAGTATTGTCTTTGTATTGGCAGTATACATTTTTTTTTTGTTCAAAAATGTCGAGTTTTGTACCGAATAAGCGTCATTTGCGGGAAGTTTTGATTTATTTATTTAATTTTAAAAAATCTGCTGCTGAAGCGCATTGGTCGCTTGTAGAAGTTTACGGTGATGCAGCTTTAAGTGAGAGAAGTTGTCATGAGTGGTTTCAAAAGTTTAAAAACGGCGAGTTTGTCGTGGAAGATAAAGAACGCGAAGGAAGGCCAGTCAAGTTTGAATACGCTGAGTTAGAGGCATTATTGGACCAAGACTCATGCCAAACTGAAGAGCAGCTCGCAGAAAGCTTGGAAGTGACTCAACAAGCGATTTCGCACCGTCTAAAGACCATTGGTACGGTACAAAAGCAAGGAAATTGAGTTCCGCATAAACTGAAACCCAGAGACGTCGAGTGCCGTCTTTTCACGTGCGAACAACTTCTCCAAAGACAAAGTCGAAAGGGTTTTTTGCATCGAATAGTGACGGGGGATGAAAAGTGGATCTACTACGACAACCCAAAGCGTAGGAAATCATAGGGTAAGCCCGGCCATGTACCAACTTCAACGGCCAAACCGAATATTTATGGCAAAAAGTTAATGTTGTGCATTTGGTGGGATCAGCTCGGAGTAATCTATTACGAGCTACTCCAGCCTAACGAAACTATCACTGGAGAACGTTATCAACAGTAACTGTTGCAATTGATCAGATAATTGAAGATTAAACGTCCCCAATATGCCAAAAGACATGACAAAGTGATTTTTCAGCACGACAACGCTCGGTCACATGTTGCAAAAGACGTTAAGGATACTTTGGAAGCTTTACAATGGGATGTCTTACCCCATCCGCCGTATTCACCAGACATTGCTCCTTCGGACTACCACTTGTTCCGGTCGATGGCTCACACCCTGCTCAAGCAGCACTTCACTTCTTACGAAGAAGCCGAAAATTGGGTCGATTCATGGGTAGCCTTAAAAGATGAAGAGTTTTTTCGACGTGGCATCTGAATGCTGCCAGAAAGATGGCAAAAAGTAGTAGCCAATGACGGACAATATTTTGAATAAAATGTAATGTATATTTTTTTTACAATAAATTGATAATTTTTATAAAAAAACGGCGGAAACTTATTTGTATTTACAATATTTACTTTTAAATCTATAATTAAGAATAATTTCGTCTTTTTTCTAAACGACGACACCTTATAAATACTGGCATCTACCTATTTGATCTTTGCAAAAATAATTATTATCTACACTGAAATTATTACTTTAAAAGTTACAGTTTTCTAAGTGATAAACGTTATTACAATTATAACTTACTATAATAATTTGCTACTAGCGATAATTCAATAAATATCTGAAAATATTAAATATCAATTTTTTTTTCAATCATCACATCAGCTTAACGTATTTCTTATAATTAGTAAATAAAAAATTAAATGGGATGACTGATGTTCCATATTCACTTATTTACTTCAATTACAATATGCATTACGTAAAGCTGATGTGATGATTAAAAAAAGATTGATATTTTATATTTTCAGATATTTATTAAATTATCGCGTGTAACAAATTATTATGGGAAGTTATAATTATAATAACGATTATTCCTTAGAAAACTGTAACTTTTAAAGTAATAATTTCAGTGTAGATAATTATTCTTGCAAAGATCAAATAGGTAGATGCCAGTATTTATGTGTCGTCGTTTAGAAAAAAGACGAAATTATCCTTAATTTTTAGATTTAAAAGTAAATAATTTTTTTCACATTCAGAAAGGCTTAAAAAACAAGAAAACTTTGTCTTGTAGATGTGCCTTCAAAATTAAATATCTTTTCCAAGTTTCGTCATTTAAAAAAAGTGAAACTTCTTATCAATCCAAAACTGACTTATAAGTGTCGACGAAAAATGATACTATTCAATTAAGCTTGTACATATTTTTTTTAACATTCAGAAAAACTTTGTCCTGTAGATGTGCCTTCAAAGAAATTTTTTTATTTTTATCGAGACATAAGAGGGAAATAACTTTTATAGTACTGTGACATATCTACGGTTCTCAGATATTTAGCTAAGTCAAGCAAATATTTATATAATCCACTTCCAGTAACATGTTCCACTACATAGAACTTACTGTTATACAAGGATAAGCTCATGGGGCATCAGAAGAGGCCTAAATTTAGATATTTCCTCCGCGTACTGAAGACAATTTTATACTTATAAACGTTAATAAAAAAAAAATGCCAGAATATGGTAAAAAAACGCTGTACCAATTTATTTAAGCTATCAACTCTTGTTAAATTTTCGGTAAATTTGATTTTGGATACGATGTGCCTACTATTAACAAAAATATTATCTCCGCGATGCTGCATGTTTATAAAAATTAAAATTAAATACTATATGTCCGTTATAAAAAAATTTTTGTTTTTATAATTTTCTAAAAATACGTTCTAAAGAACGTGATGTCGATGCGCCCCTCGTTGAAGAAATCATAACTTTTTCGTGGCACACATAAAGAACGGTAAATAGGTAGGAAATATATGTAGAAAAAAGAGGAAGTTTATATTTTTTTATAATTTTTTATATAATTTTTTATAATTTGAGGATATTTCGTCGGGTGGGTCCTATCTCAGTAGTGTCCCACCTTCTTACGCGCTCGTCTGAAATAGGGCCTTTTCACGCGCTTCGCCGAGATAGAATCTTCTCCCCACCCGATGATCACTTTCGTTTTAAAGATTTTTTTCATAACGAATCTTAGTTCAATGAATTTATTTATTCAATATATCGACGACTGAGCGGAACAGGATCGTATCTCACCGCGCGGATGAAGAACGTCGTATCTCAGCGCGCGGACGAAGAACGTCGTATCTCACCGCGCGGACGAAGAACGACGTATCTCACCGCGCGGATGAAGAACGTCGTATCTTACCGCTCGGACGAAGAACATCGTATCTCACCGCGTGGACGAAGAACGTCGTATCTCGTCGCTCTTGCGGCGTACACGGCCAGTATACGAGATACGATGTTTTTCGTCCGCGCGCCGATATACTTCATCCGCGCGGAGAGATACGACGGTCTTCGTCCGCGCGGTGAGATACGGCGTTCTTCGTCCGCGCGCTGGGATACGACGTTCTTTATCCGCGCGGTGAGATACGATGTTCTTTATCCGCGCGCTGAGATACGACGTTTTTCATCCGCGCGGTGAGATATGACGTTTTTCGTCCGCGCGGTGAGATACAACGTTCTTCGTCCGCGCGCTGAGATACAACCTTGTTCCGCGCAGCCGTCGATATATTCACGCGCCAATAACCATGTAAAAAATGTGTGAATTTGACTTTTGGCATAAACCTTTGTATTTTTAATTTGCAATTTAATAATTACAATTTCTCCCCGTAAATGTTTCCAATATAATTTTATATATACTTTTGAATAATGTATTTATGCAAAATCAAATATGCACATAGATTGCAATTTTATATTAAAATATATGCATTTAAAAAAATTATTTGATGTAATTTAACTATTCTAAAATATAATTTTTCAAATTATTAAAATTTCAACTCCACTAGAGTAATAAATGTGTATAATATAATAACATTTTTTTATATTATAGACTATAATTAATTATATTTTAGAGGAATATGGTGTTCTGATTACATCACATAAATGCAAACTGTAAAATCGTTTAGGCTCATCATCCTAGCCCATATGGATTTTGGCTTGGGATTGTCGTTTTAGTTTCTTAGGTGTTAGAAATTTCGAACGTTCACAGTGAACGAAAGATTTTTGCCATTTTCAAATTTAACCGAATTTGGCTACTTAATACATTTAAAATCGGATAATAACTGTATTTCTTCACTTCTCACTCCTGCAGTCATCAGTAAACCACACTCCGGGGAATTCTAATCAGAATTAGCAACTTTAAGTTAATATTTCGTTCATTATGAACGTTCGGAATTCCAAACACGTAGTTTCTTTGCGTCTAAATAAACCAATTAACGACTTTTTTGCGCATCGCCGAATTGTTTTTTCGTGTTGTAAATCGTACTTTCGGTTATAGAGTTAAGCGATATTCTAATTATTCTCTGAATAAAAATGTTTTTTAAATTTTATCGCACCGTAAGATAATTGGAAATTGTACTCTTACTGTTGCGGTATTTGATTATTGATTGACATTTAATCAATAATATATTAGGCCTTAGATAGTAGGAATATGTATTATGAGAGAGTTATATATATAGTTTTCAAAAGCACTTATAATCGGAACGTATACTAGCTCGCGACAATAACAAAATCGACGAAAGTCGGAGCGCGGCGAAACATAAACACTCGGCCGATCAAGCGAGCCGCAAGCTTAGGTATAGTTAGAATCTATAGCGGCCGAGCCTAGCAGCGCGGGAGCCGCGGAGAGAGAGAAATAGCTGCCACAGAGACGTAGAGAGCGCAGACGACGGGCAACAGCAGGGCCTGTGCTCGAGGTGCGGCGACGGCGCGGCGCACGGGAGAGCCAAGCGCCTACAGTATATAGGCATAGATATAGGGCTCAACGGCTGTTGCGAGTGCACACGCACCGAGAGCGCCGAATCTGCCCACGGCGAGAGAGCGCCGACGCGCTGGTCAGTAAACGAAGGTCTGAAATCGATTTTTTCGAGGGAATGGCTGCATTTTGAATATTTGGTAAAACACATCGTCTAAAAACGATGGTCAAAAATATAGCCTCCAAAAACGCCGGCATCACCCCTAATTTGTCAAAAAACTACTCCTGAAAACGGATTTTCGCTTATAACTCGCGAACTATAAGAGATAACGAAAAAAGTTCCAAACAAAAGTTGTAAGGCGTGAAATTTTACATAAGAATGATCTGTCACTTTTTTGTATTAGATAAAATTAAGCTTGAGAAAAGCACGCAGACGTTGCAAACAGCAATCGGCCGAAGGAGAAGGGAGGCGGGACCTACCGCGCGCGGTTGCGGCGTCGGCATTGTTATGTCAGCGTGCGCGTGGACTGTGTGTCTTTGCCGCTTGCGAGACGTTTTTTAGTTTCTAGCGATTCTAGCTGGCCCAGGCGCCGCAAAATTTTTCGCTTCTGTCTCCCTTTCTATACCGGCTGTTACAATTGAATAAAGTAACCAACGTTTTTTATAGATTTTGATTCCTAGAATCTAAATTTCTATTTTACAATTTATCAAAATGGCAGGAACCTTGATTTAAATGCATTTGTTTAAACAAAAACGCCATTTAAACAAATAAAAACAATCTTTTGAGATCAGAATAATTTATTCTTGAAAATTCAAACAATTTTAAAATTAAAATTTTGCATTCAACATATACGAAAAACCAATATTCAAAGAGTTATAGATTTTTAAAATATTAATCTTTAGTATTTAAGAGATTTTTAATAATAGTCACAAAATTAAACATCAAGTAAAAATTATTACAGTTACTTATCGTTTACCATCTAAAAAGAGATGTGCATGTTTAATATTACTTTGTATCATAAATAATTATTCACATTAATATATGAGTAAATCTCAGGAACTCTTAACTTTTTGGGAACTCCAACGTTTGAGCGCTGAAAAATGAGTTTATGTTGAAATTTAATTTCATCTATTGGATCATTAATTTCATTAATTAGAACTATTTTTTTTCTTTTTTATTATTTGAGAAGGATTAATTTCTATGCGATTATTAATTTTTATTAAAAATCAAAGAATCTCTATTGAAGGTTTAATAATATATCCATTTTCATATCATTCATTTAATGAGTTTTAGCTGAAAATGTTTGCCTTTAAAAAAAAAAAAAAAAAAAAAAACAAAAATAAACAATTATAAATGAGGGTAAAGAATCTAGCTACGAACAGAAAATTAAAAAAAAGTCAACATTCAGTCATTTTGTATGTTGTTCATGTCCTTCTCCAATCAATATATTTATTTAATAGGAACAGGAACACACTTACGATCGTTGCACAATTTGTTTAGCTTTTTTATTTGCCAAAACCTTTAATTTGAGCCCTGGTAGGTTGGTGTGCTGTGAAAATTAGCCCACATATAAGATTTTTAATTTTCTAAATTATTTAAGAAATTTCAGGGGGAAAAAGTTACTGACATTCGTCAATGCGTTTTGATTAAATTTTCAAGGGGAAGACTAACAGCCTTATCTATATCTATATCCTGTGCAAAGATATTCCCTAAATATAAGTATTTGTTACTTGTAAAGAAAATTATTTTATAAACGTAAGTGTGCAGCGAACCTCCACAAGTTTCCTATTTAAAAAATTAGTAATGCCAATGTGTAGCTAAAGCATAATTTGTCTGTCAACTGCTTTAGAGAGAGAAGAAAAACAAGTTTTACTAATGTTTTTAATTGACATAATGAACATTTTTTCTACAAGATGCAATAGTTTCTTACAAACATGTATTAATAATATTTTATACCACTCTAACCTCAAAATCACAACTTTGATATGATTTTTCGGCGCTCGTGGTATAAAATACCGTTCGAAACTAGTGCGTAAGTCGATTATTTAGCTGGTGTGACTTTTTGCACGAGCCAAGCGACTACCCCACTCGTGTCGAAATGTACTATAAATAAAATAATTTCCTATTTAAAGCCAAGTTATACTATTAAAATAGAAATTATCTTTTCAGTCTAAATCTGTATCTAGATTCAAAAACAATTTTTCTTTCTATGAAGACTCGATTCCTACTATCAGAAAAGTAATTATTTTTCTTCGCCCAGGATTTTCCTCTCAATATTCGTAAAAACAAAAGATAATAAAAAATCTTCCTTTGGAGAATAGAATGAATTATGAGTATTTATGACCAAATTTATTAACTTTTTATTAATTCCGTCATAATTTATTAATATTTACATTATATGTATCTTAACTTTTATTAAAAAACAAATGAATCTTAACGATGACAACGTAAAGAGATATGTAAGTTATTTATTTTTACTGTTAGATATATAAAATAATTCCAGCAATAAAAAGTTTGCAAATACCAAACGCCGCGGAGAGAGAATTTTTTAACAGTCACCACCCCTATATAATAGGCTGTTTGGGGGATTTCCGGGAAATCGATTTGGTTCGTAATTTTACAGGTAGTTTGTATGCTCAAAAAGTAATTCCGGCTGTAGAAAGTTTGGAAATGCCAGACACCGAGCAGTGAGAATTTTTTTTACATCACGACCCCTATATAATTGGTTGTTTGGGGATTTTCCGGGGAGTCAATTTGGTTCATAATTTTTTACGGGTAGTTTGTATGCTCATAAAATAATTTCAGCAATAAAAAGTTTGGAAAAGCCAAACGCCACTGAGAGAAAATTTTTTTTTTCTTAAAGACACCTATATAATCAGCTGTTTGGGGGTTTTCCGGGGAGTCGATTTGATTCGTAATTTTTTTACGAGTAGTTTGTGTGCTCATAAAATAATTCCAGCAATAAAAAGTTTGGAAATGCCAAATGCCGCTGAGAAAGAATTTTTTTTCGGACACGACACCTAGATAGCTGATTATATAATAAGCTGTTTGGGGGTTTTCCGGGGAGTCGTTGTGGTTCGTAATTTTTTTACAGGTAGTTTTCATGCTCACAAAGTAATTCCGGCTTTAAAAAGTTTGGAAATGCCAGACGCCGCGGAGTGAGAATTTTTTTTCTGTCACGACCCCTATATAATCAGCTGTTTGGGGGTTTTCCGTGGAGTTGATTTGGTTCGTAATTTTTTTAAGAGTAGTTTGTGTGCTCATAAAATAATTCCAGCAATAAAAAATTTGGAAATGCTAAACGCCGCTGAGAGAGAATTTTTTTCGGTCACGATCCCTATATAGCTGATTATATAATCAGGTGTTTGGGGGTTTTCCGTGGAGTCAATTTGGTTCGTAATTTTTGTTCAGGGAGTTTCTATGCTCAAAAAGTAATTCCAGCTTTAAAAAGTTTGGAAATGCCAGGCACCGAACAGAGAGAATTTTTTTTACATCACGACCCCTATGTAATTGGCTGTTTGGGGATTTTCCGGGGAGTCGATTTGGTTCGTAATTTTTTTACAGGTAGTTTGTATGCTCATAAAATAATTCCAGCAATAAAAAGTTTGGAAATGCCAAATGCCGCTGAGAGAGAATTTTTTTCTTCTTAAAGACACCTATATAATTAGCTGTTTGGGGGTTTTCCGGGCAGTCGTTGTGGTTCCTAATTTTTTTACGAGTTGTTTGTGTGCTCATAAAATAATTCCAGCAATAAAAAGTTTGGAAATGCCAAATGCCGCTGAGAGAGAATTTTTTTTCGATCACGACCCCTATATAGCTGATTATATAATCAGCTGTTTGGGGGTTTTCCAGCGAGTAAATTTGGTTCCTAATTTTTTTACGAGTAGTTTGTATGCTCATAAAATAATTCCAGCAATAAAAAGTTTGGAAAAGCCACACGCCGCTGAGAGAATTTTTTTCTTCTTAAAGACACCTATATAATTAGCTGTTTGGGGGTTTTCCGGGCAGTCGTTGTGGTACCTAATTTTTTTACGAGTTGTTTGTGTGCTCATAAAATAATTCCAGCAATAAAAAGTTTGGAAATGCCAAATGCCGCTGAGAGAGAATTTTTTTTCGATCACGACCCCTATATAGCAGATTATATAATCAGCTGTTTGGGGGTTTTCCAGCGAGTAAATTTGGTTCCTAATTTTTTTACGAGTAGTTGGTATGCTCATAAAATAATTCCAGCAATAAAAAGTTTGGAAAAGCCACACGCCGCTGAGAGAATTTTTTTCTTCTTAAAGACACCTATATAATTAGCTGTTTGGGGGTTTTCCGGGTAGTCGATTTGGTTCGAAATTTCTTACAGGGAGCTTTTATGCTCGAAAAGTAATTCCGGCTTTAAAAAGTTTGGAAATGCCAGACACCGAGCAGTGAGAATTTTTTTTCCATCACGACTCCTATAGAATTGGCTGTTTGGGGATTTTCCGGGGAGCCGATTTGGTTCGTAATTTTTGTACGGGTAGTTTGTGTGCTCATAAAATAATTCCAGCCATAAAAAGTTTGGAAATGCCAAATGCCGCTGAGAGAGAATTTTTTTTCGATCACGACCCCTATATAGCAGATTATATAATAAGGTGTTTGGGGGTTTTCCGGGTAGTCGATTTGGTTCGTAATTTTTTTACAAGGAGTTTTTATGCTCAAAAAGTAATTCCGGCTTTAAAAAGTTTGGAAATGCCAGACGCCGCGGAGTGAGAAATTTTTTACCGTGACGTCCCCTATATAATTGGCTGTTTGGAGGTTTTCCGAGGAGTCGATTTGGTTCGTAATTTTTTCACGAGTAGTTTGTGTGATCATAAAATAATTCCAGCAATAAAAAATTTGGAAATGCCAGACGCCGCAGAGTGAGAATCTTTTTCCGTCACGACCCCTATATAATCAGCTGTTTGGGGGTTTTCCGGGGAGAAAATTTAGTTCGTAATTTTTTTACGAGTAGTTTGTGTGCTCATAAAATAATTCCAGCAATAAAAAATTTGGAAATGCTAAACGCCGCTGAGAGAGAATTTTTTTCGGTCACGATCCCTATATAGCTGATTATATAATCAGGTGTTTGGGGGTTTTCCGTGGAGTCAATTTGGTTCGTAATTTTTGTTCAGGGAGTTTCTATGCTCAAAAAGTAATTCCAGCTTTAAAAAGTTTGGAAATGCCAGGCACCGAACAGAGAGAATTTTTTTTACATCACGACCCCTATGTAATTGGCTGTTTGGGGATTTTCCGGGGAGTCGATTTGGTTCGTAATTTTTTTACAGGTAGTTTGTATGCTCATAAAATAATTCCAGCAATAAAAAGTTTGGAAATGCCAAATGCCGCTGAGAGAGAATTTTTTTCTTCTTAAAGACACCTATATAATTAGCTGTTTGGGGGTTTTCCGGGCAGTCGTTGTGGTTCCTAATTTTTTTACGAGTTGTTTGTGTGCTCATAAAATAATTCCAGCAATAAAAAGTTTGGAAATGCCAAATGCCGCTGAGAGAGAATTTTTTTTCGATCACGACCCCTATATAGCTGATTATATAATCAGCTGTTTGGGGGTTTTCCAGCGAGTAAATTTGGTTCCTAATTTTTTTACGAGTAGTTTGTATGCTCATAAAATAATTCCAGCAATAAAAAGTTTGGAAAAGCCACACGCCGCTGAGAGAATTTTTTTCTTCTTAAAGACACCTATATAATTAGCTGTTTGGGGGTTTTCCGGGCAGTCGTTGTGGTACCTAATTTTTTTACGAGTTGTTTGTGTGCTCATAAAATAATTCCAGCAATAAAAAGTTTGGAAATGCCAAATGCCGCTGAGAGAGAATTTTTTTTTCGGCCACGACCCCTATATAGCTGATTATATAATCAGGTGTTTGGGGGTTTTCCGTGGAGTCAATTTGGTTCGTAATTTTTTTACGAGTAGTTTGTATGCTCATAAAATAATTCCAGCAATAAAAAGTTTGGAAAAGCCACACGCCGCTGAGAGAATTTTTTTCTTCTTAAAGACACCTATATAATTAGCTGTTTGGGGGTTTTCCGGGCAGTCGTTGTGGTTCGTAATTTTTTTACGAGTAGTTTGTGTGCTCATAAAATAATTCCAGCAATAAAAAGTTTGGAAATGCCAAATGCCGCTGAGAGAGAATTTTTTTTCGATCACGACCCCTATATAGCAGATTATATAATAAGGTGTTTGGGGGTTTTCCGGGTAGTCGATTTGGTTCGTAATTTTTTTACAGGGAGTTTTTATGCTCGAAAAGTAATTCCGGCTTTAAAAAGTTTGGAAATGCCAGACACCGAGCAGTGAGAATTTTTTTTCCATCACGACTCCTATAGAATTGGCTGTTTGGGGATTTTCCGGGGAGCCGATTTGGTTCGTAATTTTTTTACGGGTAGTTTGTGTGCTCATAAAATAATTCCAGCCATAAAAAGTTTGGAAATGCCAAATACCGCTGAGAGAGAATTTTTTTTTGGCTTAGGTCATCTTACGAATTACGTGTTAGGGATGGGGGGTAGTTTGGAATTGATTTATTTTAATCAATTTCCATGTATTCTTCCATTATTTACAGTATATTATGTCATTCATGTGGGAAAAAGTGGTTTTCCGAAAATTGAATTTTCGTTGGATCGTAACGTTGCAAACTTCAAACCCATATACCTAAAGCAACGAAGTGAGATTTTTTTTTCTCTTTCAACCTCCCTATAATCGTCCATTTGGGGGTGTTCCGGGGAATCGATTTTGTTCGTAATTTTTTTCTGGGCTTGTTTTATCGTTAGATTTGATAATCCATCATAAAATTAATAGCAATACCTAAAGCAACGAATTGAGATTTTTTTTGCCTTCAACCCCCCTATAATTGTACATTTGGGGGTGTTCCAGGGAATCGATTTCGTTCGTAATTTTTTTTCTAGGTCTATTTTATCGTTAGATTTGATAATCCACCATAAAATTAATAGCAATACCTAAAGCAACGATGTGAGAATTTTTTTTCGCCTTCCTCTCCCATATAATCTTCGTTTGGGGGATGAGGGTAGTTTGGTGTTTGATGTTTTTTGGTTTTTTATATGTATTTAATCATGTTATGTTGTAAAAAACCGAGTCCAAGTGAAAAAAACCGTTTTTACAAAAATCGATTTTTCGTTGGATCCCAACATTGCAAACTTCAAACACATGATGTAATGGGTCTGAAGTTTGCAACGTTGGAGTGCAACGAAATAAAAAATAATTCATTTTACTTCAAGTTTATACTAGTTAATATTAATTTTTTGTGTACATTTAGGGTTTTATAGTATAAAACAACTTTATAACAAAGATTTCGATAAAATTTCTATTGTTCAATAACTTTAATCAATCGTAAAAAATTATTTCGTTGCACTACAATGATGCGAACTTCAGACCCATGATGAAATATTAACGAATCAAAAAAATACAAAAATAATAAATTTATGCAAAAAATGCCTTAAAGGTTATCTACTATGCATTTTTTCACAGTGTAATTAATTATGGGATAATTGCCTGGGGTGGTGTCTAAAAACAATCAACATTTGCTCCAAAATATCCAAAACAGATTACTGAAACTAGTTTTCAAAAACACTTTTGTGCAAAATAAACCAATGAATATCAAACAACTATTCACATAGGACTGCTTAAAGTATTATTACAACGAAATGAAAAATATATATTCAAACTCAAATAGTAAGACAAGAAATAAAGCTATCTTACTACCAAAAATTGACAAAAGAGTAAGCGAAAAAAGCACCTACATAACTGCAATAAGGACTTTCAATCTACTGCCAAAGGAGCTCAAAACTATAGAAATACATAAAAGACCTTCTATCTACAAGCTAAAAAAATGGATTGTGAATAATATTCAATGATAACGAGTTGAATATAACATATAATACTTATTACTTTTTATACAAATTTTATGACACTGTTAAGAAACAAAGATGATTTACATAAATGCAATAAAAAATCTCCAATCTAGCATATATACAGATTACTACTATTCAAATGTTATTTTAATGTTAATAGAACAGATGTTTTATCTAATTTTAAGATTTAGTGATAGTTTAGTTTTAATGTGACTGAACTTTCGATCGATCATCATAAACGAAAATTCCAAAATCGCCATTTCTGCTCAAAACTGAATTAACTGTTAAATAATATTATAAAAGTGATAAATATAACCTAAAAAGGTATCCCAAAGGTAACTACCCCCAAAACAACCCTTAAATCTACCCCTCACAGAAATATCACACAGAAAAATACTTAAATCATTATCAAATGAGGAAAAATTTTGCAGTGGAAATAAGTTCGGGGGCACGTTGTGGGACTACAAAAAAATTGGCGATGTCAAAACCCGTCCGGAACCCTCCCAAATAGGGGATGAAGGGGGTGCGAGAACGAAAAAAAAAAATACGACGATCGACGGTAACAAGAGAGGAAAAATTTTGCAGTGGAAATATGTTCGGGGGCGCGTTGTGGGACCACAAAAAAATTGGCGATGTCAAAACCCGTCCGGAACGTGCCCAAATAGAGGATGAAGGGGGTGCGAGAACGAAAAAAAAAAATCTGACAATCGCGCATATCAAATGAGGAAAAATTTTGCAGTGGAAATAAGTTCGGGGGGACGTTGTGGGATCACAAAAAAATTGGCGATGTCAAAACCCGTCCGGAACATTCCCAAATAGGGGATGAAGGGTGTGCAGGAACGAAAAAAAAATCTGACGATCGCGCGTAACAAGGGAGGAAAAATTTTGCAGTGGAAATAAGTTTGGGGGCATGCTGTGGGACCACAAAAAAATTGGCGATGCAAAACCCGTCCGGAACCTTCCTAAATAGGGGATGAAGGGGGTTCGAGAACAAAAAAAAAATCTGACGATCGCGCGTAACAATAGAGGAAAAATTTTGCAGTGGAAATAAGTTCGGGGGCACATTGTGGGACCACAAAAAAATTGGCGATGTCAAAACCCGTCCAGAACATTCCCAAATAGGGGATGAAGGGGGTGCGAGAACGAAAAAAAAAATCTCACAATCGCGCGTATCAAATGCGGAAAAATTTTGCAGTGGAAATAAGTTCGGGGGCACGTTGTGAGACTACAAAAAAATTGGCGATGTCAAAACCCCTCCGGAACCATCCCAAATAGGGAATGAGGGGGGTGCGAGAACGAAAAAAAAATGTGACGATCACGCGTAACAGAGGAAAAATTTTGCAGTGGAAATAAGTTCGGGGGCACGTTGTGGGACTACAAAAAAATTAGCGTTGTCAAAACCCGTCCGGAACCTTCCCAAATAGGGGATGAAGGGGGTGCGAGAACGAAAAAAAAATCTGACAATCGCGCGTATCAAATGAGGAAAAATTTTGCAGTGAAAATAAGTTCGGGGGCACGTTGTGGGACAAGAAAAAAATTGACGATGTCAAAATCCGTCCGGAACCTTCCCAAATAGGGGATGAAGGGGGTGGGGGAACGAAAAAAAAATCTGACGCTCGTGCGTAACAAGAGAGGAAAAATTTTGCAGTGGAAATAAGTTCGGGAGCACGTTGTGGGATTAGAAAAAAAATGGCGATGTCAAAACCCCTCCGGAACCTTCCCAAATAGGGGATGAAGGGGGTGCGAGAACGAAAAAAAAATCTGACGATCGCGCGTAACAAGAGAGGAAAAATTTTGCAGTGGAAATAAGTTCGGGGGCACGTTGTGGGATCACAAAAAAATTGGCGATGTCAAAACCCGTCCGGAACGTTCCCAAATCAGGGATGAAGGGGGTGCGGGAACAAAAAAAAAATCTGACGATCGCGCGTAACAAGAAGAAAAATTTTGCAGTGGAAATAAGTTCGGGGGCACGTTGTGCGACCACAAAAAAATTGGCGATGTCAAAACCCGTCCGGAACCTTCCCAAATAGGGGATGAAGGGGGTGCGAGAACGAAAAAAAAAAATCTCACAATCGCGCGTATCAAATGCCGAAAAATTTTGCAGTGGAAATAAGTTCGGGGGCACGTTGTGAGACTACAAAAAAATTGGCGATGTCAAAACCCCTCCGGAACCATCTCAAATAGGGGATCAAGTGCGTGGAAGAACGGAAAAAAATCTGACGCTCGTGCGTAATAAGAGAGGAAAAATTTTGCAGTGGAAATAAGTTCGGGGGCACGTTGTGAGACTACAAAAAAATTGACGATGACAAAACCCGTCCGGAACATTCCCAAATAGGGGTTGAAGGGGTGCGATAACGAAAAAAAAAATCTGATCATCGCGCGTATCAAATGAGGAAAAATTTTGCAGTGGAAATAAGTTCGGGGGCACGTTGTGGGACTACAAAAAAATTGGCAATATCAAAACCCCTCCGGAACCTTCCCAAATAGGGGATGAAGTGGGTGCGAGAAAGAAAAAAAAATCTGACGATCGCGCGTAACAAGAGAGGAAAAATTTTGCAGTTGAAATAAGTTCGGGGGCACGTTTTAGGATCACAAAAAAATTGGCGATGTCAAAACCCGTCCGGAACATTCCCAAATAGGGGATGAAGGGGGTGAGAGAACGAAAAAAAAATCTGACGCTCGCGTAACAAGAGGAAAAATTTTGCAGTGGAAATAAGTTCGGGGGCACGTTGTGGGACCACAAAAAAATTGGCGATGTCAAAACTCGTCCGGAACATTCCCAAATAGGGGATGAAGGGGGTGCGAGAAAGAAAAAAAAATCTGACAATCGCGCGTATCAAATGAGGAAAAATTTTGCAGTGGAAATAAGTTCGGGGGAACGTTGTGGGACTAGAAAAAGATTGGCGATGACAAAACCCGTCCGGAACATTCCCAAATAGGGGTTGAAGGGGGAGCGATAACGAAAAAAAAATTCTGACGATCGCGCGTAACAAGAGAGGAAAAATTTTGCAGTGGAAATAAGTTCGGGGGCACATTGTGGGACTACAAAAAAATTGGTGATTTCAAAACCCGTCCGGAACCTTCCCAAGTAGGGGATGAAGGGTGTGCGAGAACGAAAAAAAATCTGATTATCGCGGATATGAAATGAGGAAAAATTTTGCAGTGAAAATAAGTTCAGGAGCACGGTGTGGACCTACAAAAAAATTGCCGATGTGAAAACCCGTCCGAAACCTTGCCAAATAGCGGATGAAGGGGGTGCGAGAACGAAAAAAAAATCTAACGATCGCGCATATCAAATGCGGATTCTACAATCCTGCTTCTATTCCCAATTTTCCAAGCTTATAATATTCTTATTGTATTTATACACAGATCGCGAAAACTCCAAATTGATTAATTGCTTTACAGAATTATTTATCGCAGTTTTAACGTCAAAAACTAACTTTTAATGGGATGTGACGGGTCATACAGCTTAACTTTAGTATACAAAACGATGACAAAACAAAATTCTTAAATAGACGACAGTTAATGTTAATAAAAAAGAAATAATTTCTCGAAGTGTTCAAGCAAAAACTAATACAATAGGTTCCGTACCATTAAAGACTGAGAATTCAGTTCGGAGATTCACACTCGCACAAGTCCTTATTGAAATTTTTTAACATAGTGAAATTCAATTGCAAAAATCCTCTGAAATGTTTCTAAGACCCTTACTATTATTAAATAGTAAGGGTCTTAGAAACATTTCAGAGGATTTTTGCAATTTAATTTCACTATTATTAAATAGTAAGGGTCTTAGAAACATTATATAGGATTTTTGCAATTGAATTTCACTATGTTAAAAAATTTCAATAAGGACTTGTGCGAGTGTGAATCTCCGAACTTAATTCTCAGTCTTTAATGGTACGGAACCTATTGTATTAGTTTTTGGTTGAACACTTCGAGAAATTATTTCTTTTTTATTAACATTAACTGTCGTCTATTTAAGAGCAATTTTTCGAATTTTGTTTTGTCATCGTTTTGTATACTAAAGTTAAGGTTGTATGACCCGTCACATCCCATTAAAAGTTAGTTTTTGACGTTAAAACTGCGATAAATAATTCTGTAAAGCAATTAATCAATTTGGAGTTTTCGCGATCTTTAACTTTTTAAGTTCAATAAGTTTAACTTTAATAAGTTCCCCTATAAACAATCAAGTTAGAAATATTTTCATATATTTTTGAAATTTACGACAAATTTAAATAAATCTTTAATTATTATTTTAGTTTATTTTTTATTCGTAAACCATAAGAATTATTTTCCGAAACCTATACAATATCCTAAAAAATTATTTACGTTTTATTTTATGAAAAGGAATTCTACGAATAAATAATAAATGTTTGCGTTCTAAAGCCGAAATAAATTTCTTTCACGCGGATACTGAAAGTCAAACCCAAAAAAGTTGTGAAATCAATTAAAGTGTAGTTTTATACTTAACAGACATTATTTACAATGTAGTTTTACTCTTAAAAAGTTGTGAAATCTCTTTAAAAAATTATTTTACAAAAGTAAAAACTTATAGGCAAGAATAAGTTTGGTTACTATTCTACATAGTTTGTACTTAACAAACATTATTTACTAAACTCTCCCACCCTCTGTTCCCCCACTCTCTCTCCTTCTGTACCAAAAACTTTAATGAGAGCTTAAATATTTTTTCAAAACAATCAACACGTTCTTTAAAAAACTAATTTTTTAAATATATTCTATCCACACCATTTGTCTATAGTCCTTTTATTTATTCTGATCTCATATATTCAATAACCACTCTCTACAAATGGTAAGAATTTTTTTCATGACTGTACAAATAACTTTTATTTATTCGAATCTCATCTATTCAATAAGCACTCTGCAAATGGTAATAATTTTTTTCATGACTGTACCAATAATAATATTGTTAATATAAAACTTTCTACGAAAGTATAAAATAAGGGAAGTATAGACGTTTTTTCTGTATAATCTATAAAATAATAATATTTATGTTTTTTTAAAAAAAATCAAATAAATACCAGTGAAAAAGTCTTTTGCTTCTTTGAGTCATTGTATGCTGAACAAATTATATATAAGTAAGTACATTCAAATTGTTCATTGCAAATCAAACAAATGAAAGTTGTGAAATCAATTATCGATAGTCAAGTAATGCAAACAACTCTCGGAAACAACTGTATGACTATTCTCAGAAATGTACTAAAATTTGTTCATCCTTTTATACAAATTAAACACAAGAAAGTACTGAAATCAATTTATTGTAGTCAAGTACCCATAAGTTAACTTGACTGAATAATACAACTTTTCGTAACTACTTAAAAATATTCAGTTAGCGGGCATAAAATACTACTTAACGCCTAACAGGCGTAATAGCTCCGATACTCCTACCAAACTTTATAGAACCTATGCACTTTACGCCCGTGTGGGCGAAAATTATTTTAATTATATAACTACTATGCCTTCTTTTTATTTCTAAAATTCATAAGAATTTTATCAGATATTTACGAAAAGTCAAAGCCTATATAAAAAAATTACATAGTTACCACCACATCTCCATTTTTCATTGATCTTTCTCAATTTTGAAATTTCTATAATATTACGCATCTTGGGAGGACAATAGAAGTCTATAGAGCCAACATGGCAATAGAAGTCTATAGTGCCAACATGGCGTCGAAAAGAAAGAAGCCTCCGGATCGCTCCGGAGGAAAATTTTACAAGTGCCACGACGACACAAAGTATGAATCGGTGGTTTGTATTATTTGTGAAGATGTATATCACCTGAAGGATTTTGTGAGAAGAAATTGTGGAATAGTGCTAAGTAAAACTCTTGCCATATGTAAAGGCCATGCCGAGGTAGACATAACCTCAATAAATAAAGACCTCATGTTGATGAACGAAGCGAAAATTATATTGGCGCAAATTAAAAACTACACAAAATGTGCAGTTTCAAAGAACGAACAGAGGTTTGTAAGGATAATTACAGAAATGGAAATAAAGCAACAAGATCAAGAAAGATTAATTGAAGAACAACAACAGCAAATAATTCAAATGCAACAAGAAGAGACGTTACAACAAAAATCAAAACAAGCACACTATGAAACACAGATGGATATAGATAATATCTTTTCTTACTCGCCCACCCGAAAATACGTACTTCCGGCCCGCATCTCCGGGTCGAAAGAGAAACTTTCGTATCCTATTTTAGACCAACCGCGCGCTCTGATTGGCTGCCGAAATTTCCTGACCCGCGGCGCTTGAGCGCCCGCGCGTATGTCCGACGAAAGATGTTTGTGCGGTGTGAAGGTTAGACAGGTACGAAATAAAAAGAGGAAAGTGCACGGGTGACGAGAAAAAAGAGTTAGTTGAAATAAAAAGTGGTGTTGTTTGATCGTGGTCATTGTTTTTTCCTCTTGTTTCCTACACGTACTTTCGAGTCGTGTAGAAACAATCAAGTAAACGTACGGACGGGAGCGTCCGAGGAAAATATGTTTGTGTGGTGTGAAGGTTAGACACGTACGAAATAGACAGAGGAAAGTACACGTGTGACGAGAAAAAAGAGTTAGTTGAAATAAAAATTGGTGTTGTCTTTTTTTAATGAATGTATTTCTGATGCCCGCCCCGACCAGCAAAACCTCGGCTTCGCCTCGGTCTTGCAAATGTCGAGCGGGCATCAAAGCATCTGTGTAACAGCGAAAGTAGCAGACGGCCAAAAAACCAGCTCTCCACGCCGGGCCGAAAGAAAAAACAGTCGGTAATATTGACCGAGCTACCCAAAGCGGCCGACAGAGGCAGTACTATCAAGCGGGCCGAAAGAAAAACTAACACTCAAACACAGCTAGCAGACGACAACGCAATTTTATCAATTATTTAACAATTACAGAACGTACTTTCGGCCGGGGAGTAAGAAAAATAGTATACAATACTTGGACCGAAAATTGGATGCCCTGGCCGTGCGTCATGACGACCTCGGCTTCGCCTCGGGCGTCATACCACGCACGGCCCGGAAATCCAATTTCCGGCCCACGTATCGTAATGTACTATTGGTCAAGATAACGTTTCTGAAAATACAGAACTGGAGAGCATAAAAGTAGAAAACGAATTATTAAGAGACCTAACAAAAGAATTAAAAGATAAAAACAAAATATTAAAAGAGCAACTATTAGACAAAAATAATCTACTAAATGAATTAATAAAAAAAGAGAAAGAAAGTGTAAGTAAAAGCTACAGTAAAAATACCTATGCTGAAATTACAGTAGGCAAAATACAAAAACCAAAACGAATACCACGAATAACAATAAAAAAAACCAATGAAGAGGAAACGTTACAACAATTAAAACAAAAAATAACACACTACTTAGTTCAAGATAAATCAAATTCAAAACAAATAAAGTATTTGAAAAGAAAAATAAGGATGAGATAGTTTTAAATGTATGTGACACTGAAAGTGTAGATAAGGCTGTGGAAATACTAAACTCTCATCTTACGGGAGTGTGCAAAGTAAATATAGAAGAGCTTAATAAGCCAAAAATGAAAATAGTTGGAATTCTAAACTGTGAAGAAATGAATGACGAGCAACTACAAGACGACATCAATAAGAGAAATTTTAACAATCACAATAATGGTTGTACGATACTGTATACCTATACAAATAAAAACAAAGGGACACAATCAGCTTTAATAGAAGTTACTTCTGATATATATAAAGAAATTAGAGAGAATAAAAAGAAAATATATATTGGACATCAAAAATGTATAGTTTATGACATAATGGATGTGAAGCCTTGCTTTAATTGTGGAAGATACGGTCATAAAAGTATGTAAATACGTGTATAAAATGCGCAGGTTTGCATAATGCAAGCGAATGTGTAGTAAGAGACAGAAAATGCGCCAACTGTGCATATAGCAACAATAAATATGGAACTAAATATGAAATAAACCACGAATTAACAGATTATGACAGATGTGAAATTTTTAGAAAGATTGTAAAGAAGTATATTGACGCTACAGACTACAGCGTTCAACCCGTAGTTCCAAAAGACATAGGTAAAGTAAGCAACTACATTAACAAATCAACGACAGAGAGAAGTACAACTTCATTAACAGCAAGACAAATAAAACTTTCTGTAGAATCACTGAATTCATTAAATGACAAAGTAAATAAATCGCCAAAATGATGAATAATCTACTATACAATAAGAATTCTGAAAAGTTAATACAGAAAGAAATTGAAATCAGTGATTTTCAGAAACTAAATGTAAATTTAGAATTAAATTTCGATAATGTTATTATAAAAGAGAGTGAATTTGAAAATGTCAAAAAACTCAATAAAAGTCTCTGCAATAAAATGAATAATAAAATAAAAGATTTAATACTATGTATTAACATTAGAAGTTTAAATTCAAATTTTGAAAAACTTGAGGCTTTTATTGAGAGCTTAAATAAAAAACCTATTATTATTATATGTACAGAAACTTGGAATTTACCTTATCCTCAATATTATAATTTAATGGGATATAATAGCTATTATAATGAAAGTAAAATAAACAAAGCCGACGGTGTAATGGTATACGTGATGAACAATATTATTGAAAGTACAAATATCATAGAGGTAGATAGATTGAAATTTATAAATACAAATGTCAAACTTATGACTGGAGAGACTAGTAGTATTACGGCGATTTATAGATCACACGATGTGCCCAAAATGGAATTTATACATAGCTTGCAAAAATTCTTAAAAGATCAAAAAAATACAAAAAATCACTGCATTATAGGTGATTTTAATATTGATATTTTAGAAGATAATATTACGAAATTTGAATTAAATGACAAAATTATTCTCAAGAGTACTTAAATAATTTTCTTGAATATAAATTTACTCCTAGTTACCTAGGTATAACAAGACCGTCGATAGATAACACTAAAGGTACATGTATAGATAATTGTTTCGTTAAAAGTAAAAATATAAAAATAGATTCTTATAAGATAAATAATCCTTTCAACGATCATTATCCATTACTTATAAATATAAATCAATTAAATACGGAGCAGCCAAAACAGACAGACATATTACAAATAAACTATAGTAGCCTTAAAAATACTGCTAAAAAAGTTGATTGGAACTGTATTTTATTGATGCAGGATCCAAATCAAGCAATAAATACTTTAATAGAATTAATACATAATTGTACCAAAGAATCTACTAAAAAAAGAAAAAATAAAAATAAAAAATTAGTACAAAGGAAAAAATGGATTACGACAGCAATACTAGTATCTTGTAGTAAAAAAGAAGAGTTATGTATGTTATGGAAGAAAAAACCAGACTGTCAAATATTAAAAAATGAATATCAAAATTACAATAAAATACTTAATAAAGTAATAAAGGAAGCTAAACTCAAATTTGAAGATGAACAAGTAAGGAAAAATAGCGACAAACCAAAACAGTTGTGGAATATTATAAACTCTAAATTAGGAAAAAATAACGTACAAAATAAATCAATTGATTATATATATGACAACAATAAAAAAATTGAGGATAAAACAGAAATTGCAAATACTATGAATAAATATTATTGTGCAATTGGTAATATACTTAGTCAGCAAATTGTAAACTGCGGAAATGATACAGTAAAATTACCAGATAGAAACAATGAATCAATGTTTTTAAGTCCAACTGATGATTACGAAATATACAAAATAATAAAGGCAATGAAAAAGAAATCGAGTGGAGTAGACAATATAAATGTTACAACTTTAAAAGTAATTGCAAATTATATAGTAACACCTCTACAACATATATTTAATATATGTATTGCAGAAGGCATTTGGCCAGATGAGTCAAAAAAGGCTGAAGTAGTACCCCTACACAAAGGTGGAGATAGAACTTGTAAAAACTATAAACCAATTTCACTTATTTCCAATTTAGCTAAAATTTTCGAAAAAATAACTTATACTAGGCTGTTTTCTTTCTTGAATAAATATAACATAATATCGAATAAACAACTCGGCTTTGTAAAAAGAAGGGGACCTACTGATGCATTGAACTATATAACTAACATAATTTATGATAATTTGGACAAAAGTAAACCTATAATCACAGCTTTTCTAGATCTAGCCAAAGCCTTCGACACGGTAAATCATAAAATTTTGTTAGACAAGCTAGAAAGATATGGTATAAGAGGTAATTCATTAAAATTGCTGAAAAGCTATCTCTCTGGTAGAAAACAAAGAGTTAAAATAAATGAAAATAAAAGCAACTACAGAGAAATTTCAATTGGAGTCCCGCAAGGAACAATTCTAGGGCCAATACTTTTTGTACTTTATGTAAACGATCTACTGAGAGATATGCCAAACGAATCAATAGTGTCCTTTGCTGATGACACCGTCATCATTTCAAGTGATGACACGTGGACGACAGCGGGGATCAAAATGAAACAGTATCTAAATGATGTTTCTGGATGGCTTGCTCTAAATAAGTTATCTTTAAACGTGGATAAAACTGTTTATATAACATATGGTAATTACTGTGATAGTGTCCCTGACACAATAAATATTAATATAGGTAGTTATACACTTAGAAAAGTAGAATATCACAAATATTTAGGTTTGTTTTTTGACTTCAATATGAAATGGGACAAACATATTGACTACTTAGTTAAAAAAACTAAATATTTAATATTTATTTTTGCCAAAATTAAAAATATTATGAGAAGAGAATCTTTAATGATGATGTATTATGCTTTTTTTCATAGTTTAATAAATTACGGTATAATAGCATGGGGAGGAGCATATAATAATAATCTAAACCTCATTCAAAGGGCACAAAACAAAATAATAAAGATAATTAATAAAAATAGATTTCAGCCAAATGGTGATATACTTACTCCCTCACAATTGTTCAGATTAGAAGCAATAACTTACCATTACAGTAAATTAAAGGAAATGTACAAAAATAATAAGAATAATACTAGAAATAAGAGTATTCAATTGCCAAAAAGAAGTAAACGAATAAGTGAAAAAAATAGTTACAATGTAGCTATAAAAGAATTTAATAAACTAACAAATGATCTCAAGGAATTAACATCTTCCAAAGTGTTCATAAAAAAAAAAATAAAAAAGTTCATAGTGAATAGTGTATAGTATATAGCATATTCAATAATTGTTAGTAATTAAGATAATAAATTATATAGTTTATGTGATGATATATTATATAATATTTAGATTATTAAGTTTTCAAAGATTATACGGTGGTATTTAAGATCAAATTATAAAATATAGAAATAATTAGATATTCTTGATTTTCTTTTTTTTTTAGTTTTTTTAGTTTTAAGGTAGACTAAGTCTACGACCAGCCTATGTACAAGTAACTATGTTTACTTCTGTAGGAGTGTTCTAAGGATTTGTAAAGGTGACAAGTTCACCTCTAAACCTTTTGTAACATTATTTTATGGTCAATAAATTTATTTATTATTATTATTTATTATTCTTATATACTTTTTCAAATAATTATCTGAATCTTGTCTAGAAAAATATTTACTGAGAAATCCTCTGAAACATTTTGACGTCTCCCTCCGTGAGAAAATTATAAAATTAGATTAACTGAGCACTTTTATTCGTTGAAATTTTCACAACAATAACACATCATTTTGGCTTTCTTCTGTATTTTAATGTTCATTTGGCATAATCTTTTAATTAGTGTTTAAGTAAATATGTACAAGAGCACAGCACTAATATCGACTCAGTTTCTTGAAGTATAGCCAAAAAATGCTTTTTTTTTAACCAAGCCTCTAACGTCTGACCAATATTTTAAATTCTGATTTTAAGCAGAGGTTCTAAATTTGTTATAAACACTTCATTTAACACATCATACTGCTACTTATTTTATTTATTATACAAAACATTTTATTATATCTGATCTGAAAACTTGCACTGACTTCACTATTATTATATTTCTATGTTATTTTCTTGTACAGGACGCTTGTAGATTTCCATTTCTTCAGGCCGTTGTTTATAGTATATGCAAAAATTACTAAGAACTCCTCTGAAACATTTTGACGTCTTCCACCGTAAGAAATTTCTCATATAATCTAAAAAAAAAAAATAAATCAACACAAAGTGTCAATGTTCATTTTTATAACCAACATTTTATATTTTAAAAATAGATATTTAATCATTTAATACGTATCTGATTATTTTTATTGTTGATATACACAAGAAATCTTGTAGTTATCTGAATCTTGTGTAGAAAAATATTTACTGAGAAATCCTCTGAAACATTTTGACGTCTCCCACCGTGAGAAAATTATAAAATTAGATTAACTGAGCACTTTTATTCGTTGAAATTTTCACAACAATAACACATAATTTTTGCTTTTTTCTGTATTTTAATGTTCATTTGGCATAATTTTTTAATTCGTAGTTAAGTAAATATGTACAAGAGCACAGCACTAATATCGACTCAGTTTCTTGAAGTATAGACAAAAAATGCTTTTTTTTTACCAAGGCTCTAACGTCTCACATTATTTTAAATTCTGATTTTAAGTAGAGGTTTTAAATTTGTTATAAACAAGTAGTAGGGGCAGCGCGGCTACCGCGCCAGAGCGGCTCCCGCGCCACTTACCCACCGAGCACTACTTACCGTCCGTCGGTAAGGTAGGGTGCAAAGTCACCATGCGAGAGGCCCGGTTGTAGAGGGCGCATTGAACATTTACTCCATCGATAAAATGCGTACGTATGTCATGTTGCAGGGGGCATGGGGCCCTCATGTGATGTTATGTTGTAAGTGAATATAGAATATTTTTATAATATTCATATAGTGTTTAAATTTGTTAATTATAAGTAGTCTTATATTCCGCGCCAGCGCGGCTACCGCGCCAGAGCGGCTCCCGCGCCACTTACCCACCGAGCACTACTTACCGTCCGTCGGTAAGGTAGGGTGCAAAGTCACCATGCGAGAGGCCCGGTTGTAGAGGGCGCATTGAACATTTACTCCTTCGATAAAATGCGTACGTATGTCATGTTGCAGGGGGCATGGGGCCCTCATGTGATGTTATGTTGTAAGTGAATATAGAATATTTTTATAATATTCATATAGTGTTATTTGTTAATTATAAGTAGTCTTATATTTTATAAGTATATTTTATCTTAGTATATTCAATCAGTATATTTTATATTGTATAAGATTCTACAAAGATATTTTATAAGTTCATAGAAATTTTAAAAAGTTAATGATGAGCAATTCAATGAAATTTATATTAACAATATCAAATGACTATTTTTAAATTCAAAAGAAACTTTAAAATATTTAAACAAGTTAGTTTTTAAGGAAAATTTTCTATTATAAGAATAAATATTTCATAGAGGACATTGGGATGTGGAAACTTTAAGGGAAAATAAAAAAGATATGTAAGATTATTTCATATTTATTTAAAAAAGCTTTTTCATATTTATTTAAAAAAGCTTAAAAGTAATACATAGTAGAATACATCTTAATCTACGAGTATAAAAAGTTTCAAATTAATCTTTCTACTATAAAAATATATTTAGAAACTAGTGAACATCTTAATTAAAAAGTATTACAATTTAGCAAATAACTTTGAAAATTTAAAATTAAAGTTAAAGAGAAAATTATCTAAAAACTTATAATTATATAAATTCTAGAAGGCATCCACCTAAAGATTTGACGAAGACTTCTCTATTAACTAATTCTGACTCTATGTTGAGAAGCGCCTCTGGCTTCTCCAGTAATAAAGAATTAACTTTACTTGGAAGAAAATTGTCAAAACTACTGTCTAATTCAAGAACAATTTTTAAGCCGTATTTAGTGGATACCTTTTTTAATGAGGTTATCTTATACTGTTTATTTAGCTCCAAGTCCCGTAGTCGTTTTGTGGGCAGGTATGATGGACTTCTCGCTGCTTCATTTATGAGGTCCATGACTGAAAAAAGAAATGATAAATTATTATTTATATTTTTTTTTATAGAATTACTTACTTATTTATTCTGACGTATCGGAACTTTCAGGGGTTGAATATTGCTCTCTCAAGTCTTCCACCCAGCGGTATAAAGCGCAAACTATTTCAACTGAACAATTCTGTTTCCACCCGGGACAATGATTAATGCAGGCTAGCGGTCGTATAAATCCAGGAGTTCTTATAGATGGACAACCCAAATCCTCCAAGTTTCTTATATTATCGAAATAGGGTTGCAGCCAGTGTTTTTTGTGTTCACCTTTGACCCAAATTGTTAATAACGACCCCTGCGCTTTTTCTTTCAATTTGTCGAAAGCCGTTGACAGGTATGAATACGGCACCTCTCCGTGTTCCCAATGAATTCCGTGCAGATTGGATTGTAAATATCTATTTAAAATTTTTACATTCTGGTCTAAATCACTCCAATCACAGGGTGGTTGAAATGTCGCAACGTACGGCACCGGATTTAATGCATTAGGATCTATATAAGCAATTTCTTTAAATATAAAATTGCCGTTGTTATCTTTAAAACCTTGTGTATCTACAATTAGTTCCATGATAAGTTATATACTGGAAATGTAGATAACATTATTTGAATATTATTCAAGAAAAAAGTAGAGTTAATATAATAGTGTTAAAAGTTAGAGTGAAAGATGTGATAATAACTTATTAATTCATAATACATGCAATGTAAAAAATTAAAGTCCCTACGGAGAGATTGAAAAGTTAAAGTACAATAGCTGAGAAAATCTTAGAAAAAAAAATATGAACTCATTATATGTGAAAAAGTTAAAGTAAGAGATGTGAAAATAAATTATAAATTCATGATACGTGCTATGTAAAAAATTAAAGTCCCTAAGAAGAGACTGAAAAGTTAAAGTTCAACAGCTGAGAATATCTTAGAAAAAAATATGAATTCATTAAAGTAAGAAATTTTAAAGTAACTTATAAATTCATGATACGTGCTGTGAAAAAATTAAAGTCCCTACAAAGAGACTGAAAAGTTAAAGTTTAATAGCTGAGAATATCTTAGAAAAAAATATGAATTCATTAAAGTAAGAAATTTTAAAGTAACTTATAAATTCATGATACGTGTTATGAAAAAAATTAAAGTCCCTACAAAGAGACTGAAAAGTTAAAGTTTAATAGCTGAGAATGTCTTAGAAAAATTAATAATTTATAAATTCACTATACGTGCTATGTAAAAAATTAAAGTCCCTAAGAAGAGACTGAAAAGTTAAAGTTCAACAGCTGAGAATATCTTAGAAAAAAATATGAATTCATTAAAGTAAGAAATTTTAAAGTAACTTATAAATTCATGATACGTGTTATGAAAAAAATTAAAGTCCCTACAAAGAGACTGAAAAGTTAAAGTTTAATAGCTGAGAATGTCTTAGAAAAATTAATAATTTATAAATTCACTATACGTGCTATGTAAAAAATTAAAGTCCCTAAGAAGAGACTGAAAAGTTATAAAGAATTTGAAAGTTAATGCTAAAATATAATATAAATCTATATTCATCCTATAGCAAACTCAAAGCCTCAATTTGTGAACGTTTTAATCGTACATTAAAAAACAAAATGTGGAAAAACTTTAGTTTACAAGGCAGTTATAAATGGATAGATATTTTGCAAGACCTAACTTTACAGTATAATAATACTAAGCACCGAACGATTGGTATGAAGCCCGCAGATGTTAATTCTACAACAGTTAATAAAGTTTATAATCGTTTATGCATTCATCAGAAAACCTCTAAACGTCCTTGTAGGCGTGCAAAATTTAAACTTGGTGATAAAGTTCGAATAAGTAAAAATAAAACTGTTTTCGAGAAAGGATATACACCAAACTGGTCTACAGAAATTTTTACAATAAATAAAGTATTACCTACATCACCATTTACATATCATTTGAAAGATTATCAAGATAAACCAATCGCTGGCGGATTCTATGAAGAAGAACTTATGAAGACTAAATATCCTGATATTTACTTAGTAGAAAAAATTATAAAAAAACATGGCGATAAAATTTATGTAAAATGGTTAGGTTTTGATAAGTCTCATAATAGTTGGATAAAAAAAAGTGATTTATGAATAAATAAAATTGTAAATAAGATGAACTAATTGTTTTTATTTAATACCTATTTCCTTACATTTTTTTACAAGAATTGGATGCAAAATTTCATTAACTTTATCAATTCTTCTCCTAAAACGTTCTCTGTCACAAGCAATTTGTTCCCATTCTCCACACCGAGCCTTATGATATGCAAACCTCCACGCATGCATTACATGAACAGTTAGCTTTTCATCAAAATGTACATTCTTTTTAACACGCATTGGACACCTAAAATAATAAATTTCTATATTACATATGTAGAATATTTACTATAAATTAATATATAAATTACTATTATACAAAAAAATATACTCACTTATTATTTATTTTATAATGACCCCATGCTAAAGTATCTATATTATTGTCTTGAACATATCTTTTATCATCATATGGACTTAAGGCAATCTTTAACTGCTTTATAGTTTCTACATTATGGAGTCGGGATCTTATGGAATACTGTTGTCGTTTTTTAATAGATAAATCTTGCAAACAATCTACAAAATCATCAAACTTTATAGTTTTTTTAACAACTGAAACCTTAATACCTTTTATTTTTTTCATATGATCTTGACCATAAACGCGAGTACTGTACATTTTACTTCTTAAGCCAACGAATTCTGTAAGAATCTGACCATTACACTCATCTTTCATAAGACCAACAATTTTTTATTTGCATGAGGCATATTAGAGATGTTTTCACTGGGATAGTCTGAAGTATCAAACTTTGAGAGATTTTTTTCATATCAGCATAAAAATCATCACATTCAACAGCATAAATCAAGCTGTCTGTGTCTGTATAAAGAAGCTTACAATTTTCTTTATACATTTTTTTCATATAACTATAATGAAAATCATAAATCAGAGTTTTAGAAATGTCTAAAACTGAAAGTCCAACGTAAATTGGTTTATCTAACAAAACTTCAACTTTTTTAAGCTGGATAGCTACTAAATTTTCATCAAAAATACTAATACTATGAAAAAGGGGACTTGATATTTGTGCTTCTACGCCATACCTTCCAGCCCATTTAGTTGATAGCTTGACATCAACACGTTTTCTTACATTCTCCATAGTTTTACCATATACAGCATTATTCATCAATTTGAAAAAGTTTTTTTCAAAATCAGTTCTTGCTAACGCCCTCATATTACTATTTAAATTGATGTAAGACTTAAGCCATGGAGATTGTTTAAATTTCAATACTTTATGAATTTTAACAAGCTGAAGTCCATTTTTGACAGCTTGTTTAAGTGATCGATAGTGTATAACATAATTTTTTTTATACGAAAGTGTAGCCAAAAGTTTTTCCTGTTTTGATCCCGGTGGTTTTGCTTGCTCAGGACAAAAAGGTAAGTCGTTATGAATGTCATGTATTTCTGAAGGATATTCTAAATCTACTTCTAAAATGTACCCGTAAGGTGCATCATCATCTATGAAAAAATCTAAATTTTCACAGTCGTCTATCCACTCAAAGGAATCATAAGGGAGACATTGAGTCATTGCTCAACCATATAAATTATTAGCATCTAAATATATTAGATATGTATTTTCTTTATTTTTATCATAATTTTCAGTCATATATTTATGATTTGCAGCTGCGTAGCGATGAGAGCACTGACTTAATCCACCTCTTATACCTCTTTCTATGAATAAAATCATATCTATATCAGTTAATAATTTTAATTGTATGCCAGTATACTTTAGCATTGCATCCCATGCAAATCCTGGAGTAGTATAATAATGAGCTGGATCTAAACCATATACGTTTATACTTTGATCACGAAAATTTTCAAAAACATCAGCTAATAATAAAACAGCTGTCTTCATATAAAGATCTGAATATTCTCCAAGGGTATGAATACTAAAGGTATTCCATACTTTTTGTGCATGTTCATAATCTTCATCAGATATGGTTGAACCATTTAGCACACTGAAAAATTTTGTTTTTTCAGGTAACTCAGTTTCATCCAACTTTTCCCACGAATCCAGGTACTCGTAAGGCAGAACGCCTTTCTTCGTTAAAAGACTGATTTTTTCTTTTTCTAAAGATGAAAACTCCTTTGAAACAATTTTATATTCACTTAAATATGAAGCTAATTTTTCTAAAGAAGATGGCATAAATCTAAATGAATCTACAAAGCGAAATTTAATATCACTTTTCTCAACATGTTTTGTAAAAGAAATATACTTCTCCTTAGTCAATGGAAGTAAATCAACATCACCTTTCATATAATTCGATATATCATTAATTATAAAGTGAGCATCATAACCACTTAAGTTATGAAATATCACAGGAATCGTTCTTGAATCTTGATAATTCAAATTACAGTTAGCATGAGCAGGACCGCGATATTTTCCTGAGAGATGACAATGATCTCTTACCTTATCACTGTTTTCTAATAATTTGTTACAAATGTGACAAATTTTTGAATTGAAATAATTAATCATTTCTATCGGTGTTAAAATTGGCATAGATCGTGGGTTTGTATATAAATTAGTAATACGGTCATGTATTACCTTCAATTCACTAGCAAACCACATAGCTGGTTTAACCCCACGATAAAATCTATATTCAGATAAAGAGTCATCAAAATTGCACTTCAAATAATATCCTATACTAAACATTTCATGTTTTTGAAACGATAAAGTATTAGCCAAACCTTCATCTTCCTGGTTTTCTAGTACAGGCTTTAACAGACATTCACAATCTGCATATATTGTGAATGGTAATCTTTCTTTATAATTAAAATTTTTAAAATAGATGATATCTTTACCTTTTATAGGAAGTTTCACCTTGCAATCATTAATATTCTTACATATTCTTTCATGCTCTTTTACATTATTTTCATTAAAGAAAAAATTTAAACATCTATCACATATATATCGCTTCTTTTTTCTATGTGATAAACTTCCTCCTACTAGACGTGATAAATTTTTTATATATATGTAATTTGATTTCAGCTGTTCCTTAATTGTTTTTTCTAATAAAAGAAGATTTACATGATTTTCTTTTTTTTCATGTGTCAAATAAAAGGGAATCACATTTTTCTCATGCAATCCGAAGACATTAACCGATATTAAAGGGTTTTGTTTTTCAAACTTGAAAATTTTTTTTATCGTAACAGGGAATTCTATACCTGTCATATTTAAATTATTTTCATACTGAAGATAATTGCTAACCCTGTTAGGATGATTTTTACGGTTTACTGGATACAAAGCAGATAATATTGCCCATTTAAAGCATTGATTATCTTTGTTTTGAATATTAATGCAGGCATTTTTTTTATCTAAAAATGGTGGTAAAGGTAAATATGAATTACCACTGCGCAATGGATTGAACTTATTCATATTAATTTGAATATTAATAATAGAATTTAAAGTCCATCCAGAATCTTTTTCTTGAAATTCTTCTACCTCAGCCAAAAGTTTATTTAAAACATGATTATCAAACCATTCACTTAAAGATGTACCTAAAACCACTTCAGCGTTTGGCGTATTGAAATGTTTTGTTTCAATACTTTCCTGTGAATCTTCATTTACATCAGAAGAAAGTTTCTTGAATGAACAAGATAGTACAGTGTTAATTTTCATGGCACATCGAATATCTTTCAAAATTTTCTTCACTTGTTGGCAGAACAATACTGAGGCGTCCTTTAAAAAGGTTGATATATCTATATGTACAAGATTTGCAATTATACTAGTTCTCACCCTTTTATTAAAAGCACTTTCAATATCAATCCAACGAACTCGATGCTCGATTTCATCCGTTTTTAAATCTGGTACTATTCCATAACCAGTTTTTCCTTCAAGCTTTGCTTTGATACTCTCAATCCTTGCTATGGCGTATAAAATAGATTGTTTTTGAGCTGTTGTCAGCGTTCTTTTTCTCAATAATTCCCGAAGACTATCTAATGATAAAACACATTGTTCTACCCATTGTTCAATAACTTCGGAATCCATAGATTTATATATTAAAATATTTTCCACCTCTTCAAAAATTTTCACATGTTCCTGACAAAGATCTTTAACTTCATCCATTTTTTCAAATTAAAAAAAGACTTTTTTTTCGTAAGTGTATTCTGAAAATTAAAAAATTATGTTATCATTTTAAATAATTATTGATAAAAAAAAAGGTGAAGAGAAATTAAAATAATCAATGATTTTGTATAATATTAGATCAGCATTTGATAATATAGAAACAGTTTAGTTGTATTAGGCAGTTATAATTAGATAGTATTTTATAAGATTTAACTTACATTATAATAAAATTAAAGATTAAATGATTGGTATAAAGCCTTATGCAATACTTTTAAAATCTTAGCAGACGACGTGGCAGTGGGCCACAAGTGAGGGACGCGTGAGTGAGAGGTACATAGTGAGAATGTAGAGTGGGAGGGGGAGGGGGATACTATCTACTCGAAGAGTTCATATATGCCCCCGTAGGGTATAAGAAATGATGCGTGGTAATTATTTTATTAAATATATTTTATTAAATATATTGAGAGAAGAGGCGTAATTGAATGCCTGAAACGTTGACAAGGTAGATCATTGAAATCATACAAAATTAATTAATAGTTTTAATACAATAATGATTATGCCAAATATAGTGTAAATATTATAAAAATTATTTATATACTATAAATAGTGAAATACTATAAAAAAATTATACATAAAATACTATATAAACTTAATTAAACTTAACTAACTCGCGAATTTCATTTTTTAATGTTCGCTTCTCCGTTTTCTCTTTTTTTTAAGGAGAATTTCATTTTTTAATGTTTGCTTATCCGTTTTTCTCTTTTTTTTAGGGAGAATTTCATTTTTTAATGTTTGCCTATCCGTTTTAGGTTCTTCTATATTTAATATTTTTTCATTTCTGCACGAACTTGATAGTCTATGGTAGGATTATGCGCAGGATTCGGAATTGTTATTAGCTTCGCGGGCGGTGGAGAATTCAATAAATTTAAATCGAATGATTGTGGACTGTATGGCTCTAACGGTGGCGTTGACCAGCTACCAAATTCAAACGTAAACGATTCTGGCGTATAGCTCTCCCTTAGCGGAGAAGGTGGTAAAGGTATTTCTTCTATGATATTGAATGACTCCGAGGGTTGATCTATTGGTGAAATTACTTCGGGTAAAGGTCTAACTATTGGAAGAAGTTTTTTAAATATATTGGATGTTTTTTCTTGCTCCTGGTTTTGGACTAGAAAAACATTTTCACTACTTTCCACATGGTTTTGTGATGAATTGAGCTGAAAATAAAAAATATATATTTATAATAAAATATATAGCATATGTATCATAAAAAAATATTATATTGCTTACCACTTCATTTCTGCGTATACTATACACTACAGGTGATTGCGGTGATTCTTCCTACAAATAAGCATACTTTTTTAATATAATTTAATTAGAAAAATTATGCATTACTTTATAAAAAGATAAAATATTACATTATAATAAAACACTGTTATGGTATCTATCAAATCATAAAATTTTTTCAAATACGATAAAATCTATGACTATAATTTTTAGGTAGTTTTGAAAAAATAAATAAAAAAAATTATAAATTTACGTTAAAATGATAGAGAAAATTGCAATATTTTCATAAAAGCTACAATTTCGCAATTCGCTAAAATAATAATAATTTATTTTGAAACTAATAATAGTTTTTAAACTTACCTGATAGTCCTCACACTCATTCAAAACTTCATAACATAGCGTTGGTAGATTTCTTACAATTCTCGGGTCCTTTCTATGATCTTCTGCAAATGGACATATTTCAGGAAGATCTATAGTTTTTTCCTTTAACTTTTCCCACTCACATTTATGTTGTACACTATTTACAATGATTCTTCTGATTTCCGTCACATAGATCTCTGTACTTTTATACATTTTTAACTTTAAAAATTTTCCAAATCGGACGAAGTTGCTTGCGTGAACACTTCCTAAAGACTGAATCTTGTATATTATACGTAGCGAGAAAAGCAACGCTTTCAATATATAATGCCCTTTATAGAAAAAATTTGGATTTTGGAAAGATTTTCAATGGAGCACTTAGGGTCCTTTGTTTTATGAACGCTTCGAGAGTGACGCGCGGGTGGACGATATCGTTCACACATGTGCTGGCTCGCTAAACTGCCTTTCCGAAATTTTCTTGAATTTTACTTCTAAACTAATTCTTTATCGGTTGCTTCGCGAACTAACAATATTAATGATATTTTATTTAATCAATTGTTATTTGAATGAAGCCCTTTCATTTAGTCGAAAAGTATTACATATTTTTGGCTCATTTTTATTTTACAGAATAGTTTTACTTTATTGTTATGTAGAAATATATAATAATACATAATAGAATGTACTGTTTCATTTATAATTATCAAAGTTAATTATAGTTTGCTAAGTTCTAGTATTATACATTTGAATAAAAAATTTTAAATAAAATAAACACTTAATTGAAAAGGAATATTTGTGAAATATTGAAAAAATTTAAGTGGAAAAAGAATAATGAACTTGAGAAAAAAAAAAAGGTTTAAATTAATTTATATTAACTTACCAATTCGTTTTGAACTTAACTAGTGAAAAGATAGACTTCTGCAGCAACTATCGGTATATTAGATGAAAATCTTTCAAGCTATTTTCAGACGGTAACGAAAAAATACTCTCAAAGCTCAGTAGCACTTGTCAACTTGAAATAATGAGATGTATCTAAAAAATGTTCAAGTATTATAAACTAATAGCAAACCATTAAAAAAAAATTTAATTTTATAGAACTATAAATGATAAAGTATTAGAGAATTGAAAATTATATATGTTAATACGTTGAAAAGACGAAGTTATTATAATCGAAAACTTTAAGTTACATTAATATAATGAAGAGAAAAACTGAATCATTATAAGTTAAACTATAGATCAATAAGCTGTAAGGATTGTATATTAATAAGCTGAAAATCAAAAGTAATTATATGAAATACTTACGTTTGGTAAGGAGACTAAGCCTCATGGGACTGACGCGCAGCCTTTTATCCACTGTCGGTATATAGGTGCGCATGCGCGACAGTTTAAAGATTGATAGATGGCAGTGCACCTGCACGGTATAGTTATTCATTTTAGATTAAAGAAGAAAGATCTATAGATGATCGTATGCACATGCGTGGTAACGTAAAAGATTCATAGATGAGTGAGGAAAGATTGGTAGGTGACGAACTGCGCATGACCGAGAAACTTTTAAGTTTGGGCTGATAAAAAGTATTTACAAACATTTCCTTACTATAAAGGTTAGGCGAGCTGGGTCCTAGCCACTCGTTTCTTTTTCTTATTTCAGCTCTAATACTTTTAATATAGCATTCTTACAGGTCTTTAATAATTTCTTCTTTCAGGACTTATAATTTAAAAGTTTTAAAGTCTTGAATCTTAATACAACACTTTTCTTACAGTTATAAAAGGTAAATTCATTTGTCGAATTAATTCTAAGTTATTTTCACGTCTCATACTTAAACTTTTTCACACTATTCATATTATAAGTCCCTTAGGCATCTTATACTTACTAGTTTAAACTTTCAGATACTTTAACTTTTTACGTATAATGAATTCATATTTTTTTTAAGATATTCTCAGCTGTTGAACTTTAACTTTTCAGTCTCTTCGTAGGGACTTTAATTTTTTACATAGCACGTATCACGAATTTATAAGTTATTCCTTTTTCTAAGATATTCTCAGCTATTGAACTTTAACTTTTCAGTCTCTCTGTAGGGACTTTAATTTTTCACAGCACGTATCATGAATTTATAAGTTAATTTCAAATCACTTTCTTTAATGAATTCATATTTTTTCTGAGATATTCTCAGCTGTTGTACTTTAACTTTTCAGTCTCCTCGTAGGGACTTTAATTTTTTACACAGCACGTATCACGAATTTATAAGTTATTCATTTTTCTAAGACATTCTCAGCTATTGAACTTTAACTTTTCAGTCTCTTTGTAGGGACTTTAATTTTTTTCATAACACGTATCATGAATTTATAAGTTACTTTAAAATTTCTTACTTTAATGAATTCATATTTTTTTCTAAGATATTCTCAGCTGTTGAACTTTAACTTTTCAGTCTCTTCTTAGGAACTTTAATTTTTTACATAGCACGTATCGTGAATTTATAAATTATTAATTTTTTCTAAGACATTCTCAGCTATTAAACTTTAACTTTTCAGTCTCTTTGTAGGGACTTTAATTTTTTCACGGCACGTATCATGAATTTATAAGTTACTTTAAAATTTCTTACTTTAATGAATTCATATTTTTTTCTAAGATATTCTCAGCTGTTGAACTTTAACTTTTCAGTCTCTTCTTAGGGACTTTAATTTTTTACATAGCACGTATCATGAATTTATAATTTATTTTCACATCTCTTACTTTAACTTTTTCACATATAATGAGTTCATATTTTTTTTTCTAAGATTTTCTCAGCTATTGTACTTTAACTTTTCAATCTCTCCGTAGGGACTTTAATTTTTACATTGCATGTATTATGAATTAATAAGTTATTATCACATCTTTCACTCTAACTTTTAACACTATTATATTAACTCTACTTTTTTTCTTGAATAATATTCAAATAATGTTATCTACATTTCCAGTATATAACTTATCATGGAACTAATTGTAGATACACAAGGTTTTAAAGATAACAACGGCAATTTTATATTTAAAGAAATTGCTTATATAGATCCTAATGCGTTAAATCCGGTGCCGTACGTTGCGACATTTCAACCACCCTGTGATTGGAGTGATTTAGACCAGAATGTAAAAATTTTAAATAGATATTTACAATCCAATCTGCACGGAATTCATTGGGAACACGGAAAGGTGCCGTATTCATACCTGTCAACGGCTTTCGACAAATTGAAAGAAAAAGCGCAGGGGTCGTTATTAACAATTTGGGTCAAAGGTGAACACAAAAAACACTGGCTGCAACCCTATTTCGATAATATAAGAAACTTGGAGGATTTGGGTTGTCCATCTATAAGAACTCCTGGATTTATACGACCGCTAGCCTGCATTAATCATTGTCCCGGGTGGAAACAGAATTGTTCAGTTGAAATAGTTTGCGCTTTATACCGCTGGGTGGAAGACTTGAGAGAGCAATATTCAACCCCTGAAAGTTCTGATACGTCAGAATAAATAAGTAAGTAATTCTATAAAAAAAATATAAATAATAATTTATCATTTCTTTTTTCAGTCATGGACCTCATAAATGAAGCAGCGAGAAGTCCATCATACCTGCCCACAAAACGACTACGGGACTTGGAGCTAAATAAACAGTATAAGATAACCTCACTAAAAAAGGTATCCACTAAATACGGCTTAAAAATTGTTCTTGAATTAGACAGTAGTTTTGACAATTTTCTTCCAAGTAAAGTTAATTCTTTATTACTGGAGAAGCCAGAGGCGCTTCTCAACATAGAGTCAAAATTAGTTAATAGAGAAGTCTTCGTCAAATCTTTAGGTGGATGCCTTCTAGAATTTATATAATTATAAGTTTTTAGATAATTTTCTCTTTAACTTTAATTTTAAATTTTCAAAGTTATTTGCTAAATTGTAATACTTTTTAATTAAGATGTTCACTAGTTTCTAAATATATTTTTATAGTAGAAAGATTAATTTGAAACTTTTTATACTCGTAGATTAAGATGTATTCTACTATGTATTACTTTTAAGCTTTTTTAAATAAATATGAAATAATCTTACATATCTTTTTTATTTTCCCTTAAAGTTTCCACATCCCAATGTCCTCTATGAAATATTTATTCTTATAATAGAAAATTTTCCTTAAAAACTAACTTGTTTAAATATTTTAAAGTTTCTTTTGAATTTAAAAATAGTCATTTGATATTGTTAATATAAATTTCATTGAATTGCTCATCATTAACTTTTTAAAATTTCTATGAACTTATAAAATATCTTTGTAGAATCTTATACAATATAAAATATACTGATTGAATATACTAAGATAAAATATACTTATAAAATATACTGATAAAATATACTTATAAAATATAAGACTACTTATAATTAACAAATAACACTATATGAATATTATAAAAATATTCTATATTCACTTACAACATAACATCACATGAGGGCCCCATGCCCCCTGCAACATGACATACGTACGCATTTTATCGATGGAGTAAATATTCAATGCGCCCTCTACAACCGGGCCTCTCGCATGGTGACTTTGCACCCTACCTTACCGACGGACGGTAAGTAGTGCTCGGTGGGTAAGTGGCGCGGGAGCCGCTCTGGCGCGGTAGCCGCGCTGGCGCGGAATATAAGACTACTTATAATTAACAAATTTTAACACTATATGAATATTATAAAAATATTCTATATTCACTTACAACATAACATCACATGAGGGCCCCATGCCCCCTGCAACATGACATACGTACGCATTTTATCGATGGAGTAAATGTTCAATGCGCCCTCTACAACCGGGCCTCTCGCATGGTGACTTTGCACCCTACCTTACCGACGGACGGTAAGTAGTGCTCGGTGGGTAAGTGGCGCGGGAGCCGCTCTGGCGCGGTAGCCGCGCTGCCCCTACTTGAATATACTAAGATAAAATATACTTATAAAATATAAGACTACTTATAATTAACAAATAACACTATATGAATATTATAAAAATATTCTATATTCACTTACAACATAACATCACATGAGGGCCCCATGCCCCCTGCAACATGACATACGTACGCATTTTATCGATGGAGTAAATATTCAATGCGCCCTCTACCGGGCCTCTCGCATGGTGACTTTGCACCCTACCTTACCAACGGACGGTAAGTAGTGCTCGGTGGGTAAGTGGCGCGGGAGCCGCTCTGGCGCGGTAGCCGCGCTGCCCCTACTACTTAAACACTTCATTTAACACATCATACCGCTACTTTATTTCACTTATTATACAAAACATTTTATTATATCTGATCTGAAAACTTGCACTGACTTCACTATAATTATATTATAAATATGTCTTGAAAAATATTGTGTCGTAAATAATAATATATTTTCCCCATAGTAATATTGGTTTGGTTTTTCTATCTTGAGTAGTACGTGTCTGTTCTTGTATTAAAATAACTTTTTCTTGTTCATTAATAATAACTCCAAAGGTCATGAGGGCACTCGTTCATTTTTGCTAATTCAAAATTTTTCAGACAGTACACAATTAGAACTCCTCAAGATTATTGGCTATAATTATATATATCTTCAAAATGACTCGAAAAAAATCTTCTGGTATGATATCTGTAAAAATAAAAAATCTCACAAAGTATCAAGTTTAAAAAAATGATTTTAGCCATTTAACATTTAGCTAGTAAGTACTTATCTAATGAAAGTTATTTTCCCCATTGATTTATAGACGAATAGATCACTTTTTCTCATCACCAGTTGACAACTTGAGATCTTTCAAATGCATAACTAATTAACTAACTCACGAAATGATAACATTTGTATATAAAAAAATACTGACATGTTGTATGTAAGGTTAGATCGATCAGATACGGGTGTGTATATATATATATATATATAGATATACAAGCGTAAGATAGACGACAACAACCGGAAGTGTCGTAAGAACTGCAAACCGGACGCCGGAATAAGGAGAAGAAAAGTATAAAAGGAAATCGCACATAAAAAAATTCAGCTCTCTATATCTTCTGAACGAGATAATCTTTTTAAATAAAATGTTTTGATTTGAGTAGAGCAATGAAATGGCTTTCGATTAAGAGGGATATGTTATATAGTAAAAACTAACGCAATATACGTAAAAGCGCATTGAATTTTTCGTACACCCATTTCAATGTATATGTAGCACGGGTCGCTCCTTTAGGCTCCTTCTATACTTTCCTTCGGAGCGCTCCCGCGCTCCTTGATTACTAAGTCATTTGGTAAAACAATTAAACGTGTTGTTAAAAACACTTGTGTTCAATATATGTTTACTTTAGGAATTCCAAATATTTCTTAATTCATGTAATTTACTTGTTATTTATGGAGATATTGTATATTTTACATGAAGTTCGAGAAATGCGGTTTCCGTTTACTGGAATCGCCTGCACGAGTTCTCAATCAATTTTTTTCACACTTCGTGCGCAAAGTGTCCACTTTGCGCACGCTCGAGTAAAAGAGTTCGATACGCAAGTGAGAAAGTGCTTTATCCTCGCGTGGCCTTTTCACCCTCACTTCGCTCGAGCGCAAAAGTCCACACGAGGATAAAATCACTTTTTCGCACTTGTATCGAAAATAACTATTTCGGCAGTGTATGAGAGAAAATTGTAGAGATGGGAAGTAAACACTTGTTTCTGGTGCCGCTTATACATGTATGTATCATATATGACTGCAAATATCTCCAGAGAAAATATACATCAATTATGCGTTTAGATATATTGTCTCACCAAGAAAATAAAATGAAATATGTAGATTTTCAAGCTTTGAATTCTAATAACTTAAAAACGTATCGTCAAAACGTTGTCAAATGTTTTTCAATAATTTCAAGTATTTCTTTTTTATCAATATTGCAAGATCCGATTTTTTCTTATTAATTAAAATGTATACTATCACCAAGTTGAGAACCGGCATTGCATGTTAAAGCCTGTAACTTTGGAGCTTAATATTTTTATTTTGAATCATCAGAATGAATTGAAATTTGGAACACTTATATCTATACTATTATAATGAATAGATATATTAATTTTCGTAATTATTGCAAGAAGACGCATTTTAGGATGAAGAGCCTTAACAAAATTTTTCCACTTAACAATTCGAGAAATCATATTTTTTGGCTCTCTGGCTGAAAGTACCGATATTGCTCCCGGCGCCCGCGCCCGATCGCAAAGGTTGTATTTTTAGCCTCGCCAAGCAAACAAAGAAAAATAGTATACGGGCAACGGAAGAAAATAAAGAATACCTTAGACCGCATTTTTGTCACCCTGGCCTTCGGATCTGGTGACAATTTACATGCGATCTAGGACATTCTTTACTTTTACTCCCTACATGCGTAATATACTATTTCTACACTACAATCAGTGTGGGAAATACGAATTTCCCGCATACTTTTACAAAGTAAATATTCTTATTTCGTTATGAAATATTCATTCTCTATTATTCTATTCCATATTGTACCTCATTGAAAAAAAATCTTTATATAAAAGATCGGGAGATTAAACGTTATAAAAATGTATTAAAATATTAAAAACATTTTAGTTTTTAAGATTAGAAACAAGCTTGAGAAGAATGCTTAAAAATGAGATTTGTAGGATATTTTTACTATTTACTATAAAAAAAAAAATTATTAAAATAAAGTCTGCATTATTTTTATCATGCCAAGACAAACTTAAAAATTAGATTCTGAATGTTATGAAAATAAAAAAATAGTTATGGCTATTATTTATTTTTTCATCTATATTTAGTAACGCAAAATATTTTAATACTGTTGAGATACTCGGATGGGACACAGGGCTTCTTCAAATAAGCCACTCAAATAGAACAGTAACAACGTTTATTAACACTCAGTAACTTCAGTACAGCTCTCTCTCTCTCTCTCTCTCTCTCTCTCTCTCTCTCTCTCTCTCTCTCTCTCTCTCTCTCTCAATACAACCGTTCACGACGGAGGACGACAACCGAGTGCTGCTCCTGCTCGCTCTCGCTATACGCTTTCCTATATGTGTAAGGCGGCGCTACGCACGTACCTTCTCTCTCCCTGATGTAAATGTACCTTATATTCTAACAAACATATTACTTGATAAATCTAGCATTATAATGGGCTTGAAGTTTGCAGCGCTCGACTCGAGCACTTTCATAAATTTTTTTTTATTTTTCATTTCAGTGTTCTATTCGGTAAAAAACCGCAGAATAACACAAGAAATGTTGAAAATAACAATTCCCGAACATGCCCATACACAAAACAATCCTTAAATAAGAGATTGAGGCGAACGTGAGCATACAGCGTATGCGTGAACCTACACGAGATCTTATACCCCGCCTAATTTTTAATATGTTTGTCAGTGTAACAATACAAGCTTCAAAAAAAATTAATACGTAAATCGTATGTCCAGAAAACCCTGCTTTGAATGGGAGATTGGGGCGATATGAGCGCATACAGCGTACACATGAACACATACACCATGACATATCGAAAATTCTATCTCCAAAACGAAGTCTTATACCACACAAAATTATTAATATGTTTTTTAGTGTAACAATACAAGCTTAAAAAAAATTAACACGTAAATCGTATGTCCGGAAAACCCTGCTTTGAATGGGAGATTGGGGCGATATGAGCGCAAACAGCGTACACATGAACACATACACCATGACATATCGAAAATTCTATCTCGAAAACGAGACCTTATACCACGCCAAATTTTTAATAAGTTTTTTAGTATAACAATACAAGCTTAAAAAAATTAACAAGAAAATCGTATGTCCGGAAAACTCTGCTTTGAAGGGGAGATTGGGGCGATATGAGCGCACACAGCGTACACATTAACAGATACACCATGACATATCGAAAATTCAATCTCGCAAACGAAGTCTTATACCCCACCAAGTTTTTAATATGTTTTTTAGTATAACAATACAAGCTTAAAAAAAATTAACAAGAAACTCGTATGTCCCAAAAACCCTGCTTGAAAGAGGAGATTGGTACGATACGAGCAGATAGCGAGAATACGTGAAAAGGATGATCTATCGAAAATTCTATCTCGAAAACAAGATCTTATACCCCGCCTAATTTTTCATATGTTCTTTAGCATAATAATACAAGTTTAAAAAAAAAATGGCAGCAAAATTGTATGTCCGGAAAACACTGCTTTGAAGGAGAGATTGGGGTGATACGAGCGTATACCGAGTATACGTGAACACATACACCGGGACATCAAAAATTCTATCTCGAAAACGAAGCCTTATACCCGGCCAAATTTTTAATATATTTATTAGTATAACAATAAAAGCTTAAAAAAAATTTACAAGAAAATCGTATGTCCGGAAAACCCTGCTTTGAATGGGAAGTTGGGGCGATACGAGTGGATAGCGAGTATACGTGAAAAGGATGATCTATCGAAAATTCTATCTCGAAAACGAGATCTTATAGCCCGCCAAATTTTTAATATCTTTTTTAGTATAATAATACAAGCTTAAAAAAAAATTTACAAGAGAATCGTATGTACGGAAAGCTCTGCTTTGAATGGGAGATTGGGGCGATATGAGCGCATACAGCGTACACATGAGCACATACACCATGACATATCGAAAATTCTATCTCGAAAACGAAGTCTTATTCCCCGCCAAATTTTTAATATCTTTCTTAGTATAATAATACAAGCTTAAAAAAAATTAACAACAAAAACCGTATGTCCGGAAAATCCTGCTTGGAAGGGGAGATTGGGGCGATACGAGCGCATACCGAGTATACGTGAACACCTAAAGGATGATCTATCGAAATTCTATCTCGAAAACGAGATCTTATACCCCGCCTAATTTTTAATATGTTTGTCAGTGTAACAATACAAGCTTCAAAAAAAATTAATACGTAAATCGTATGTCCAGAAAACCCTGCTTTGAATGGGAGATTGGGGCGATATGAGCGCATACAGCGTACCCATGAACACATACACCATGACATGTCGAAAATTCTATCTCGAAAACGAAGTCTTATACCCCGCCAAATTTTTAATATGTTTTTTTGCATAATAACACACGCTTAAAAAAAATTAAGAAGAAAATCGTATGTCCGGAAAAGCCTGCTTGGAAAGGGAGATTGGGGCGATACGAGCGCATACCGAGTATACGTGAACACCTAAAGGATGATCTATCGAAAAAAAAAATATCGAATACGGAATGTGACATAGAAGCCCAAACTACATTATTTCAATATATCATCTATTCACAGCGGATTTTTTTCATAATTAGGATTCATCCTACGAGGTTTTCCGATAGATTGTACCCACTCTGTACAGACATAACCCTTGACGAATGCCGGATGGTCGAGGCAGGAAAAAAGTACGACACTGAAATTAGCAGCTGAGACTTGGCAGCTGCCAAGGACAAATATGGCATAGGTGGGCGCCCCGAATCAAATTTTTTCAATTATTGTAATGGTTGACATATTAATAAACAAAATTAATCTAGAAAGTAACAAAAAATTGGTTTCGGGAGCCTCTAAAGCATGTTTATTACTAGTGACTGCCAAGTCTGAGCGGCAAACTTCAGCGTCGTGAAAAAAGTTTATAAGAGATTTACAGGAATAATGCATAGGTTATGTGTAATAGTAGGAAAAGGATCAATAGAAGTATGGAAGGATACATACTATAAGACTAATTATTAGGCTGCGTGGAAACCACAATTTCGTTTTTTTTTTTCATTATTATTTATTTAACTTATTACAATCTACATTGTGTTTACGTTTCAAGAGATTACCATTTCTTCGTCAGAAAGATTATTTTATAAAAAATGAGCTTTTGTTGTCAATAAAATTGTAACAAAAATTTCAAAAATGACTATAGAGTTCATAGTGAAAATTAATACAATCTAAATATGGCATTTTTTCTCAGTGTACTACAAAGTTTTGAATTATGACATATTCTAACTAAAAATATAAGTAGTACTAACGACTTGTTTTGATTACAGCTAAATGTGTAACCTCCAAATTTGTGTACTGTACGATTTTTCAATAAACTAGAGAAGCCTGGAGATGCTCACACAAACTATTCTTATGAGGACATAAGAATAGTCTTATGTCCTCATAAGACGACTGTCGTTTTCGGGGAATCACCGGAGGGATGCTTTTTTGGAAATTGGAGTAACGGAGTAAATGTGGTTTTGGCTGTTAATTCGGATGCACGCGTGAATGGAGGGGTTGTTTTTGAGGGAAATGGACATTTTGAAATCCATGACCTTTTTTTCCCCTTCAATAAAAAACATTCGATACTTATGGAAAGTTTATCAGCAAAAACTAGGTATATAAGAAAAGTGAACATTTTTGAGATTTTCAACAAATACTGTTTATGATTTTTGTATTGATAGTTAAATAATTACACGATAAAGCTAAATTTTTCGAAAGAAACTTGCGCTTTGAGAAACCCAATATTAATGGTTGATTTTTCACAGCGATAACAATAAATTAAAGTAATCTATATTATCGAAACAGCAAAAGCTTAGTTTAAAAATACTCTAATATGTATTTTAATTTTGGAAAATAATTTCCATAGGATACATTTACGTAAATTCTATCTACACACACACACACACACACACACACACGCATGCACGCACGCGCATTAGAAATCATCAGCTGAATATACCTATAAAGGACATGATTTGCTCCATAGACGTAGTAAGTGTAGACCACGGATTACAATGTACGATCGAGGCTCCTGTTAAAGAGTGAGCGCGAGAGTTATAGTGAGCTTCACTCACATTAATTTGAGAGTACTATTTCCTTACAATACTTTGTAAAGCCTGAGTTCCATGTGTAAAGCATTACTCTTTTCACACTAAAGCAAAAAGGAGTTTATTACATGAGAAAAATATATGTGAATGGCCGACGTTCTTGTAAGCATTTGAAAGAATAGTACAGAAAACTTAGTGGGTCTGAATTTTGCATCGTTGGAATGCAACAAAATAATTTTTTACAATTAATTAAAGATACTAGACAGTAACATTTTTAACTGAACGTTTTTCATTAAGTTATTTTATACTATAAAATACTAAATTTTCAGGCAAAACCAAAATTAATCAATATAACTTTGAAGTAAACTCAATTTTTTTTTATTTCGTTGCACTCTAATGTTGTAAACTTTAGACCCATAAAACTTATCTCTAGAGTATTTTTTTAACAAATATAATTGTCAAACTCGTACTTTTTCAGTGACAATTCTCACAAGGCTGTTCGTTTAATTGCATTTTTTGTTTAAGGTGGTTCTATTGGTTTCAAAATTTTCTAAAGGGCTACTGAAACTTTCCATAAATACCAATTAATACTTCAAGAAGATGTATCCGAAACTTCGGGTGACCTTGCCAAGAAAAAATTGGATGTTGAAGTGTGCACTAATTTAAAAGAATTTATTTCCTCAGTGGGGGTTTCTAAACAGACCAAAAGTCCATCTGGAATATGAACGTTTTTTATGGATGCAATATCTTTGTCAAACACACCCGTTTAGCTACGTACATTTTTTTGGGAGTGTACGTTTATAAGCCGTCTATTTTTAAAATCGCATTAGTCTTGGTAAAAGAACTTTTATCGGCTACTTTAATAACACGATCATCGTCATGATTTTTTTCTGAATGAAAATTGAGTGTGCAGTATCGAAGCCACGGGTTGCGTTACAAGAGTAATTTGCACCAATGCATGAGTTTGTAAAAATAAATATTTTTATAACAAAATTTTTTTAAGTTAAAAACACATTTGTTGTCCATCTTAACATTGTTTTTGTACATATATATACTTTTTTACTTTAGTGCATCGGCTGTAATTTTCTATAAAATTCGTATAAAAACTCATTGAAAAACTAAAACTGTGTATTTTCTCTTTGCGTACAAATCCTTTCCTTATATTGAATTTCACAATACCAGCCCTAAGCTGGTACATTTAATTATTTCATTCGTAAGTTCGACGTATATGCCGAGTGAACACCAAAAAGATTATTAAGACATAATCAAGCGGGATCAATGATATTTAGCGAATACGTTCCACCTATAAAGTTAATTACACTACAGATGACATAATATAAGTACGTCTCATTGATCGTGTATATACTCATTACACTCTTCAAGTGATCTTGAAGACACGCGTTTAAAGCATAAATACGCATTTATGTCACGCCTATTCGTGCCATTAGCAGTCAATTTTTGCACAGAGCAGTATCGCCCGAGAGATAGCGATAGCATTACGATACTAGTGGCATAAGTTGCACTTTACGGTACGGCGTGTATAAGCACCCCAGCGTAGTGAGTGTCTGATAAACTCTTCGTAAGTATCGAAACTTTTTTATTTTTGAGATTTTCAACAAATACTGTTTATGATTTTTGTATTGATAGTTAAATAATTACGCGATAAAGCTAAATTTTTCGAAAGAAACTTGCGCTTTGAGAAACCCAATATTAATGGTTGATTTTTCACGGCGATAACAATAAATTAAAGTAATCTATATTATCGAAACAGCAAAAGCTTAGTTTAAAAATACTCTAATATGTATTTTAATTTTGGAAAATAATTTCCATAGGATACATTTACGTAAATTCTATCTACACACACACACATACATACACACGCATGCACGCACGCGCATTAGAAATCATCAGCTGAATATACCTATAAAGGACATGATTTGCTCCATAGTGTAGACCGCGGATTACAATGTACGATCGAGGCTCCTGTTAAAGAGTGAGCGCGAGAGTTATAGTGAGCTTCACTCGCATTAATTTGAGAGTACTATTTCCTTACAATACTTTGTAAAGCCTGAGTTCCATGTGTAAAGCATTACTCTTTTCAGACTAAAGCAAAAAGGAGTTTATTACATGAGAAAAATATATGTGAATGGCCGACGTTCTTGTAAGCATTTGAAAGAATAGTACAGAAAACTTAGTGGGTCTGAATTTTGCATCGTTGGATCTATCGAAAATTCTATCTCGAAAACGAGATCTTATACCCCGCCAAGTTTTTAATATGTTTTTTAGCATAATAACACAAGCTTAAAAAAAATTAACAACAAAATCGTATGTGCGGAAAACCCAGCTTTGAAGGGGAGATTGGGGCGATATGAGCGCATACCGAGTATACGTGAACAGCTAAAGGATGATCTATCGAAAATTCTATCTCGAAAACGAGATCTTATACCCCGCCAAGTTTTTAATATGTTTTTTAGCATAATAACACAAGCTTAAAAAAAATTAACAACAAAATCGTATGTCCGGAAAACCCTGCTTGGAAGAGGAGATTGGCGCGATACGAGAGCATACCGCGTATACGTGAACAGCTAAAGGATGATCTATCGAAAATTCTATCTCGAAAACGAGATCTTATACCCCGCCTAATTTTTAATATCTTTTTTAGAATAATAATACAAGCTTAAAAAAAATTTACAAGAAAATCGTATGTCCGGAAAGCTCTGCTTTGAATGGGAGATTGGGGCGGTATGAGCGCATACAGCGTACACATGAACACATACACCATGACATATCGAAAATTCTATCTCGCAACCGAAGTCTTATACCCCGCCAAGTTTTTGATATGTTTTTTAGTATAACAATACAAGCTTAAAAAAAAATTAACAAGAAAATCATATGTCCGGAAAACGCTGCTTGGAAGAGGAGATTGGTGCGATACGAGCGGATAGCGAGTATACGTGATTAGGATGATCTATCGAAAATTCTATCTCGAAAACGAAATCTTATACCCCGCCAAATTTTTAATATGTTTTTAGCATAATAATACGAGTTTAAAAAAAAAATTACAAGAAAATCGTATGTCCGGAAAGCTCTGCTTTGAAGGGGAGATTGGGGTGATACGAGCGCATACCGAGTATACGTGAACACCTAAAGAATGATCAATCGAAAATTCTATCTCGAAAACGAGATCTTATACCACGCCTAAGTTTTAATATCATTTTTAGTATAATACGTAATATAAGCTTAAAAAAAATTGAGTATAAAATTTCATGTCCAGAAAACACTGCTGTGGAGGGAAGATGGAGGCGATGTGAATGTGTTTGATGTTCTGAACGTTCATCGTTAATGAAATATCCAGAAATTCCAGATTCGGTTTTTTTTTATGTTATTTGTTAAAGATATGCATAAAACATGGACAAACTGCAAAATAAGTTATTTCCAAAGTGATTATCCCCCCAAATCATCCCTAAAATCAACCGGACTAGACAATACATGATAAAAAAAAATTTATGCCAGCACTATTTCGTCGCGCGGTACGAAGAAAAGCCAACTTGGAAGTTACAGGCGAAGAAAAACCAAAAACAAGTCTAAGGAGAAGAAAAGTCAGTTTTGGTCCTCCCAGACGAAGAAAATCCAGTTTGACTTGTCTCAGACGAAAAAAAAGCCAGTTTTGACAAAAAATCCCAACTGCCGACATTTCGCGCGAGAAAAAAAGTTTAGTTCTGTTAGCGAAAATACTTTTACGTACGCGTATTGATAAATAATGTATATTGATAATTATGCTTGTAAATTTTAATTATCATAATAAAATTATGCGTCTGATGTTTGCAGCGTTGTAGCGCAACGAAATAAAAAATATTTGACTTTACTTCAAGTTTGTAATAATTAATATTAATTTTGCGTGTAGATTTATTATTTTATAGTATCAAATAAGTTTATAACAAAGATTTAGATAAAATGTCCGTTGTTTAATAACTTTAATTAATTGTAAAAAATTATTTCGTTGCACTCCAACGATGCAAACTTCAGACCCATATAAAATTACTCTTAATACTATTAATAAGTGGTACTAGGAATCGTGAATCAATGTACTGACAGTCAGTACATTGATTCAAGATTCAGTCTGTTCCTGGTTTACCATTGGCTTTGAACATATGTTTAAAGCAGTGCAACGCCGTTCATGAATTATAGTGTACTCGCACAATAGCAGGTTTACTGCGCTGTCAGATATATCCGAAAAAAAACCACGGCTCCGAGCTGCAGACGCGCATGAGCGCAGCCTTCCAAGCGTTTCACGCAGTAGTGCCGCCGGCTGGGGCTAATGCGTTCGGCGTTCCTAAGAGTTTTTCTGTGTAAGTATAGTATAATAAATGTATAATTACGCAAACACAATCATTTTTTAACGACTTATTGCAATGCTTTTGACAAATGTTCTGAGACAATGATAACAAAAAGTGGAATTATCAGTACACTGATTCGGGATTCCTAGAACCGCTTATTAATAGTATTAATAGTAATTGTATTGTAATAATTAAGATTTGCAAGTAAAATATACGACATTATTTATCAATACGCGTACGTAAAAGTATTTTTGCTAACAGAATTGTATTTTTTTTCTCCCGCGAAATGTCGTTAGTTGCGATTTTTCGTCCAGGGACGGCGAAAACTGGCTTTATTTCGTCTGAGATGAATCAAACTGGCTTTTCTTCGTCTGGAAAGTCCCAAACTGGCTTTTCTTCGCCTTAGACGCGTTTTTGGCCTTTCTTCGCTTGTAACTTCCAAGTTAGCTTTTCTTCGTACCGCGCGACGTTTTATACTGTTAAAATTCACCATTTTTTAAAAATTCCTTCCAAATGTTGGATTCTAAATCAAATTTTTTACTTTAAAAATAATAATTGGAAAAATTAAGGGATGCGAATAGCTTCAGTCAAAGGAGATATAAAAATCAAAGATTATGGCCCGTATCCAGTTAAAAAATATCAAATGGTTCAGTCTGTAGGTTACGGCAGGATACAAATTTAAAAATCTCAAGATCTTTGGATCAAATGGGTTTACAGACCTCTGATACGGTCAACTTCCTCAAAAATAAACTATATTTGTATTATATATATACATATACATATATATATAAAAAATATCATTACTGATCAAAACTTTTATTTTTTAGGTGAATCAAAAAAAAAATGTTAACTGTAGTTCCCCCTTAATATAATTAAATTAAATTTAAACATTAAAACACATTCAGTAAATTGATTTTATATACAGAAAGACATGTTTAAGGTATAGCAAAAAGATTTTTTGGTCGAAACATGGTTTAAGGCGATGATTATGAAAAAACTGAAAACCACTCCAAATTCGTTCCATAACTGGTACTTTTACCTTATACGAGCTATGAAAGCGCCCATAGTTGGAGCAAGTTTGAGAATCGGCAAAAGAGGGCCCGCACCGCTCGCGCGACTGCTACGCTCGAAGAAATATATATATAGGTATACCGTGCGATCAGTGCGTTGCGTCGAGGCGGAGTGGGGGAATCGGTAGAAGACGGTTCGGCTGGCGCAACTCACTAAAGTCGGCGGTGCTCGCTCCAAACTGTGTACAACGCGCGATCAGTTCCACGAATCGTTGCGGAGCGGGGGGAATCGAAGATGCGGCTTGGCCGCCGCTGGCTCGCGTAAATCCACGATGTGCTCGAACTATTAGACGTTTGACACTACCTCTGTGGACATCGAAGACAGGGGGGGGGGGGCAACAGCTCGGTTTGGTCGAATCCTCAAGCGCATGAACATAATGCGGCCGCACGAATGCTGCATCGGCGACGCCGACGCGCCTCGGCGGTGCTCGAAGGGGCTCGGAAGGATTCGCCGAATTGCCGCTGGCTGCAATGTTATAATATGAGAGCGAGAGACTGATTGCCTGCGCCGTTCACGAGCCGTTTTTCAGTTTCTATAGCGATTCTCTATGTCCCAGGCGCCGGAAAATTTGTCGCTTCTGTCTCCCCATGTAGCAACCTGCTGATGCAATTGGAAAAACTAATCATCGCTTTTTATAGTTTTTGATTCGTAGAATCTAAATTTAGATGTTACAATTTAACAAAATTGCAAGAACCCTCATTTAAATGCATTTGTTTATACAAATAAAAACAGTCTTTTGCGAACAGAATAATTCTTTCTTGGAAATTAAGGCAACTTTAAGATTAAAATGATCCTTTCATCATCTACAAAAGCCAAAGAGTTATAAAGAGTTATAAATTTTTAAAATATTAATTTTCAGTATTTGAGAGATTTTTAATAAAAGCCACAAAATTAAACATCTAGTAAAAATTATTACCGTTACTTATCGTTTTCCATCAAAAAAGGATGTGCATAGTTAAATATACTCAATATTATAAATAATTCACATTATTATACGAGTAAATCTCAGCAACTCTTAACATTTTGGGAACTCGAAAATAGCAGTCAAATGAACAAAAGCTCGAAATGATTGCCATCCAATAAAAAAAAATAAAAGTAACAATAATAAATAATGACAAATCAGTCCCAAACTGACGAGGGAAGTTTCACACGTCTGGATCACAGATCTGGATAAAACTTCAGGTTGTAATTTTGTGGCTTAAGAATTCACGGAAATTTCACCTTTTTTTAAACGACAAAACATAAAAAAGGAATTTAGCTTTGAAGAAACATATACAAGACAAAGTTTTTCTTAATCGTTCAGCCATCCTGAATATGAAAAAAATTATTTACAAGCTCTATTGAATACTATTATTTTTGGCGCTACTTACTAATCTAAAAATTAAGGAAAATTTTGTCTTTTTTTTCTAAACGACGACACTTATAAATATTGCCGTCTTCCTATTTGATCTTTGCATGCATAATTATCTAAACTGAAATTATATTACTTTAAAACTTATGGTTTTCAGTGTAGATAATTATTTACGCAAAGATGAAAAATAGACAGTTGTCAATATTTATAAGTCTTGTAGTTTAAATACAAGACAATATTTCCTTAATTTTTAGATTTAAAAGTAGCGCCAAAAAAGTATACCATTCAAAAATGCTTGTAAATAATTTTTTTCACATTCATAAAAAGGAATATTTTATTTCACATTCACAAAACATGAAAGAACAAGAAAAACTTAAAAGCGTGACTTCAAAACAATTATATAAGTAAAATTTATAAGTACTTGGTATACTCGGGAAGAAATTTCCGCCATAAAACTGTTAGTAAACTCATAAACGCTGGAGCCGAATTTTCGAAAGGCATTTCTCATTTTGCTCACAATTTCTTTTAAGCTTGTATTATTATACTAAAAATGATATTAAAAATTTGGCGGGGTATAAGACTTCGTTTTCGAGACAGAATTTTTAATGTCCTGGTGTATGTGTTCGTGTGTACGCTGTATGCGCTCATATCGCCCCAATCTCCCCTTCAAAGCTGGGTTTTCCGAACATACGATTTTCTTGTAAATTTTTTTTTAAACTTGTATTATTATGCTAAAAAACATATTAAAAATTAGGCGGGGTATAAGATCTCGTTTTCGAGATAGAATTTTCGATAGATCATTCTTTTCACGTATACTCGCTATCCGCTCCTATCGCCCCAATTTCCCATTCAAAGCAGGGTTTTCTGGACATACGATTTTCTTGTAAATTTTTTTTAAGCTTTTATTGTTATACTAAAAAACATATTAAAAATTTGGCGGGGTATAAGACTTCGTTTTCGAATAGAATTTTCGATATGTCATGGAATTTTCGATGTGTTCATGTGTACGCTGTATGCGCTCATATCGCCCCAATCTCCCATTCAAAGCAGGGTTTTCCGGACATACGATTTTCTTGTTAATTTTTTTTAAGCTTGTATTGTTATACTAAAAAACATATTAAAAATTTGGCGGGGTATAAGATCTCGTTTTCGAGATAGAATTTCCGATAGATCATCCTTTAGGTGTTCACGTATACTCGGTATGCGCTCGTATCGCCCCAATCTCCCCTTCCAAGCAGGGTTTTCCGGACGTACGTTTTGCTTGTTAATTTTTTTTAAGCTTGTGTTATTATGCTAAAAAACATATTAAAAATTTGGCGGGGTATAAGACTTCGTTTTCGAGATAGAATTTTCGATGTCATGGTGTATGTGTTCATGTGTACACTGTATGCGCTCATATCGCCCCAATCTCCCATTCAAAGCAGAGTTTTCCGGACATACGATTTTCTTGTTAATTTTTTTTTTAGCTTGTATTGTTATACTAAAAAACATATTAAAAATTTGGCTGGGTATAAGATCTCATTTTCGAGATAGAATTTTCGATAGATCATCCTTTTCACGTATACTCGCTATCCGCTCGCATCGCCCCAATTTCCATTCAAAGCAGGATTTTCTGGACATACAATTTTCTTGTAAATTTTTTTTAAGCTTTTATTGTTATACTAAAAAACATATTAAAAATTTGGCGTGGTACAAGACTACGTTTTCGAGATAGAATTTTCGATATGTCATGGTGTATGTGGTCATGTGTACGCTGTATGCGCTCATATCGCTCCAATCTCCCATTCAAAGCAGGGTTTTGCGGACATACGATTTTCTTGTTAATTTGTTTAAGCTTGTATTGTTATACTAAAAAACATATTAAAAATTTGGCGGGGTATAAGATCTCGTTTTCGAGATAGAATTTCCGATAGATCATCATTTAGGTGTTCACGTATACTCGGTATGCGCTCGTATCGCCCCAATCTCCCCTTCCAAGCAGGGTTTTCCGGACGTACGTTTTGCTTGTTAATTTTTTTTAAGCTTGTGTTATTATGCTAAAAAACATATTAAAAATTTGGCGGGGTATAAAACTTCGTTTTCGAGATAGAATTTTCGATGTCATGGTGTATGTGTTCATGTGTACGCTGTATGCGCTCATATCGCCCCAATCTCCCATTCAAAGCAGAGCTTTCCGTACATACTATTCCTTGTTAATTTGTTTAAGCTTGTATTGTTATACTAAAAAACATATTAAAAACTTGGCGGGGTATAAGACTTCGTTTGCGAGATTGAATTTTCGATATGTCATGGTGTATCTGTTAATGTGTACGCTGTGTGCGCTCATATCGCCCCAATCTCCCATTCAAAGCAGGGTTTTGCGGACATACGATTTTCTTGTTAATTTGTTTAAGCTTGTATTGTTATACTAAAAAACATATTAAAAATTTGGCGGGGTATAAGATCTCGTTTTCGAGATAGAATTTCCGATAGATCACCATTTAGGTGTTCACGTATACTCGGTATGCGCTCGTATCGCCCCAATCTCCCCTTCCAAGCAGGGTTTTCCGGACGTACGTTTTGCTTGTTAATTTTTTTTAAGCTTGTGTTATTATGCTAAAAAACATATTAAAAATTTGGCGGGGTATAAAACTTCGTTTTCGAGATAGAATTTTCGATGTCATGGTGTATGTGTTCATGTGTACGCTGTATGCGCTCATATCGCCCCAATCTCCCATTCAAAGCAGAGCTTTCCGTACATACTATTCCTTGTTAATTTGTTTAAGCTTGTATTGTTATACTAAAAAACATATTAAAAACTTGGCGGGGTATAAGACTCCGTTCGCGAGATTGAATTTTCGATATGTCATGGTGTATCTGTTAATGTGTACGCTGTGTGCGCTCATATCGCCCCAATCTCCCCTTCAAAGCAGAGTTTTCCGGACATACGATTTTCTTGTTAATTTTTTTTAAGCTTGTATTGTTATACTAAAAAACATATTAAAAATTTGGCGGGGTAAAAGATCTCGTTTTCGAGATAGAATTTTCGATAGATTATCCTTTAGATGTTCACGTATACTCGGTATGCACTCGTATCGCCCCAATCTCCCCTTCCAAGCAGGGTTTTCCGGACATACGACTTTCTTGTTAATTTTTTTTAAGCTTGTGTTATTATGCAAAAAAACATATTAAAAATTTGGCGGGGTATAAGACTTCGTTTTCGAGATAGAATTTTCGACATGTCATGGTGTATGTGTTCATGTGTACGCTGTATGCGCTCATATCGCCCCAATCTCCCATTCAAAGCAGGGTTTTGCGGACATACGATTTACGTGTTAATTTTTTTTAAGCTTGTATTGTTACATTAAAAAACATATTAAAAATTTGGAGTGGTACAAGACTTCGTTTTCGAGATAGAATTTTCGATATGTCATGGTGTATGTGTTCATGTGTACGCTGTATGCGCTCATATCGCCCCAATCTCCCCTTCAAAGCAGAGTTTTCCGGACATACGATTTTCTTGTTAATTTTTTTTAAGCTTGTATTGTTATACTAAAAAACATATTAAAAATTTGTCGGGGTATAAGATCTCGTTTTCGAGATAGAATTTTCGATAGATCATCCTTTAGGTGTTCACGTATACTCGGTATGCGCTCGTATCGCACCAATCTCCCCTTCCAAGCAGGGTTTTCGGGGCATACGATTTTCTTGTAAATTTTTTTTTAAACTTGTATTATTATGCTAAAAAACATATTAAAAATTAGGCGGGGTATAAGATCTCGTTTTCGAGATAGAATTTTCGATAGATCATTCTTTTCACGTATACTCGCTATCCGCTCGTATCGCCCCAATTTCCCATTCAAAGCAGGGTTTTCTGGACATACGATTTTCTTGTAAATTTTTTTTAAGCTTTTATTGTTATACTAAAAAACATATTAAAAATTTGGCGGGGTATAAGACTTCGTTTTCGAGACAGAATTTTCGATATGTCATGGAATTTTCGATGTGTTCATGTGTACGCTGTATGCGCTCATATCGCCCCAATCTCCCATTCAAAGCAGGGTTTTCCGGACGTACGTTTTGCTTGTTAATTTTTTTTAAGCTTGTGTTATTATGCTCAAAAACATATTAAAAATTTGGCGGGGTATAAGACTTCTTTTTCGAGATAGAATTTTCGATGTCATGGTGTATGTATTCATGTGTACACTGTATGCGCTCATATCGCCCCAATCTCCCATTCAAAGCAGAGTTTTCCGGACATACGATTTTCTTGTTAATTTTTTTTTTAGCTTGTATTGTTATACTAAAAAACATATTAAAAATTTGGCTGGGTATAAGATCTCATTTTCGAGATAGAATTTTCGATAGATCATCCTTTTCACGTATACTCGCTATCCGCTCGCATCGCCCCAATTTCCATTCAAAGCAGGATTTTCTGGACATACAATTTTCTTGTAAATTTTTTTAAGCTTTTATTGTTATACTAAAAAACATATTAAAAATTTGGCGTGGTAGAAGACTACGTTTTCGAGATAGAATTTTCGATATGTCATGGTGTATGTGTTCATGTGTACGCTGTATGCGCTCATATCGCTCCAATCTCCCATTCAAAGCAGGGTTTTGCGGACATACGATTTCTTGTTAATTTGTTTAAGCTTGTATTGTTATACTAAAAAACATATTAAAAATTTGGCGGGGTATAAGATCTCGTTTTCGAGATAGAATTTCCGATAGATCATCCTTTAGGTGTTCACGTATACTCGGTATGCGCTCGTATCGCCCCAATCTCCCCTTCCAAGCAGGGTTTTCCGGACGTACGTTTTGCTTGTTAATTTTTTTTAAGCTTGTGTTATTATGCTAAAAAACATATTAAAAATTTGGCGGGGTATAAGACTTCGTTTTCGAGATAGAATTTTCGATGTCATGGTGTATGTGTTCATGTGTACGCTGTATGCGCTCATATCGCCCCAATCTCCCATTCAAAGCAGAGCTTTCCGTACATACGATTCCTTGTTAATTTGTTTAAGCTTGTATTGTTATACTAAAAAACATATTAAAAACTTGGCGGGGTATAAAACTTCGTTTGCGAGATTGAATTTTCGATATGTCATGGTGTATCTGTTAATGTGTACGCTGTGTGCGCTCATATCGCCCCAATCTCCCTTTCAAAGCAGAGTTTTCCGGACATACGATTTTCTTGTTAATTTTTTTTAAGCTTGTATTGTTATACTAAAAAACATATTAAAAATTTGGCGGGGTAAAAGATCTCGTTTTCGAGATAGAATTTTCGATAGATTATCCTTTAGATGTTCACGTATACTCGGTATGCACTCGTATCGCCCCAATCTCCCCTTCCAAGCAGGGTTTTCCGGACATACGATTTTCTTGTTAATTTTTTTTAAGCTTGTATTGTTATACTAAAAAACATATTAAAAACTTGGCGGGGTATAAAACTTCGTTTGCGAGATTGAATTTTCGATATGTCATGGTGTATCTGTTAATGTGTACGCTGTGTGCGCTCATATCGCCCCAATCTCCCTTTCAAAGCAGAGTTTTCCGGACATACGATTTTCTTGTTAATTTTTTTTAAGCTTGTGTTATTATGCAAAAAAACATATTAAAAATTTGGCGGGGTATAAGACTTCGTTTTCGAGATAGAATTTTCGACATGTCATGGTGTATGTGTTCATGTGTACGCTGTATGCGCTCATATCGCCCCAATCTCCCATTCAAAGCAGGGTTTTGCGGACATACGATTTACGTGTTAATTTTTTTTAAGCTTGTATTGTTACACTAAAAAACATATTAAAAATTTGGAGTGGTACAAGACTTCGTTTTCGAGATAGAATTTTCGATATGTCATGGTGTATGTGTTCATGTGTACGCTGTATGCGCTCATATCGCCCCAATCTCCCCTTCAAAGCAGAGTTTTCCGGACATACGATTTTCTTGTTAATTTTTTTTAAGCTTGTATTGTTATACTAAAAAACATATTAAAAATTTGTCGGGGTATAAGATCTCGTTTTCGAGATAGAATTTTCGATAGATCATCCTTTAGGTGTTCACGTATACTCGGTATGCGCTCGTATCGCACCAATCTCCCCTTCCAAGCAGGGTTTTCCGGGCATACGATTTTCTTGTAAATTTTTTTTTAAACTTGTATTATTATGCTAAAAAACATATTAAAAATTAGGCGGGGTATAAGATCTCGTTTTCGAGATAGAATTTTCGATAGATCATTCTTTTCACGTATACTCGCTATCCGCTCGTATCGCCCCAATTTCCCATTCAAAGCAGGGTTTTCTGGACATACGATTTTCTTGTAAATTTTTTTTAAGCTTTAATTGTTATACTAAAAAACATATTAAAAATTTGGCGGGGTATAAGACTTCGTTTTCGAGATAGAATTTTCGATATGTCATGGAATTTTCAATGTGTTCATGTGTACGCTGTATGCGCTCATATCGCCCCAATCTCCCATTCAAAGCAGGGTTTTCCGGACATACGATTTTCTTGTTAATTTTTTTTAAGCTTGTATTGTTATACTAAAAAACATATTAAAAATTTGGCTGGGTATAAGATCTCATTTTCGAGATAGAATTTTCGATAGATCATCCTTTTCACGTATACTCGCTATCCGCTCGCATCGCCCCAATTTCCATTCAAAGCAGGATTTTCTGGACATACAATTTTCTTGTAAATTTTTTTAAGCTTTTATTGTTATACTAAAAAACATATTAAAAATTTGGCGGGGTATAAGATCTCGTTTTCGAGATAGAATTTCCGATAGATCATCCTTTAGGTGTTCACGTATACTCGGTATGCGCTCGTATCGCCCCAATCTCCCCTTCCAAGCAGGGTTTTCCGGACGTACGTTTTGCTTGTTAATTTTTTTTAAGCTTGTGTTATTATGCTAAAAAACATATTAAAAATTTGGCGGGGTATAAGACTTCGTTTTCGAGATAGAATTTTCGATGTCATGGTGTATGTGTTCATGTGTACACTGTATGCGCTCATATCGCCCCAATCTCCCATTCAAAGGAGAGTTTTCCGGACATACGATTTTCTTGTTAATTTTTTTTTTAGCTTGTATTGTTATACTAAAAAACATATTAAAAATTTGGCTGGGTATAAGATCTCATTTTCGAGATAGAATTTTCGATAGATCATCCTTTTCACGTATACTCGCTATCCGCTCGCATCGCCCCAATTTCCATTCAAAGCAGGATTTTCTGGACATACAATTTTCTTGTAAATTTTTTTAAGCTTTTATTGTTATACTAAAAAACATATTAAAAATTTGGCGCGGTACAAGACTACGTTTTCGAGATAGAATTTTCGATATGTCATGGTGTATGTGTTCATGTGTACGCTGTATGCGCTCATATCGCTCCAATCTCCCATTCAAAGCAGGGTTTTGCGGACATACGATTTTCTTGTTAATTTGTTTAAGCTTGTATTGTTATACTAAAAAACATATTAAAAATTTGGCGGGGTATAAGATCTCGTTTTCGAGATAGAATTTCCGATAGATCATCCTTTTCACGTATACTCGCTATCCGATCACATCGCCCCAATTTCCATTCAAAGCAGGATTTTCTGGACACACAATTTTCTTGTAAATTTTTTTAAGCTTTTATTGTTATACTAAAAAACATATTAAAAATTTGGCGTGGTACAAGACTACGTTTTCGAGATAGAATTTTCGATATGTCATGGTGTATGAGTTCATGTGTACGCTGTATGCGCTCATATCGCTCCAATCTCCCATTCAAAGCAGGGTTTTGCGGACATACGATTTTCTTGTTAATTTGTTTAAGCTTGTATTGTTATACTAAAAAACATATTAAAAATTTGGCGGGGTATAAGATCTCGTTTTCGAGATAGAATTTCCGATAGATCATCCTTTAGGTGTTCACGTATACTCGGTATGCGCTCGTATCGCCCCAATCTCCCCTTCCAAGCAGGGTTTTCCGGACGTACGTTTTGCTTGTTAATTTTTTTTAAGCTTGTGTTATTATGCTAAAAAACATATTAAAAATTTGGCGGGGTATAAGACTTCGTTTTCGAGATAGAATTTTCGATGTCATGGTGTATGTGTTCATGTGTAGGCTGTATGCTCTCATATCGCCCCAATCTCCCATTCAAAGCAGAGCTTTCCGTACATACGATTCCTTGTTAATTTGTTTAAGCTTGTATTGTTATACTAAAAAACATATTAAAAATTTGGCGGGGTAAAAGATCTCGTTTTCGAGATAGAATTTTCGATAGATTATCCTTTAGATGTTCACGTATACTCGGTATGCACTCGTATCGCCCCAATCTCCCCTTCCAAGCAGGGTTTTCCGGACATACGATTTTCTTGTTAATTTTTTTTAAGCTTGTGTTATTATGCAAAAAAACATATTAAAAATTTGGCGGGGTATAAGACTTCGTTTTCGAGATAGAATTTTCGACATGTCATGGTGTATGTGTTCATGTGTACGCTGTATGCGCTCATATCGCCCCAATCTCCCATTCAAAGCAGGGTTTTGCGGACATACGATTTACGTGTTAATTTTTTTTAAGCTCGTATTGTTACACTAAAAAACATATTAAAAATTTGGAGTGGTACAAGACTTCGTTTTCGAGATAGAATTTTCGATATGTCATGGTGTATGTGTTCATGTGTACGCTGTATGCGCTCATATCGCCCCAATCTCCCCTTCAAAGCAGAGTTTTCCGGACATACGATTTTCTTGTTAATTTTTTTTAAGCTTGTATTGTTATACTAAAAAACATATTAAAAATTTGTCGGGGTATAAGATCTCGTTTTCGAGATAGAATTTTCGATAGATCATCCTTTAGGTGTTCACGTATACTCGGTATGCGCTCGTATCGCACCAATCTCCCCTTCCAAGCAGGGTTTTCCGGGCATACGATTTTCTTGTAAATTTTTTTTTAAACTTGTATTATTATGCTAAAAAACATATTAAAAATTAGGCGGGGTATAAGATCTCGTTTTCGAGATAGAATTTTCGATAGATCATTCTTTTCACGTATACTCGCTATCCGCTCGTATCGCCCGAATTTCCCATTCAAAGCAAGGTTTTCCGGACATACGATTTTCTTGTTAATTTTTTTTAATCTTGTATTGTTATACTAAAAAACATATTAAAAATTTGGCGGGGTATAAGATCTCGTTTTCGAGATAGAATTTCCGATAGATCAACCTTTAGGTGTTCACGTATACTCGGTATGCGCTCGTATCGCCCCAATCTCCCCTTCCAAGCAGGGTTTTCCGGACGTACGTTTTGCTTGTTAATTTTTTTTAAGCTTGTGTTATTATGCTAAAAAACATATTAAAAATTTGGCGGGGTATAAGACTTCGTTTTCGAGATAGAATTTTCGATGTCATGGTGTATGTGTTCATGTGTACACTGTATGCGCTCATATCGCCCCAATCTCCCATTCAAAGCAGAGTTTTCCGGACATACGATTTTCTTGTTAATTTTTTTTTTAGCTTGTATTGCTATACTAAAAAACATATTAAAAATTTGGCTGGGTATAAGATCTCATTTTCGAGATAGAATTTTCGATAGATCATCCTTTTCACGTATACTCGCTATCCGCTCGCATCGCCCCAATTTCCATTCAAAGCAGGATTTTCTGGACATACAATTTTCTTGTAAATTTTTTTAAGCTTTTATTGTTATACTAAAAAACATATTAAAAATTTGGCGTGGTACAAGACTACGTTTTCGAGATAGAATTTTCGATATGTCATGGTGTATGTGTTCATGTGCACGCTGTATGCGCTCATATCGCTCCAATCTCCCATTCAAAGCAGGGTTTTGCGGACATACGATTTTCTTGTTAATTTGTTTAAGCTTGTATTGTTATACTAAAAAACATATTAAAAATTTGGCGGGGTATAAGATCTCGTTTTCGAGATAGAATTTCCGATAGATCATCCTTTAGGTGTTCACGTATACTCGGTATGCGCTCGTATCGCCCCAATCTCCCCTTCCAAGCAGGGTTTTCCGGACGTACGTTTTGCTTGTTAATTTTTTTTAAGCTTGTGTTATTATGCTAAAAAACATATTAAAAATTTGGCGGGGTATGAGACTTCGTTTTCGAGATAGAATTTTCGATGTCATGGTGTATGTGTTCATGTGTACGCTGTATGCGCTCATATCGCCCCAATCTCCCATTCAAAGCAGAGCTTTCCGTACATACGCTTCCTTGTTAATTTGTTTAAGCTTGTATTGTTATACTAAAAAACATATTAAAAACTTGGCGGGGTATAAGACTTCGTTTGCGAGATTGAATTTTCGATATGTCATGGTGTATCTGTTAATGTGTACGCTGTGTGCGCTCATATCGCCCCAATCTCCCCTTCAAAGCAGAGTTTTCCGGACATACGATTTTCTTGTTAATTTTTTTTAAGCTTGTATTGTTATACTAAAAAACATATTAAAAATTTGGCGGGGTAAAAGATCTCGTTTTCGAGATAGAATTTTCGATAGATTATCCTTTATATGTTCACGTATACTCGGTATGCACTCGTATCGCCCCAATCTCCCCTTCCAAGCAGGGTTTTCCGGACATACGATTTTCTTGTTAATTTTTTTTAAGCTTGTATTGTTATACTAAAAAACATATTAAAAATTTGGCGGGGTATAAGACTTCGTTTTCGAGATAGAATTTTCGACATGTCATGGTGTATGTGTTCATGTGTACGCTGTATGCGCTCATATCGCCCCAATCTCCCATTCAAAGCAGGGTTTTGCGGACATACGATTTACGTGTTAATTTTTTTTAAGCTTGTATTGTTACACTAAAAAACATATTAAAAATTTGGCGGGGTATAAGACTTCGTTTTCGAGATAGAATTTTCGATGTCATGGTGTATGTGTTCATGTGTACACTGTATGCGCTCATATCGCCCCAATCTCCCATTCAAAGCAGAGTTTTCCGGACATACGATTTTCTTGTTAATTTTTTTTTTAGCTTGTATTGTTATACTAAAAAACATATTAAAAATTTGGCTGGGTATAAGATCTCATTTTCGAGATAGAATTTTCGATAGATCATCCTTTTCACGTATACTCGCTATCCGCTCGCATCGCCCCAATTTCCATTCAAAGCAGGATTTTCTGGACATACAATTTTCTTGTAAATTTTTTTAAGCTTTTATTGTTATACTAAAAAACATATTAAAAATTTGGCGCGGTACAAGACTACGTTTTCGAGATAGAATTTTCGATATGTCATGGTGTATGTGTTCATGTGTACGCTGTATGCGCTCATATCGCTCCAATCTCCCATTCAAAGCAGGGTTTTGCGGACATACGATTTTCTTGTTAATTTGTTTAAGCTTGTATTGTTATACTAAAAAACATATTAAAAATTTGGCGGGGTATAAGATCTCGTTTTCGAGATAGAATTTCCGATAGATCATCCTTTTCACGTATACTCGCTATCCGATCACATCGCCCCAATTTCCATTCAAAGCAGGATTTTCTGGACACACAATTTTCTTGTAAATTTTTTTAAGCTTTTATTGTTATACTAAAAAACATATTAAAAATTTGGCGTGGTACAAGACTACGTTTTCGAGATAGAATTTTCGATATGTCATGGTGTATGAGTTCATGTGTACGCTGTATGCGCTCATATCGCTCCAATCTCCCATTCAAAGCAGGGTTTTGCGGACATACGATTTTCTTGTTAATTTGTTTAAGCTTGTATTGTTATACTAAAAAACATATTAAAAATTTGGCGGGGTATAAGATCTCGTTTTCGAGATAGAATTTCCGATAGATCATCCTTTAGGTGTTCACGTATACTCGGTATGCGCTCGTATCGCCCCAATCTCCCCTTCCAAGCAGGGTTTTCCGGACGTACGTTTTGCTTGTTAATTTTTTTTAAGCTTGTGTTATTATGCTAAAAAACATATTAAAAATTTGGCGGGGTATAAGACTTCGTTTTCGAGATAGAATTTTCGATGTCATGGTGTATGTGTTCATGTGTAGGCTGTATGCTCTCATATCGCCCCAATCTCCCATTCAAAGCAGAGCTTTCCGTACATACGATTCCTTGTTAATTTGTTTAAGCTTGTATTGTTATACTAAAAAACATATTAAAAATTTGGCGGGGTAAAAGATCTCGTTTTCGAGATAGAATTTTCGATAGATTATCCTTTAGATGTTCACGTATACTCGGTATGCACTCGTATCGCCCCAATCTCCCCTTCCAAGCAGGGTTTTCCGGACATACGATTTTCTTGTTAATTTTTTTTAAGCTTGTGTTATTATGCAAAAAAACATATTAAAAATTTGGCGGGGTATAAGACTTCGTTTTCGAGATAGAATTTTCGACATGTCATGGTGTATGTGTTCATGTGTACGCTGTATGCGCTCATATCGCCCCAATCTCCCATTCAAAGCAGGGTTTTGCGGACATACGATTTACGTGTTAATTTTTTTTAAGCTTGTATTGTTACACTAAAAAACATATTAAAAATTTGGAGTGGTACAAGACTTCGTTTTCGAGATAGAATTTTCGATATGTCATGGTGTATGTGTTCATGTGTACGCTGTATGCGCTCATATCGCCCCAATCTCCCTTCAAAGCAGAGTTTTCCGGACATACGATTTTCTTGTTAATTTTTTTAAGCTTGTATTGTTATACTAAAAACATATTAAAAATTTGTCGGGGTATAAGATCTCGTTTTCGAGATAGAATTTTCGATAGATCATCCTTTAGGTGTTCACGTATACTCGGTATGCGCTCGTATCGCACCAATCTCCCCTTCCAAGCAGGGTTTTCCGGGCATACGATTTTCTTGTAAATTTTTTTTTAAACTTGTATTATTATGCTAAAAAACATATTAAAAATTAGGCGGGGTATAAGATCTCGTTTTCGAGATAGAATTTTCGATAGATCATTCTTTTCACGTATACTCGCTATCCGCTCGTATCGCCCGAATTTCCCATTCAAAGCAAGGTTTTCCGGACATACGATTTTCTTGTTAATTTTTTTTAAGCTTGTATTGTTATACTAAAAAACATATTAAAAATTTGGCGGGGTATAAGATCTCGTTTTCGAGATAGAATTTCCGATAGATCAACCTTTAGGTGTTCACGTATACTCGGTATGCGCTCGTATCGCCCGAATCTCCCCTTCCAAGCAGGGTTTTCCGGACGTACGTTTTGCTTGTTAATTTTTTTTAAGCTTGTGTTATTATGCTAAAAAACATATTAAAAATTTGGCGGGGTATAAGACTTCGTTTTCGAGATAGAATTTTCGATGTCATGGTGTATGTGTTCATGTGTACACTGTATGCGCTCATATCGCCCCAATCTCCCATTCAAAGCAGAGTTTTCCGGACATACGATTTTCTTGTTAATTTTTTTTTTAGCTTGTATTGCTATACTAAAAAACATATTAAAAATTTGGCTGGGTATAAGATCTCATTTTCGAGATAGAATTTTCGATAGATCATCCTTTTCACGTATACTCGCTATCCGCTCGCATCGCCCCAATTTCCATTCAAAGCAGGATTTTCTGGACATACAATTTTCTTGTAAATTTTTTTAAGCTTTTATTGTTATACTAAAAAACATATTAAAAATTTGGCGTGGTACAAGACTACGTTTTCGAGATAGAATTTTCGATATGTCATGGTGTATGTGTTCATGTGCACGCTGTATGCGCTCATATCGCTCCAATCTCCCATTCAAAGCAGGGTTTTGCGGACATACGATTTTCTTGTTAATTTGTTTAAGCTTGTATTGTTATACTAAAAAACATATTAAAAATTTGGCGGGGTATAAGATCTCGTTTTCGAAATAGAATTTCCGATAGATCATCCTTTAGGTGTTCACGTATACTCGGTATGCGCTCGTATCGCCCCAATCTCCCCTTCCAAGCAGGGTTTTCCGGACGTACGTTTTGCTTGTTAATTTTTTTAAGCTTGTGTTATTATGCTAAAAAACATATTAAAAATTTGGCGGGGTATGAGACTTCGTTTTCGAGATAGAATTTTCGATGTCATGGTGTATGTGTTCATGTGTACGCTGTATGCGCTCATATCGCCCCAATCTCCCATTCAAAGCAGAGCTTTCCGTACATACGCTTCCTTGTTAATTTGTTTAAGCTTGTATTGTTATACTAAAAAACATATTAAAAACTTGGCGGGGTATAAGACTTCGTTTGCGAGATTGAATTTTCGATATGTCATGGTGTATCTGTTAATGTGTACGCTGTGTGCGCTCATATCGCCCCAATCTCCCCTTCAAAGCAGAGTTTTCCGGACATACGATTTTCTTGTTAATTTTTTTTAAGCTTGTATTGTTATACTAAAAAACATATTAAAAATTTGGCGGGGTAAAAGATCTCGTTTTCGAGATAGAATTTTCGATAGATTATCCTTTAGATGTTCACGTATACTCGGTATGCACTCGTATCGCCCCAATCTCCCCTTCCAAGCAGGGTTTTCCGGACATACGATTTTCTTGTTAATTTTTTTTAAGCTTGTATTGTTATACTAAAAAACATATTAAAAATTTGGCGGGGTATAAGACTTCGTTTTCGAGATAGAGTTTTCGACATGTCATGGTGTATGTGTTCATGTGTACGCTGTATGCGCTCATATCGCCCCAATCTCCCATTCAAAGCAGGGTTTTGCGGACATACGATTTACGTGTTAATTTTTTTTAAGCTTGTATTGTTACACTAAAAAACATATTAAAAATTTGGCGGGGTATAAGACTTCGTTTTCGAGATAGAATTTTCGATGTCATGGTGTATGTGTTCATGTGTACGCTGTATGCGCTCATATCGCCCCAATCTCCCATTCAAAGCAGAGCTTTCCGTACATACGCTTCCTTGTTAATTTGTTTAAGCTTGTATTGTTATACTAAAAAACATATTAAAAACTTGGCGGGGTATAAGACTTCGTTTGCGAGATTGAATTTTCGATATGTCATGGTGTATGTGTTCATGTGTACGCTGTATGCGCTCATATCGCTCCAATCTCCCATTCAAAGCAGGGTTTTGCGGACATACGATTTTCTTGTTAATTTGTTTAAGCTTGTATTGTTATACTAAAAAACATATTAAAAATTTGGCGGGGTATAAGATCTCGTTTTCGAGATAGAATTTCCGATAGATCATCCTTTTCACGTATACTCGCTATCCGCTCGCATCGCCCCAATTTCCATTCAAAGCAGGATTTTCTGGACATACAATTTTCTTGTAAATTTTTTTAAGCTTTTATTGTTATACTAAAAAACATATTAAAAATTTGGCGTGGTACAAGACTACGTTTTCGAGATAGAATTTTCGATATGTCATGGTGTATGTGTTCATGTGTACGCTGTATGCGCTCATATCGCTCCAATCTCCCATTCAAAGCAGGGTTTTGCGGACATACGATTTTCTTGTTAATTTGTTTAAGCTTGTATTGTTATACTAAAAAACATATTAAAAATTTGGCGGGGTATAAGATCTCGTTTTCGAGATAGAATTTCCGATAGATCATCCTTTAGGTGTTCACGTATACTCGGTATGCGCTCGTATCGCCCCAATCTCCCCTTCCAAGCAGGGTTTTTCGGACGTACGTTTTGCTTGTTAATTTTTTTTAAGCTTGTGTTATTATGCTAAAAAACATATTAAAAATTTGGCTGGGTATAAGATCTCATTTTCGAGATAGAATTTTCGATAGATCATCCTTTTCACGTATACTCGCTATCCGCTCGCATCGCCCCAATTTCCATTCAAAGCAGGATTTTCTGGACATACAATTTTCTTGTAAATTTTTTTAAGCTTTTATTGTTATACTAAAAAACATATTAAAAATTTGGCGTGGTACAAGACTACGTTTTCGAGATAGAATTTTCGATATGTCATGGTGTATGTGTTCATGTGTACGCTGTATGCGCTCATATCGCTCCAATCTCCCATTCAAAGCAGGGTTTTGCGGACATACAATTTTCTTGTTAATTTGTTTAAGCTTGTATTGTTATACTAAAAAACATATTAAAAATTTGGCGGGGTATAAGATCTCGTTTTCGAGATAGAATTTCCGATAGATCATCCTTTAGGTGTTCACGTATACTCGGTATGCGCTCGTATCGCCCCAATCTCCCCTTCCAAGCAGGGTTTTCCGGACGTACGTTTTGCTTGTTAATTTTTTTTAAGCTTGTGTTATTATGCTAAAAAACATATTAAAAATTTGGCGGGGTATAAGACTTCGTTTTCGAGATAGAATTTTCGATGTCATGGTGTATGTGTTCATGTGTACGCTGTATGCGCTCATATCGCCCCAATCTCCCATTCAAAGCAGAGCTTTCCGTACATACGCTTCCTTGTTAATTTGTTTAAGCTTGTATTGTTATACTAAAAAACATATTAAAAACTTGGCGGGGTATAAGACTTCGTTTGCGAGATTGAATTTTCGATATGTCATGGTGTATCTGTTAATGTGTACGCTGTGTGCGCTCATATCGCCCCAATCTCCCCTTCAAAGCAGAGTTCTCCGGACATACGATTTTCTTGTTAATTTTTTTTAAGCTTGTATTGTTATACTAAAAAACATATTAAAAATTTGGCGGGGTAAAAGATCTCGTTTTCGAGATAGAATTTTCGATAGATTATCCTTTAGATGTTCACGTATACTCGGTATGCACTCGTATCGCCCCAATCTCCCCTTCCAAGCAGGGTTTTCCGGACATACGATTTTCTTGTTAATTTTTTTTAAGCTTGTATTGTTATACTAAAAAACATATTAAAAATTTGGCGGGGTATAAGACTTCGTTTTCGAGATAGAATTTTCGACATGTCATGGTGTATGTGTTCATGTGTACGCTGTATGCGCTCATATCGCCCCAATCTCCCATTCAAAGCAGGGTTTTGCGGACATACGATTTACGTGTTAATTTTTTTTAAGCTTGTATTGTTACACTAAAAAACATATTAAAAATTTGGCGTGGTACAAGACTTCGTTTTCGAGATAGAATTTTCGATATGTCATGGTGTATGTGTTCATGTGTACGCTGTATGCGCTCATATCGCCCCAATCTCCCATTCAAAGCAGGGTTTTGCGGACATACGATTTTCTTGTTAATTTTTTTAAGCTTGTATTGTTATACTAAAAAACATATTAAAAACTTGGCGGGGTATAAGACTTCGTTTGCGAGATTGAATTTTCGATATGTCATGGTGTATCTGTTAATGTGTACGCTGTGTGCGCTCATATCGCCCCAATCTCCCCTTCAAAGCAGAGTTTTCCGGACATACGATTTTCTTGTTAATTTTTTTTAAGCTTGTATTGTTATACTAAAAAACATATTAAAAATTTGTCGGGGTATAAGATCTCGTTTTCGAGATAGAATTTTCGATAGATCATCCTTTAGGTGTTCACGTATACTCGGTATGCGCTCGTATCGCACCAATCTCCCCTTCCAAGCAGGGTTTTCCGGGCATACGATTTTCTTGTTAATTTTGTTTAAGCTTGTGTTATTATGCAAAAAAACATATTAAAAATATGGCGGGGTATAAGACTTCGTTTTCTAGATAGAATTTTCGACATGTCATGGTGTATGTGTTCATGTGTACACTGTATGCGCTCATATCGCCCCAATCTCCCATTCAAAGCAGGGTTTTCCGGACATACGATTTACGTGTTAATTTTTTTTTAAGCTTGTATTGTTACACTAAAAAACATATTAAAAATTTGGTGGGGTATAAGACTTCGTTTTGGAGATAGAATTTTCGATAGATCATTGTGTAGGTTCACGCATACGCTGTATGCTCACGTTTGCCTCAATCTCTTATTTAAGGGTTGTTTTGTGTATGGGTATGTTCGGAAAATATTATTTTCAACATTTCTTGTGTTATTCTGCGGTTTTTTACCGAATAGAACACTGAAATGAAAAATAAAAAAAAATTTATGAAAGTGCTCGAGTCGAGCGCTGCAAACTTCAAGCCCATGTATTATATATGTGTAATAACTAATATTCAGGGAATATTTCTGCAAATGCAATAAATAATTGTATAAAAAATCAATTAAGGGGATGTGGAACACCGACCTCTATTATGCGACCTACCGTACCGACCGGACAGCAGTAATTCGTTGTCACTCGATTGTTACTACGATTAACGACTTATCCAAATTCGCTTGCCCTCCGTAATGTAATTATCTATCATCGCGCATATCAAATGAGGAAATATTCTATTGTTGATATTGGTGGAAAAAATTGCCGATGTCGAGTCCAGATCCTTTTCATGTAATTGCGATGAGGAGCATTCACAACATCGTCTGGCGAGTCGGATCTATGTTTTATCTTCGATTTGGTAAGTATTACTATGATATTGTATTGTGTGTAATTGATTTTTTTTCCAAATAGGGAAAACTGGGGACAGTGACAAATATTTTTGTTATAATGTTGAAATAGTACATTTCAATACTAGTGCGTGAAAGTGATTTTATCCTCGTTTGGACGTTTGCGCGCGAGCGAAGCGGGGGTGATAAAGTCGCACGAGGATAAAATCACTTTCTCACTCGCATATCGAACACTATTTTTTTACACGACGTGTGAGAAGCTCAATTTGACGCATGCTATTCTATTTGAGAGGGCGCGAAAGCGAACTTCGCGCACGGAGTGTCAAAATTTAGTTATTTTCGATACAAGTGCGAAAAAGTGATTTTATCCTCGTGTGGACGTTTGCGCCCGAGCGAAGCGATGGTGAAAAGGCCACGCGAGGATAAAATCACTTTCTCACTTGCGTATCGAACACAATTTTTTTATACGACGTGTGCAAAGCTCGATTTAGCGTATGCTTTTTTTATTCGAGCGTACGCAAAGCGGGCACTTTGCGCACAGAGTGTGAAAAAATATGTTTTAAGTTGGTTCTTCCGCGACTTTCTAGTCAAAACAGTACTAAATGAATAGGTTACCTAAAATTCAATTTTTGAATTGTGATTTCTTTGTATGATAGAGGTAGTCAACATATTATAAATAAAGTGTATTTAAATCGACTAAGATATCCTTATTCATATAATACAAATATTCTAGAAACTATATATTGTAACTACAAAAATTTCTTGATAAATTCACTGCAATTTTTTTTGTTTCTCAACCGATTTTTGTTTTGAAGGTCTTATTTTATTTCTTAATTAATCGCATGGGATTTTCATTCAAAATTATTCAAACCCCAGAAAGTTATAGCCAATTCAAAAAATAAATTTTTTTAACCCCGTGCATGAATTTATGAACAATTAGCTGTAACATTCTGAGTTTTTAATAATTTTGAATTTTTTCTTCCGGCAAGTTGGGCATGTAGCACAGTCGCCACCTGGGCAGATCACTGCGAGGTTAAGCAGAAATAGGTGCGGCCAGTGCTTAGATTGCTGATGGCGTTTTTTCTCTCCGAATGACCTGTGTGACCTGCTATATGTTGAATTGTCTTTTGGCAATTAAGCGGGAGGTGCGGATAAATATAGTTTCGGTGTCTAAGCCTACGGAATGTGACGTAGAAGTCCAAACTACATTATTTCAATATATCATTATATCATCTATTCACAGCGGATTTTTTTCCTAATTACAATTCATCCTACGAGGTTTTCCGATAGATTGTACCCACTCTGTACAGACATAACCCTTGACGAATGCGGGATGGTCGAGGCAGGAAAAAAGTACGACACTGAAATTAGCAGCTGAGACTTGGCAGCTGCCAGGGACAAATATGGCATAGGTGGGCGCCCCGAATCAAATTTTTTCAATTATTGTAATGGTTGACATATTAATAAACAAAATTAATCTAGAAAGTAACAAAAAATTGGTTTCGGGAGCCCCTAAAGCATGTTTATTACTAGTGACTGCCAAGTCTGAGCGGCAAACTTCAGCGTCGTGAAAAAAGTTTATAAGAGATTTACAGGAATAATGCATAGGTTATGTGTAATAGTAGGAAAAGGATCAATAGAAGTATGGAAGGATACACTGCGTGGAAACCACAATTTCGTTTTTTTTTTTTTTCATTATTATTTATTTAACTTATTACAATCTACATTGTGTCTACATTTCTTGATTACCATTTCTTCGTCAGAAAGATTATTTTATAAAAAATGAGCTTTTGTTCTCAATAAAATTGTAACAAAAATTTCAAAAATGACTATAGAGTTCATAGTGAAAATTAATACAATCTAAATATGGCATTTTTTCTCAGTGTACTACAAAGTTTTGAATTATGACATATTCTAACTAAAAATATAAGTAGTACTAACGACTTGTTTTGATTACAGCTAAATGTGTAACCTCCAAATTTGTGTACTGTACGATTTTTCAATAAACTAGAGAAGCCTGGAGATGCTCACACAAACGATTCTTATGAGAACATAAGAATAGTCTTATGTCCTCATAAGACGAGTGTCGTTTTCGGGGAATCGCCGGAGGGATGCTTTTTTGGAAATTGGAGTAACGGAGTAAATGTAGTTTTGGCTGTTAATTCCGATGCACGCGTGAATGGAGGGGTTGTTTTTGAGGGAAATGGACATTTTGAAATCCATGACCTTTTTTTCCCCTTCAATAAAAAACATTCGATACTTATGGAAAGTTTATCAGCAAAAACTAGGTATATAAGAAAAGTGAAAATTCTTGAGATTTGCAACAAATACTGTTTATGATTTTTGTATTGATAGTTAAATAATTACGCGATAAAGCTAAATTTTTCGAAAGAAACTTGCGCTTTGAGAAACCCAATATTAATGGTTGATTTTTCACGGCGATAACAATAAATTAAAGTAATCTATATTATCGAAACAGCAAAAGCTTAGTTTAAAAATACTCTAATATGTATTTTAATTTTGGAAAATAATTTCCATAGGATACATTTACGTAAATTCTATCTACACACACACACACACGCATGCACGCACGCGCATTAGAAATCATCAGCTGAATATACCTATAAAGGACATGATTTGCTCCATAGACGTAGTAAGTGTAGACCGCGGATTACAATGTACGATCGAGGCTCCTGTTAAAGAGTGAGCGCGAGAGTTATAGTGAGCTCCACTCACATTAATTTGAGAGTACTATTTCCTTACAATACTTTGTAAAGCCTGAGTTCCATGTGTAAAGCATTACTCTTTTCACACTAAAGCAAAAAGGAGTTTATTACATGAGAAAAATATATGTGAATGGCCGACGTTCTTGTAAGCATGTGAAAGAATAGTACAGAAAACTTAGTGGGTCTGAATTTTGCATCGTTGGAATGCAACAAAATAATTTTTTACAATTAATTAAAGATACTAGACAGTAACATTTTTAACTAAACGTTTTTCATTAAGTTATTTCATACTATAAAATACTAAATTTTCAGGCAAAACCAAAATTAATCAATATAACTTTGAAGTAAACTCAATTTTTTTTATTTCGTTGCACTCCAATGTTGTAAACTTTAGACCCATAAAACTTATCTCTAAAGTATTTTTTTAACAAATATAATTGTCAAACTCGTACTTTTTCAGTGACAAATCTCACAAGGCTGTTTGTTTAATTGCATTTTTTGTTTAAGGTGGTTCTATTGGTTTCAAAGTTTTCTAAAGGGCTACTGAAACTTTCCATAAATACCAATTAATACTTCAAGAAGATGTATCCGAAACTTCGGGTGACCTTGCCAAGAAAAAATTGGATGTTGAAGTGTGCACTAATTTAAAAGAATTTATTTCCTCAGTGGGGGTTTCTAAACAGACCAAAAGTCCATCTGGAATATGAACGTTTTTTTATGGATGCAATATCTTTGTCAAACACACCCGTTTAGCTACGTACATTTTTTTGGGAGTGTACGTTTATAAGCCGTCTATTTTTAAAATCGCATTAGGCTTGGTAAAAGAACTTTTATCGGCTACTTTAATAACACGATCATCGTCATGATTTTTTTCTCAATGAAAATTGAGTGTGCAGTATCGAAGCCACGGGTTGCGTTACAAGAGTAATTTGCACCAATGCATGAGTTTGTAAAAATAAATATTTTTATAACAAAATTTTTTTAAGTTAAAAACACATTTGTTGTCCATCTTAACATTGTTTTTGTACATATATATACTTTTTTACTTTAGTGCATCGGCTGTAATTTTCTATAAAATTCGTATAAAAACTCATTGAAAAACTAAAACTGTGTATTTTCTCTTTGCGTACAAATCCTTTCTTTATATATATATATTATCTAAGCTGGTACATTTAATTATTTCATTCGTAAGTTCGACGTATATGCCGAATGAACACCAAAAAGATTATTAAGACATAATCAAGCGGGATCAATGATATTTAGCGAATACGTTCCACCTATAAAGTTAATTACACTACAGATGACATAATATAAGTACGTCTCATTGATCGCGTATATACTCATTACACTCTTCAAGTGAACTTGAAGACACGCGTTTAAAGCATAAATACGGATTTATGTCACGCCTATTCGTGCCATTAGCAGTCAAGTTTTGCACAGAGCAGTATCGCCCGAGAGATAGCGATAGCATTACGATACTAGTGGCATAAGTTGCACTTTACGGTACGGCGTGTATAAGCGCCCGAGCGTAGTGAGTGTCTGATAAACTCTTCGTAAGTATCGAAACTTTTTTATTAAATTAAAAAAAAAGACATGGATTTCAAAATGTCCATTTCCCTCAAAAACAACACCTCCATTCACGCGTGCATCCGAATTAACAGTCAAAACCACATTTACTCCGTTACTCCAATTTCCAAAAAACCATCCCTCCGGCGATTCCCCGAAAACGACAAAGTCGTCTTATGAGGACATAAGACTATTCTTATGGCCTTATGAGAATAGTTTGTGTGAGCTTCTCCAGGTTTCTCCAGTTTATTGAAAAATCGTACAGTACACAAATTTGGAGGTTAGAAATTTAACTGTAATAAAAACAGTCCTTAATTCATTCATAGTCCTTCATTGTTAACTACAGATCAAATGATACTTTTTCTTTTATTGTACATAACTAAATAAGTCATTAATACTATTTATGACATATTTTTAGTTCAAATATGTCATAATTCAAAACATTGTAGTACACTGAGAAAAATGCCACATTTAGATTATATTAATTTTTACTATGAACTATACTATAGTCATTTTTGAAATTTTTGTTACAATTTTGTTGACAACAAAAGCTCATTTTTTATAAAATAATCTTTCTGACGAAGAAATGGTAATCTCTTGAAATGTAGACACAATGTAGATTGCAATAAGATAAATAAATAATACACATAACCTATGCATTATTCCTGTAAATCTCTTATAAACTTTTTTCACGACGCTGAAGTTAGCCACTCAGACTTGGCAGTCACTAGTAATAAACATGCTATAGGGGCTTCCGAAACAAATTTTTTGTTACTTTCTAGATTAATTTTGGTTATTAATATGTCAACCATTATAATAATTCAAAAAATTTTATTCGGGGCGCCCACCTATGCCATATTTGTCCCTGGCAGCTGCCAAGTCTTAGCTGCTAATTTCAATGTCGTATTTTTTTCTTGCCTCGTCCATCCCGCATTCGTCAAGGGTTATGCCTGTAGAGTGGGTAAAATCTATCGGAAAACCTCGTAGGATGAATCCTACTTAGGAAAAAAAACCCGCTGTGAATAGATGATATAATGATATATTGGAATAATGTAGTTTGGACTTCCAGGACACATTCCGTAGGCTTAGGCACCGAAACTATATTTATCCGCACCTCCGGCTTAATTGCCAAAAGACCATTCAACATATAGCAGGTCACACAGGTTATACGGAGAGAAAAAAGCGCCATCAGCAATCTAAGCACTGGCCGCGCCTATTTCTGCTTAACCTCGCAGTGATCTACCCAGGTGGCGACTGTGCTACATGCTAAACTTGCCGGAAGAAAAAATTCAAAATTATTCTAATCTCAGAAAGGTACAGCTAATTGTTCGTAAATTCATGCAAGTGGTTAAAAAAATTTATTTTTTAAATTGGCTATAACTTTCTGGGTTTTGAATAATTTTGAATGAAAAACCCATGCGATTAATTAAAAAATAAAATAAGACCTTCAAAACAAAAATCAGTTGAGAAACAAAAAAAATTCCAGTGAATTTATCAAGAAATAATTGTAGTTACAATATATAATTTCTAGAATATTTGTATTTTATGAATAGGGATATCTTAGTCGTGTTAAATACACTTTATTTATAATATGTTGACTACCTCTATCATACAAAGAAATCACAATATAACTATGGCTTTATTGAATTTTAGGTCACCTATTCATTTAGTACTGTTTTGAATAGAAAGTCGCGGAAGAACCAACTTAAAACATATTTTTTCACACTCCGTGCGCAGTGTCCACATTCCGCACGCTTGAATGAAAAAGCATGCGCAAAATCGAGCTTTGCACACGTCGTATAAAAAAATTCTGTTCGATATGCAAGTGAAAAAAGTGATTTTATCTTCGCGTGGCTTTTTCACCCTCGCTTCCATCGGGCGCAAACGTCCACAGGAGGATAAAATCACTTTTTCGCACTTGCATCGAAAATATCAATTTGAATATTAGAACAAAAATATTTGTCAGTGTCTCCAATTTTCACTATTAGGAAAAAAAATCAATTACACCTAATACAATAGCATACTAATACTTACCAAATCGAAGATAAAACATAGATCAGATCCGACTCGCCAGACGATGTTGTGAATGCTCCTCATCGCAATTACATGAAAACGATCTGGACTCGACATCGGCAATTTTTTCCACCAATATCATCAATAGAATTTTTCCTCATTTAATATGAGCGATCGTCAGATTTATTTTTTTGTTCTCGCACCCCCTTCATCCCCTATTTGGCAAAGTTCCGGATGGGTTTTCACATCGGCAATTTTTTTGTCGGTGCACATTGTGCCCTTGAACTTATTTCCACTGCAAAATTTTTCCTCATTTCATATGCGCGATCGTCAGATTTTTTTTTTCGTTCTCGCACCCCATTCATCCACTATTTAGCACTGTTCCGGATGGGTTTTGACATCGCCAATTTTTTTGTAGTCCCACAACGTGCCCCTGAACTTATTTCCACTGCAAAATTTTTCCTCTTTTGTTACGCGCGATCGTCAGATTTTTTTTTTCGTTCTCGCACCCCGTTAACCCATATTTGGGAATGTTCCGGACGGGTTTTGACATCGCCAATTTTTTTGTAGTACCACAACGCGCCCCCGAACTTATTTCCACTGAAAAATTTTTCCTATTTTGTTACGCGCGATCGTCAGATTTTTTTTTTCGTTCTCGCACCCCCTTCATCCCCTATTTGGGAATGTTCCGGACGGGTTTTGACATCACCAATTTTTTTGTAGTCCCACAACGCGCCCCGAACTTATTTCCACTGCAAAATTTTTCCTATTTTGTTTCGCGCGATCGTCAGATTTTTTTTTTCGTTCTCGCATCCCCTTCATCCCTTATTTGGGAATGTTCCGGACGGGTTTTGACATCGCCAATTTTTTTGTAGTCCCACAACGCGCCCCCAAACTTATTTCCACTGCATAATTTTTCCTCTCTTGTTACGCGCGATCGTCAGATTTTTTTTTCGTTCTCGCACCCCCTTCATCCCCTATTTGGGAAGGTTCCGGACGGGTTTTGACATCGCCAATTTTTTTGTAGTCCCCCAACGTACCCCGGAACTTTTTTCCACTGCAAAATTTTTCCTCATTTGATAATGATTTAAGAAATAATTTTTTTTCTGTGTGATATGCCTGTTAGAGGTAGATTTAAGGGTTGTTTTGGGGGTAGTTACCTTTGGGATACCTTTTTAGGTTATATTTATCACTTTTATAACATTATTTAACAGTTAATTCAGTTTTGAGCTGAAATGGCGATTTTGGAATTTTCGTTCACGATCGAAAGTTCAGTCACATTAGTTTTAAGAATTTCTATACTCCGGACCTGCAAACAGGAAATTTATTTTCCTCTGTAGGGTTACTATATATGTAATGTAATGAATTTCTTACTCTCGAATAAATAAATAAATAAGACAATCCTTTGACCCTAAGACAAATTTTTGCTTATTAAAGTGTAACCTACGACTATAATGAAATTAAGACTCCATACATAACGTCAACCAGCAAAGTGTTCGAAAGCAGTAAGTGATAAAAGTAATCGCTTTATAGCGCTATAAATATTTAATTATCTTCCTAATACCAAATCTTAAAAATCTAAATATTGCCAACAATTATAATAATAAAAAGATAAAGAAATGGATTAGTAGTAATATATTCTAGAATATAATGCTTAGAATAAATAATCACACTGTTAATTAATTATGGGTTGGAAAATGAGGCATTTTGCCTATGTCAAGATGTACTAAATAATATTGTAGATATATTATTTACTTTGAATAAGAAAATCGTTCGTGAAGATTAATTCAGGTAGTAAATAAACGGACTCTAACGGACTAATGTGTTTTCGACCTTTATTTCGCCGACGTTTCGGGAGTTTTATTTATTACTCCCCTCTTCAGGGCATTAATTAAGGTTTCGTCTCATAGGAGTTCGTCAAAGTATTTAAAAAAACTTGCTACTTTGTTAATTTCTTTAAATACTTTGACGAACTCCTATGAGACGAAACCTTAATTAATTCCCTGAAGAGGGGAGTAATAAATAAAACTCCCGAAACGTCGGCGAAATAAAGGTCGAAAACACATTAGTTCGTTAGAGTCCGTTTATTTACTACCTGAATATTATTTACTTACCTAAAGAACTAACATTACAATTGTATGACAAATTTGATTAAACATGATAAATATAGAATGAATTATTGTAATCATAATGATTGAAAAAATTGTTATTTTTAATTTGTACATATTATAATCATTGTTCAAAATTGTTTAAATAAATTACTTTGCAACTCTGTTCATAAATTCGTAATATATTAATTAGCGTTTAAAAAAAACCATAAATATGAATTTACATTAAAGCGATATACTATACATCCAATTACTTGTACATGCATAAGATACTCCAAAGCAATACGTATGATAGTTGAAATAGTTCTTTGTTGTTTTATTGTCATTATAAACAATTATTTTTACATTATTAATGCATATAAAGTCAATACACATTCTATTAGCCATTATTTAATGTAATAACGAGGTCTTTGCATTAATACCGATTAAAAAAATAATTTATTTATAGACAAAACATTTTTAATGTAATAATAAATGCTTTATTAGCTTTCGCTATATTTGTACATTTTTTTACATTCTTAAATTCAAATCCGACTCCGTCTCAGTTCTGTGTTTGCGTCTGTGTATTTGTATGTATTTGTGTGTATAAGTAAAAAACAAAATGAAAATCTTTGGCTTTATATAAACTATATAAGTATAAATTATAAGCTTAACTTCCTTATTTAGTTAAAAAATTAATTATTAGTGTGTAGAAAGTGTGTGTTGTGTTTGTGTCTGTGTTCTTCTGCCTTTTTATTTATCTTCTTTCTTTCTTCAACTCCCTGCTTCTTCTTTTACTCCTCGTTTTCTGGATCTTGTTCTGTGTCTGTTTTGTCATTTTCTTTCTCTTTTTCTCCTTCTTTTTCTGTTTCTCCTATCTGTACTTTTCTTTCTTTTCCTAATTTCTCCCATCTCTCCTTTCTCTGCGCCGCTGTTAGCACCTCGTCCAAGGTGAATATTCCTTCCTTTGCTGCTCTCTCTGCTTTCCTCCAAAGGTATTTCTTTACGTACTTATCCTTAAATATTAGCCACCTCATGCCTACTCCATTCCGCATTGGCTTAGTCTTCCAATCCTCCTTCCCAATCTGGCTCTCCATCCACTCTCTTACTTTCTCTCCATTCCACTTCCATCCTTTTTTAATTATGAGCGTGTATTCTTTGTCCACGTCTTCCATTCTGAGGTACTTTTTCTCCTTGAGCTCCAGCATCTTTTCTATCTTATCTATTCTTTCCTTCAACATCTTTGTTTCTCTCTCGTGTTTATCTGTTTGCTCTGCCTGTGCTTTCTTCATCCTTTCTTCCCAGCGTATCTTCCTCTCTATGTCTTCTTGCACTCTTCTCTCCAGGTCTTCTATTCTCTTCATCATTTTCTCCATTTCTGACTCCATGTGTCCTTCTATAACTTAATCTCTTTGCTGGCTTCTTTACTTCTTTCCTACTCACGTTTTGCTTTCCTACTTTTTCTGATGTGTCTTTTGGTTATGTTTCTATCTGTACTGAACTTTTATTCTTAGGGCTCTCTTACCCCTACCTCTATCCGATTATCTGACTCCCTTTAGGGTTCTTCTGCATTGCCGGTCTTTGTTGTCGTTCTCATTCCATTCTGGTTCTGTTCTCCTTACCTGTCTTGTTCTGCTCTTCTCCTTTTCCATTGCGTTTCCATCAGTATCGCCAGGTTCTTTCTTTCCCCGTTAATAATGTCTTCCCACCTCTTTCCTTGTACTTTTGTGGCCTCACACTCTTCAAATATATGTTTTAGGGTCTCTTCACTGTTTTTGCATATTCTGCACTTCTTCTCCTCCTCTTTGGTCCAGTATCTCGTGCTCCTGTTCTCGCTCCCTAATCTAAATCTAACTTGTATCTCCAGCTCTTTCTTCTTTTTGCTTTCTTTTTTCTTGAGGTAATTTGGTGTTTCCTGCTGGAATATGATCTTACTTATCTCTTTAGCAAACCTTGACTCTCTTATTTCTACCGCTGTATTCTGCTTTTCTATGTCCATTCCTCTCTCCGTCATCTCTGGCCATACTATTTCTCCTTCTGCAATCCTTCTACTCACTTCGCTCGCCGACCATCCTTTGTCTTTGTAGAATTTCCTTCTTCTCTCTCCCATTTCTGACTTCGCATTGCTGCTTGTCATTACTCTCATACATTCCTTTATTATTGTATTACCTTCGCTTATTGCTACTTTCTGCTCATACTTCACCGCTCTTTTTCCGGTCTGTGTTGCTATCTTCCATTTGTCCGTTTCTTCGTGTAATATATGGCTGGGCGTTGTTCTGTCCAGCTTTAATGTCCACTTCATGTATTTATTCTGTATTTTCTCTATCTCCTTCCACTCTTTGTAGCCCCATATTTCCGCACCGTAAGTTATAACGCTACTTACAAGTGCGTCAAATAGCTTCATCCTTCTCTTCCCGTCTTCTTTAAATTTCCTTTCTCCTATGTTCCATACTCTTCCCAATACTGCGTTTGCTTTTCCTGCTAGGTAGTCTATATGTTTCGTGTCTCCGTTGTTACTCTGTATCTTATATCCCAGGTATGTTTCTTCCTTCACTATTTCTATTTCCTCTCCTTTCCATTTGAACACCGGGTCCACTCCCCTTCTTCCGTTTCTCCTGAACCTTATGATTTTTGTCTTTTTGGTGTTCAACTCCATCCCTCTTTTTTCTATAAATTTTCCGAATCTTCTCATCATTTCCTTCATACCTACTTCGTTGTTTGCCAACAGGATAACATCATCCGCGTATCCTATTGAGTAAATCTTCTTTTTTCCTATCACTATTCCCCCTTCCTGCACTTTGCTTAGCTCTTCCTCTAATCCTGCCATGCTCACGTTGAACAGCGTTGGGCTGAGCGGGCATCCTTGTCTCACCCCTTCTTTCGTTTCGAACATTCCTAGCATTTTCCCTTTCACTATAACCTCACACTTCGTTTCTTCATATATTTCTTTGATCCTTTTTCTCAGCTTCGTGTTTACCTCCATCTTCTCCATTTCTTTCCATATCGACCCTCTCTTTATGCTGTCAAAGGCTCCTTTGAGGTCCGCCAAGCATCCCCAGGCCTTTCCTCCTTCTTTCTTCAGCTCCGATTCCACTGCGCTTTTTAGCACAAACACAGCGTCTATGGTGCCTCTTCCTTTCCTGAATCCATATTGCGTGTCTCCTAGTCTATTTCCTCCTTCCAGCTCGTCTTCTAATCTTTTCCTCAGTATCTTTGCGTACACTTTGTAGCCTGTATCCATCAGCGTTAGTCCTCTGTAGTTCTTTACCTCGTCCTTCTTTCCTTTTTTAAAGATGGGCTTTACTGTTCCTACTTTCCACTCCTCTGGTAGTTCACCTTTCTCCCATATATCGTTTAGTACTCCTTTTAGTTCTTCCCCAATTTCCTCCTTTCCGTGTATCCACGCTTCGTTTTGTATTCCGTCTTTTCCGGCTGCTTTCCCTCTCTTTAGCTTGTTTATTGCACTTCGAACCTCCTCCTCGCCTATCTCATCTTCTTCCCACGTCAGCCTTTCTTGCTTTCTTTCCATATTTACTATGTGACCTTCCTCTATCTCCGTGCCTTTTAACTGCTCTTTCAAGAACGTGATCCATTCTTCTTTCTTTATTTTGTGACTTACTTCTTGGTTTCTGTCTTTCTCTCCGTTTATTATTCTCCAGAAGCTTTTCGCGCTCCTGTCTCTCTCTATTTCTTCTATCATCTTCTCGCTCCACTCTATCTTCTTTTTCTTTATCCATTCTCTGTATTCTTTCTTCTTTTCTGCATATTCCAAGGTGCTTCTCACCCCCGTTTTGCATTCTCTTAATACTTTTTTCAGCTCCATTTTCCTTACGTGGCATGTTTTGTCCCACCACCTCTCCAGTTTTGCTTTCTTGTCTGTGCTGTATTCTGTTACTACTGTACTACTTTTCACCTTTTCTTTTAGTTCTGTCCATGTTTTTGCTTTCTCTTTCTCTGCTAGGTTTCCTATGTACTGCCTTATTCCGCTCTCTGACCAGTCTGTTCTTATTCCAATATCCTTTATTCTCTCCTCCGTTTTCAGTTTCAACACTACCTCTATCGATTGATGATCTGATTCCTCGTTATTACCTATACTCATGTCTTCTATTATTTCCCTCCCGTCCATATTTGTTATCAGGTAGTCTATCGTCGACTTCCCTCCTGCGCCTATGTATGTCCATTCTCCCTCCTTGTCCATTTCCGTATCTCCGTTTACAATGTGTATCCCCATGTTTCTTATCTTCTTGATTAGGTCTTCACCTTCTTTGTTTATCGTCTTGTCCTTGCTCTTCCTACCCATATCATCTTCCTCTAATATTCCTCCTTCTTCTGCCGTTCTGGCGTTGAAGTCTCCTCCTAAGAGTACTATTCCTTCTACATTTCTTTCTACTATTTTCTCTATTTCTTCCCAGTTGTTCTTTCTATTTTCTCTTATGTATGTAAGTATGAATATTATTTCTTTCCTTTCTATTCTTATTTTTATTGCTGCTATTTCGTTCTTTTCCTCTATGTCCATTGTTACTTTTTCCTCTAGCACTTCCATTCCTTCTCTTACCGCAATTATCATCCCTCCTTTTGCTCTGCCTCTTCTTCTCTGTCTCACTGCTGGTATGTTTGTGGTTACAAAGCCTTTGAGCTTTTTGAGTATCCAGCCCTCTTCCTTTTCTTCTAACCACGTTTCTGTCAGTCCTATTATGTCAAAGCTTCTTACGTAATTCCATGTTTCCTCTGTCTTTTTCTTGGCGCCTGCTATGTTCCATATAATCATTTTTGCCTTTTTTCCATTTCTGTTTCTGCATTTCTTACTGTTTCTCTCCCTTTCTTTAAAAAAGGTTTCATTTTGTCGCTTTTCTCGTCAAGTCTCCATTCTTCTTCATCTATTCTCACTCTTGTCCCGAATATCGACACGACCGACTCTTCTTTTGCCTGTGTTTTGGCCCAAGCTCTTACTCTTCTTTCGTTTTCTCTTTGCTTCCAGGTTCTATCGTTATCTATGTAAATATCTGTTCCTTTCAACTGTTTTTTCACCTGCATTATCTTGTCCTTCATCTCTATATTGTTACACTCTGCTCCTATTTTCCCTTCGTTCCCGGGTACCTTCCATATTCTTTTCAAGCTAATTGGCTCTCCTGTCTTACTTCCTACCGATTCCTCTATCCCTTCTTTTCTTCTTGTCCCTTCCTGATTCAGGCCTGAAATTATCACGTTGTTTCTTCTCATGAGTCTCTCTTCTTTCTCCCACTTTTCTTCCTGTATTTTCTTCCATTCTTCTATTTCTTTTACCCATTCTGTTCCTTGTCTGCTCACCTGTTCTTTGCTTAGTCTTTCTTCCATGCTTTTCTCTATTATTTCCTTTATATCTTTCTCTACCCCTCCTTTTTTGTCTTTGACCTCTTTTTCCAATGTTTCCATTCTCCTTTCTAAGCTCTTCTACTTTTCTTCTGCTTCCTTTGTATTCTTCTCTGTTTGTATCTCGAGGTCTTCTATTTCTTTCCTTGTTTCCGTCTGTTCTTTCCTTATCAGGATCTGTTCATTTTGTATCCTCTCATTAGTATGTTTAATATTATCTATGTCCTTCGCTACTTTCTGGACCAGGCTCATCAGTTCGTTCCACTCTCTTCTCTTTATGCCCACTTCCTCTGTTTCTTGTTCCTTATCATCTGTCCTATCATCCGTCCTATTATCCGTTACTGGCATATCTCTACTTTCTTTTGGTGACCTTTGGGTCTTTGAACTTCTGATGAATGGACTTGCTTCTGAGTCTAGCGGCGTTTCCTCACCTTTTCCGTGTCTTGTCTCCTTTTTGTGTATTGTTCTTTTTTGCTCTCTCTCCTCTGAATCTGGAGACGAAAGCTTCCATTTTGTTTTATATTCTTTCTTCCTCTCTGTCTCCTCTCCCTCTTCTAAGTCTATGATTCCTGGTAGACTGTTCTTAGTCTTCTACTCTTTGTCATCCACTCTTTTATTTCCTCTGATGTCTTATATTTTGTTGTATAGCACGTTTCTATCGTGCCTATCGGTTTTTGGTCGTTTTCTGTTTGTTCCGTTCCTGGTGTTGTGCTTGTGTCTTTGGCTTTATAGTTCCGTTCCGCTATGTTCAGTGCTCTGCTTCTACTCACTTGTGAGCTTCCACGCATTCTCTATACTCTGTGGTTCGCTTTCACTCCCGCGAGTATCCACTCTTGCTATATGGCTTACTATATGTCTTAACTCTCACTGCACTCGGGTTTTCTTTACCTTTTGCTCTTTGTTCTTTCCTTTTCTCTTTAATTCTCTGACTTTTTCTGTTTCTATTGTTTTTTATGCACCTGTCACACACGGGCACTCACTTCAGCACTTTGCACACATACACCAAAACCCAACTATTACGACAACCGTCAAACACGTGAACTGTACCAGTAGGCCATTTTCTTTCCTCTCTCCCACCGCCCACAACGTGCCCCCGAACTTATTTCCACTGAAAAATTTTTCCTTTTTTGTTACGCGCGATCGTCAGATTTTTTTTTTCGTTCTCGCATCCCCTTCATCCCCTATTTGGGAATGTTCCGGACGGGTTTTGACATCGCCAATTTTTTTGTAGTCCCACAACGCGCCCCCGAACTTATTTCCACTGCAAAATTTTTCCTCTTTTGTTACGCGCGATCGTCAGATTTTTCTTTTTCGTTCTCGCACCCGCTTCATCCCCTATTTGGGAATGTTCCAGACGGGTTTTGACATCGCCAATTTTTTTGTAGTCCCACAACGCGCCCCCGAACTTATTTCCACTACAAAATTTTTCCTCTTTTGTTACGCGCGATCGTCAGATTTTTTTTTTCGTTCTCGCACCCCCTTCATCCCCTATTTGGGAATGTTCCGGACGGGTTTTGACATCGCCAATTTTTTTGTAGTCCCACAACGCGCCCCCAAACTTATTTCCACTGCATAATTTTTCCTCTCTTGTTACGCGCGATCGTCAGATTTTTTTTTTTCGTTCTCGCACCCCCTTCATCCCCTATTTGGGAAGGTTCCGGACGGGTTTTGACATCGCCAATTTTTTTGTAGTCCCACAACGTGCCCCGGAACTTTTTTCCACTGCAAAATTTTTCCTCATTTGATAATGATTTAAGAAATAATTTTTTTTCTGTGTGATATGCCTGTTAGGGGTAGATTTAAGGGGATGCCATACTCGTACCATTACCGACCGAGCAATTCACACAGTTTCAAGCTGATTAAAAATAAAATACGTCGAATCACAAAAAATCAAGAGAACACTCTTCTGTATTTTTTAACGTTCTATCATCCAGTCAAAGTTTGGAGTCGAAATATCAAGTCATTTTTGCAAAAACTTTGAACAAAGCGAAATTTAATTTCGTTCAAAGTTTTTGAAAAAATGACTTGATATTTCGACTCCAAACTTTGACTGGATGATAGAACGTTAAAAAATACAGAAGAGTGTTCTCTTGATTTTTTGTGATTCGACGTATTTTATTTTTAATCAGCTTGAAACTGTGTGAATTACTCGGTCGGTAATGGTACGAGTATGGCATCCCCTTAAGGGTTGTTTTGGGGGTAGTTACCTTTGGGATACCTTTTTAGGTTATATTTATCACTTTTATAACATTATTTAACAGTTAATTCAGTTTTGCGCTGAAATGGCGATTTTGGAATTTTCGTTCACGATCGAAAGTTCAGTCACATTAGTTTTAAGAATTTCTATACTCCAGACCTACAAACAGGAAATTTATTTTCCTCTATCAGGATTACTATATATGTAATGTAATGAATTTCTTACTCTGGAATAAATAAATAAATAAGACAATCCTTTGACCCTAAGACAAATTTTTGCTTATTAAAGTGTAACCTACCACTATAACGAATTTAAGACTCCATACATAACGTCAACCAGCAAAGTGTTCGAAAGCAGTAAGTGATAAAAGTAATCGCATTATAGCGCTATAAATATTTAATTATCTTTCTAATACCAAATCTTAAAAATCTAAATATTGCCAACATTATAATAATAAAAAGATAAAGAAATGGATTAGTAGTAATATATTCTAGAATATAATGCTTAGAATAAATAATCACACTGTTAATTAATTATGGGTTGGAAAATGAGGCATTTTGCCTATGTCAAGATGTACTAAATAATATTGTAGATATATTATTTACTTACCTAAAGAACTAACATTACAATTGTATGACAAATTTGATTAAACATGATAAATATAGAATGAATTATTGTAATCATAATGATTGAAAAAATTGTTATTTTTAATTTGTACATATTATAATCATTGTTCAAAATTGTTTAAATAAATTACTTTGCAACTCTGTTCATAAATTCGTAATATATTAATTAGCATCTCAAAAAAACCATAAATATGAATTTACATTAAAGCGATATACTATACATCCAATTACTTGTACATGCATAAGATACTCCAAAGCAATACGTATGATAGTTGAAATAGTTTTTTGTTGTTTTATTGTCATTATAAACAATTATTTTTACATTATTAATGCATATAAAGTCAATACACATTCTATTAGCCATTATTTAATGTAATAACAAGGTCTTTGCATTAATACCGATTAAAAAAAAAATTTATTTATAGACAAAACATTTTTAATGTATAGAAATTCAGTTGAACACTGCAGCATCTATCTATTGTACTATTAGAGTCTTTGATACATACTTGTACATTGCACACTCTATACATAACACTAGTTAACTAATAAATAAAATAAAAAATTATCAAAACACAATAAAAGTATAAATCAGAAATAAAATGACGGTTTAGCAATTAATTTAAGAAGGTAATTTATTTGTCGGTAATTTTATTTTACTTTCTTCTAGAGAAAGCTTTGTTAGATCAAGAAAAAAATTTCGAGTTTTTAAAATCCTCTATAGAAGTAATTTTATAATATGTTTTTTTAAATGTCGGCATGGATATGTGTGTTACTGTGTGCGTGTTGGACACCTATTAATTCTCGGTTATGTTGACCAAAGAAAGTTTCTTTCCTGTTTTGCTTTTGCCAAAAATAATATTGTATGTTTATGAACATTGCACAGTTCAAAGGTTTTTTAGATTTCAATTTTTTGACGTAAGATAATCGATTTTTCGTGCTTGTGTTTTGTTCATTTTACAGCTATTTGTAAAATGTCCTCTTTGTAAGTCTTATATAGGTCTGCATTGTTGTGTTAGTGAGCACTTGCAAATAATGGGTACTCCTAGTAAATCACGCAGCAATGGAAATCTACAGTTTTAAGTGAATTCCGAACCACCCAAGCTACAGTGAGATATGCACATGAAAACTCTGAATCTCGAAAAACTCAATAGAGGTACTTGACAATCCAGAGGCAGGAATTCAAACACAATACTATTTAGGTATACAAATACCCAAACTAATTTTTCATGTATTTGAAACCTTGATATTAATGTTGTGTACATATCTATACTTCACCCAAAATGGCATAAAATTCACTTCCTGTTTAAAAATATTTGGAACAATAGTTATCATGATTCCTTCGATATTCAGGAGAACATGTATTTTCAAAAATAGTTTATTATTTGATCAAGAGATAGATATAACAATGTGAATTTTTTGTTTGCATCTCGTGTAAGAATCTAGATTCAGAAATAAAATGGCAAGAATAAAATTTGAGCTCTTGATTTTGGTTACATCTCTATTAAAGTGAAACTAGAAGTACATGTATTCCTCTAATTAAACAGAATCAAATTTCCAAAATGTCTTGAAAAGGTCTGGCACATACCAAATCCGAAAAAGTTTAGAAAATAAAAAAACAGTCAGCCTCCAAGATTTTTTCCTGAACCTTTCCAGATTTTAGACCAGACCTTTTCGAACCCTTCCGAGCATTTTAAATAGCGTCATATGCTTTGTGGTCATCCCAAAAAGATACACCGAGAAAAAATGTACATGCTACCTAAGTAAATAAATTTTTGTCTATTTGTCTAGGAAACATTTCTGAAAGTTATATTTTTTAAAAAGAAGTTTTTTGAATACACACCGTAAAATGACTTTAGAGTAGGAATGAAAAATGAATTTTTTTTTGGCATACATGTTAGAAGAATATAGTAAGGTTAAGCCTATTTTCCTGGTTCAAAAAATGTTATACACAAATAAAGAAATTAAAAATGTTTGTACAGCTCTAAGCTGGACATACATTTTTCCATTAATAATCATGATTATGATAATTTTGCAATTAAATATCTTGTGTTATAAAATGTTTATTAGACACATACACATGATAAAATCAAATTTCATCCATAAATATTTACTTGATAATTATTACTTTATTACTGTGGACCAACAACTAAGATTAAAAGATTATTTTATAAATACATTTAGTTTCTCTAAGTTTGCTCGACCTACAACATACTTTAAATAAAGTTTTTAATAATCTATACTTTCTTGAATAAAATAGTAATCAATATTCCAACTTAAGGAGGTTAAGGGTTTTAATTGACGTCAGCTTAAAGAATTTTTTACAATGATTTTTATACATTCCATGATACAAGCAGCAACATACATTGAAGTTAGAGATGTTAAGAAGATGGAAAAATTTTTTTTAACTTCATTTAATTATTATTAAACTAGTTACCGTCACCTAGAAGAAAATTCAACAAAATATGACAATCATTTTGACTTTTTATCCAATTTAGATTTCAAAACGGTCATTTTGTTCATTGTTCAATTTCAGGGGTAATTATCACAGTAAAAATTGGAAAATTATTTAAATCTACAAAGTTACAATCAATTGTTTGAGACTTTCACATATTTATAAACAATTGATTGTAACTTTATAGGTTTAGATAACTTTCCAATTTTTCCTGTGGTAACTACCCCTGAAATTGAACAAGGAACAACATGACCGTTTTGAAATCTAAATTGGATAAGTCAAAATGATTGTCATAAATTGTTGAATTTTCTGCTAGGTGACAGTAACTAGTTTTAATAATAATTAAATGTCGTTAAAAAAAATTTTTCCGTCATCTTAAGACCTTCAATGTATGTCGCTGCTTGTATCGTGGAATGTGTAAAAATCATTGTAAAAAATTCTTTAAGTTAATGTCAATCAAAACCCTCGAACCTCCTTAAATTATTATTTTTTCATATCATATTGTAATTTGTCATTAATAAATATCCTTTTTATAAAAATGTGATTTTAATTATTAAATAGTATAGTGCTAATATAATTGTAGTGTTCTATTTTTTTATAAATATCAACTAAAATCTTTATGACATTATCCTTTCAAGTTACTGTTATTATGATTATTGTGAATCATGTCTATTTTAGGAAATAATCATCAAAAAGTATTTATATCTTTATATTGAATTTGAGGTTAATTTTCTAAACTAAAAGACGCTAAAAAGTCAACGTAATTCATGAATTTGATACGTTATATCATAATTCATGATTTTAATATTCCTGTCAGCCAAAAAGCACATTAACGGAAGCTTTATAACTTTGTATTTGCGTGATAAAAATTTAAGAAAATTAGAAAACTATAGCTGTTCTTCAAAACTGATGAACAAACCAAATTAATGTACTAAATTTTCAATTACTCACAGTTTCTATAGAATAATACTCTGTCAATATTATAAAAAAGTTGTCACTAACAGAAACCAATCCAAACACGTCAAAACTTAAGTAACACTGTGAGCACTATTCCTCTGTTCGACGTTCCTAACTCCCAGTCACAGCCCATACACATACACATACTCAATCCGAAAACTATATTCTCTCTCTTTCTCTCTCTCACACACGCACACACACACACACAGAGCACACACACACACACACACACACACACACACACACACACACACACACACACACACACACACACACACACACACACACACACACACACACACACACACACACACACACACACACACACACACACACACACACACACTCACACACGCTTGTATATTGTATTCTCTTTTATTTTTGTTAGCAAACGCTATATATTTAAGTTAATCATTTATTTATTTTTAATTTCTAGAAATTTTATCTTGGATGTTCCTTTACTTCAGACTATGAATAATAATTAATTATATTTACTCCCATAATTTAAATTACTTTCAACGCAGATGTAAGAAATCATGAACAGCACCAAATATGGTCATGTCGGCGTTTACATGTATATAAAATATAATTCTCAAAGATTCAAAACCAAACTTACTCAATGTAAAATGTTTTTATTACTTTCCTACCAAAAGTTATAAAATATAATGAAAGATATTTCGATTAAATTGAAATATAGAGTAAAAAATTAATAAAAAATATAGGAAATTGAAGGGCCGGATGCAATAAGGGGGTTAGCGCTCGAAAACCCGTAAAAGTATTGTCCAAGTGACTAAATTTTCAATGTAGCCAAATTAATTTTTAAAAAATATCACCTTGTAGGGAATGAAAAGAAGTATTTTTACCTAGAAGGAATTTTTTTTATTCGACTTTCTTTTTAATATAAAAATTAAAAACTGAAAATTTTGTTCATCTATTTTTAATAGCTTTCAAAAACATTAATCGTCCAAACTTGATCAAATATCATCGAAATATTTTGAAATTTGACAGGGACGTGCAGAATACTCCAGCGTTGCCGATGGGATTGATAAAAGGATGTAAATCGATAATTGTTAATAATTATTTAATTGCAAATATATTGCGATCGGTAATTACGTTTTCTTAACTTTAACGGAAAAAAGTATCGAGGGAAGTTGAAGCTAGGAAAAACTTCCAGCGAGACATTTGTTCCTTAATAGTCTAATAAGTTTCTGACAAAGTTTCAAATTGATTTAATAATAAATGACTTAAATAGAGCGTTATTAATAAAGACGCGCGCTAGCAACATCGGCGGCGCGACGCGGCGTGAGCTAAGCCTGTTATGTTTATATGTTTTTGCACTGATGTATCACGTTTATAAAAATTAAAGAATTATTACGTTGACTTATAAACTGTGTTTTTACGTTATATAAAACATAATATCGTTACATAATAATTCGTTAATTCGTTATTATAAACGTGATACTGATGTATCACGTTTATAAAAATTAACGAATTATTGTGTAACGATATTATGTTTTATATATTATATATAAACGTAAGATACTGATGTATCACGTTTATAAAAATTAACGGATTATTGTGTAACGATATTATGTTTTATATAACATAAAAACACAGTTTATAAGTCAACGTAATAATTCTTTAATTTTTATAAACGTGATACATCAGTGCAAAAACATGTAAACACAACAGGCTTAGCTGACGCCGCGCCGCGCCGCCGATGTTGCTAGCGCGCGTCTTTATTAATAACGCTCTATTTAAGTCATTTATTATTAAATCAATTTGAAACTTTGTCAGAAAGTTATTAGACTATTAAGGAACAAATGTCTCGCTGGAAGTTTTTCCTAGCTTCAACTTCCCTCGATACTTTTTTCCGTTAAAGTTAAGAAAACGTAATTACCGATCGCAATATATTTGCAATTAAATAATTATTAACAATTATCGATTTACATCCTTTTACCAATCCCATCGGCAACGCTGGAGTATTCTGCACGTCCCTGTTAAATTTCAAAATATTTCGATGATATTTGATCAAGTTTGGACGATTAATGTTTTTGAAAGCTATTAAAAATAGATGAACAAAATTTTTAGTTTTTAATTTTTATATTAAAAAGAAAGTCGAATAAAAAAAATTCCTTCTAGATAAAAATACTTCTTTTCATTCCCTACAAAGTGATATTTTTTAAAAATTAATTTGGCTACATTGAAAATTTAGTCACTTGGACAATACTTTTACGGGTTTTCGAGCGCTAACCCCCTTATTGCATCCGGCCCTTCAATTTACAGTATCTTACGTTTTCTCACATTTACTTACATTTTATTAATTTTTTCATCTATATCATAGTTTGAAAAATTATTTTAGTTTTTTACATTTTCTTATAAATTCTTACATTTACATATACCTTCATACAACTTTTAACATTTTTGTACATATTTGTACTCTGTATTACATATTGTTACATTTTCTTACGTTTTTTTACCTTTTTACACGACATGTTCTAACCAATTTTTATGATTACTTACGTTTGTTTACATTGCATTATATACATATTTTTACAAATTTATAAGTTAATAAAAATTCTATAACATTTTTTTATGTTTTCTTAAATTTTCATACGATTTTTAACATTTTATCACGATTCTTTATCCCTAGTGGAAATTTAATTTGCTCAAAATAGTTTAAAACAATTCGTCACTGTTCAAATCTGTTTAAAATTGTTTAAAACTGTTCAAAACCGTTTAAAACTGTTTATTAGTGTGAATTTTTGAACGTTTAAAACAGTTCTAAACAGTTATGAACAGTTTTAAACAGTTTTGAACACTTTTGAACTTTTTTAAACATTTACGAACAATTTAAAACTGTTTTGAACTTTTGTATTAAAATATTATTAATTAATAAGAATTTATTTAAAACAGTTTAAAATAATTTTGAACAGTTATGAACTGTTTTAAACAGTTTTAAATGGTTTTGAACATTTATGAATGGTTTCAAACAATTTTGAACAGATTTAATCCGTTCTGAACTTTCGTTTGAACAATATGAATTTGTTTAGAATAGTTTTGAACAGTTTTGAACAGTTATTAATGTCGCCGTCATCGCAGATATGACGAAAAGTCGCTTCCTTACTGGAAATTTAATTTGCTCAAAACTGCTGTAAACTGTTCAAAACTGTTTTAAACTATTTCAAATAATTTCCTGATGATCAGTACACTTTCAATACAATAATTCTGAATTGTTTAAAACTGTTTAAAATTGTTCATAACTATTTAAGACTGTTTTAAACTGATCAAATAAATGTCTGATCAGTACATTTTCAATACAAAAATTCAAAATTGTTCAAAACTGTTCAAAATTGTTCATAACTGTTTAAAACTGTTTTAAACGTCCAAAAATGCACACTAATAAACAGTTTTAAACAGACTTGAACAGTTACGAATTGTTTTAAACCGTTTTGCCCAAATTAAATTTCCACTAGGGATGTAATTAAAATTTTCATGTTAATGGTATTTAATATTTGAAAAATTTTTTAAAATGTAACAATTTGTATTAAAATGTAAAATTATGTAAGAAAATGTCGAGGGATACTTTGTACTTCCGTAAAGAGTACATAAGATTACACGAGAGTACACAAGAGTACAAAGAGTTCATGAACTCTTGCTGTAGCACACGGAGTAGAAAGAGTACATATAAGAGTACAAAGAGTACATACGAGAGAACAAAAAGTACAAAGAGTACATAAGAGAGTATAAAGAGTACATACGTACTCGTGAAATACGATTCCCTCTATAAAAAATGCATCCTTGGCATGGTCGACGCCATGTTGCGACGCCATGTTGATTTTTTCTCGAATATCTCGAATATCTCGAATATCTCGAATATCTCGAATATCTCGAATATCTCGAAATCTCGAATTTTTTGGCGCATGCGCAAATGCCCTATAGGGACTTAGGGATTCTCTACAACCGTGCAGCGCGCGTGTGTGTGTGCTCGCCGTGTATAAGGTATACCTATATATAGGAGAGCGCTATATATAGGTATACCTTATAGGAGAGCACTATATATAGGTATATCTTATACACGAGAGGGCATATGCACGCGCAAAGTTATAGAGACACCCTTAGAGTTATGGTGGAATGGTATAGAGATAGCGCATGTGTTGTGAGCGGGAAAATATGATATATATTAATTGATAGAAATTTATAATCAATTGATAAATCGATGAAAAATTTTTATTTAAAAAAAAATATTTATTCATTACGTGTGTGTGTGTCTGTATGTGTGTGTGTGTGTCTGTATGTGTGTGTGTATGTGTGTGTGTGTGTCTGTATGTGTGTGTGTGTATGTGTGTGTGTGTGTGTGTGCGTGCCTGCGTGCGTGCGTGCGTGCGTGCGTGCATGCGTGTGTGTGTGTGCGTGTATATGTGTGTGGGTGAGTGGGTGGGTGGGTGTGTGTGTATGTAAACACTCGATATCTCGAAAACCATTTCACCTATTTTCGTCGGACAAAGCTTATTCTCTTGGTCCCGAAAAAATACTCCGTTTTAATTTTTTATCGATTTTCTTTTTTTTATAACCAAAAAATCTTTAAACTACCTACGTTTTCTGTTTTTAATTTTCAAATTATCTTTAGTATGTCATGGAAAATGTTCTTATAATTCATAAATTAATTTTTCAAAAAATATTTGATTATCGACTCAAAATTTTATTTACTTATTACGCTTATTGAAGATAATATTTGGTATAAATTTCAAGAGATTATCTTCATTTTTTTTTGAGAAAAAAATTATTTAAAAAAAAACAACGCGTTTTCACTGACACACGATGACAAGAATAAAAACCAATTAATCGTCCTGAAATTTGGTATAGAGGATATAGATTTTTTATATCTCCAAACTATTCATTGCGCAAAAAAATTGAACTGCCACGACCAAAGATATTTGAGGTTGAAAGTTTTTTAAAAATATTTTCGAATAGCGTTTTTCAGACAATATTTGATAGATAGAGAAACTTTTGTATAATACAATTAATTATTGTCATATAAAAAATTAAAAAGAGGAATAAATACATTAGTTTGAGGAAGCTAAGTGCCAATGTATATTGGGAGCGGTTTTTTATTAGTGATGATGGTCGGATTAGTGTAAGGATCTTTTTATTTAGTTAAAATTAAAAACACGGTTTTCTCAATATAAAAATATTCATCTTGAATTTTATACCTTCACTTTGCCTTTTTATATGTTTAACATTATTAAACACAGAAAACAGATATTTTCATAATTATGTTATTGTTTATCTATCTTAGTGGCAATTTTACTTATTGAACAAAATCACAACATGAAAAAAGCTTATTTAAATGAAATTAAACTTGATTAATCTTTATCATTGTAGTGACATTCTGATACTATAGAATTGAATGAACCTTTACATTTGTTAAAGCAGGAAACTATGGAATGGAATGAATCACTAGAACTAAATTCAAAAGATAAAGACAAATCATATATTAAAATAACAAATACTTCTTCATACATACATTTTTTAGTCAATAAAACTATAACATAGCTTGATGAAAAACATCATAATGTTTAAATGAATTCAAAATAAGTGCATTAAGGTTGTATTGGCCGTAAGATCTCATTTAAAAATTTAAGACAAATATTTTGGTCGTACAATTTGTCGAAAACACTAATATTCTACAGTACTAAGAGTAAACAAATATGTAAAATGTTTTTTAGAAGAAAACTTTACATCGGTTTTAGAACATTGCATTGCTCATTTCTTTCACTTTTTAGTATGACTGTACGCCTTACTACACAGTTTTTATGCTATAACTTTGATGTGAGTACCAGTCGTTACCGACGATTGAAGGGACCCGTTTTTCTCAATCAATTTAAAATTCTAAGAAAATATCGCTCTGGTACGTTATAGTTGACTATCAAATCTATAACGTGTCAGAGAGATTTTTTGTCAAAATTCAAAATTAAATGAGAAAAACGGATCCCTGCAATCGTCGGTAACTGTGGGGCCTCGCATCGCCTTAAGGGGGTCCGAAAGTCAATTAAAAATTCAAATTTCGCGCCACAATATAGCAGACGAAAAAATAAGTAATTTGCCTATAACAAATAGTAAAAATAATATTATGGAAAATCAGAACTGTATTACCCTCCGTTACATTATTATCTATCATTTTACAAAGTTTGAAGTTTCTATATAAATATTTCGCTGAATGGCATTTGAATAATGTCTCAAAATCAAGTAATTCAAATGCCATTCAGCGAAATATTTATATAGAAACTGCATGCAAACTTTGTAAAATGATAGATAATAATGTAGCGGAGGGCAATGCAGTCCTGGTTTTCCATAATATTTTTTTTTTACTAATTGTAAATTTTTACTAATTGTTATAGGCAAATTACTTATTTTTTTGTCTGCTATATTATGGCGCGAAATTTGAATTTTTAATTGACTTTCGGACCCTACTAGCTCGCAAAAGCAATTCATTTCAATTGCAATCGATTACAAAGGTTTTCTTTTACGTAAACACAAATTTACAAGAACTAAACACTATTTTTTCAACTTAATTTTTTCAATAACTACGACGAGTCTAGCCATATTCAGAGAATCTCCATAAGAACCCACGTTAATTTTAAACTACAATATCTCGAAAACTAGCACGCAAATCTTATTCAAATTTGCCAGAGACGCTTATAATGATATTATTGACCTACTGACGAAACTTTATTGATCTGACATTATTTTTTACATATAGTCCATACAACCTTAAATAATGAATTGAATAATAACATTTCTCTTGTAAATAAAAAAGAAACCGTTCATTAATTATGCAACTTCTTTTGTAACTTAAAAAAAAAAAAATCAGCGCGCGAAGCGCGCGTGTCGAACTCTACTATTTAAATAATTTTTGAACCCAAGTAGTCGGGAGATACGAGCTCCACGCGTATACGAGAACTACCTACCCACACAGCATGAAAGAAAACTGAAATAATTACATGAAATAATTCATGAATTAATACATTGAAATGATTTAGAAAGGATTTTAAAAGGAAAAAAAATTAATTTTAAATTAATTTTTAAAATAATATATGAAATCCTTACAAAATATTTTCAAAAATCTTCCAAAAAAAGAAAAAAATTTTACAAAAAAAAATAATTACACGAGTTAATTCTGAAAGGACTTTGAAAAGATTTTTTGAAAGAAAACATAAAATAGTTCAGAAATTATTGCAAGTATTCTTTCATGAAATAATTCAGAAATAATTTCAAAAAGATACAAATTATTATTTTACAAAAATAATTCAATATCTACCCTGTCGTAAATTTTAAATGTTAATAACAGTTAATATATGAAAGTAAAAATCTCGAACGTTCGTGGTGGAGGTATTAGTTTAGTTTGAAATCAATGATCAAAACGAACAAAGTTTCGTTGCAATTATTTGTTGCCGACGTTTCGACGTTTTTATTTAACGTCCTCAACAAGGCTTGTTAGAAAAATTGTTAATCAACCCATTGTGTCTTTATCAATTTCGTTAGAGAGATTGATGGCCAACAGTGCCAAATCAAATAGATTTTTCGTACTGGAAGTTTTTTTTTCCTCGTTATGAGGAAATTCAATTATATTAAAACAATATAAACAAAAAAGAAGATGTAAAATCATTAAATAGCTCTTATTTTCCGTTACTCCGCCTTTTAAATTGAACTATGCATTACCCTGCTTATTTTCTCCTTGTTTGTAAACACACGCATCTTTCGACTATAAATACAACTGTACACCACTGTATCGCTTATATCGATGCCATGTGCTCTATATGAATAAGGTATTTATGATTCTTGTAACCAAAGTGATAGTGAATTTTTGTTTCATAATGTTTAAAAAAATTATTTTTTGTTATTAATAAATTACAGCCTGAAGAGGTTGGCGGATCATGCCAACGAAACGTTGCAAAAATATAAAGATAATATAAAGAAAAAACTTTGTTTTTCTTATTCTTTTACCTGCCTCCGTCAGATCGATCCATTACACATTAATAAAAAATTATTTATAACTATTTGGAACTGTTTAAAACTGTTTATAAGTGTTACACAATGTATGATTTTGGACACATTTTTTCTAATTATAATACTTTGTAACAGTTTCAAACAGTTTTTAATAGTTTTGAACACTTTCAAACAGTTTCAAATAATTTTAAATTTGATATATTTCAGGAAAAATTAATAATTAATAAATTATTATTATTATTATTAATTAATTAATAATTATTTAATAACCTCATTATTATAATCATGAGAATCAAGAAGCGCGGGAGCACTCCTAAGGCAAGTAACAGTCAAACAATGCAGAAGAAGCCTAAGGAGTGTTTAATTATACTAATAATTAATATTACTATGTTAATAATAATAATTAATAAATATTTAAAAGTTATTAAATAATTTAATAACTCTTACAAACTGTTAAAAACTGTTGAAAAATGTTACAAACAGTAACAAACGATTAATAACGTCCAAAATCCTACATTTTGTAACATTTTTAAACAGTTTATAACTCTTTCTAACAGTTTTTAACATTTTTGAACAAAAATATTTCCGCTAGAGTATTCAAAAACCTTTCGTGAATTATTTTATGAAATCTTCCGCGAAACTCGTCTGAAATAATACTGTTACGTCCGTAACGTATCCTATAAATTACATTTGACATGCATATTTCTCATCAGTAATTTTCTTGACTCACAAAACGATGCGAGTGCGAATTTTAACAGTACAGCAATTTCGGCTACGCAACAGCCAGCGTGACGTAGTGAGCCTCTGACCTTGTGAAACCAACCGCTCATCGCATCTTTGTTTAGAATCAGCACTTTTAAATGTGAAATCGAAAGGATGATATTTAAATGTTTACTAAATTTGTTTAAAAAGAGGATTTTTACTCAGCGTCAAAATCATCTTTAACCCAAATTAACCGCTTAATAAATACGGCAACTCTCAACACACAAATTAGTAATCGTGCAAAAGTCGCGAGATAACTTTCTCAAGTTTCAATCGATTTCCATAGGAATTGGTATACAACCGTTTTTCACGTTGACAAATTATTGTCTATTTTGATAAATAATTTGCTTGTACCACAAACATTTGTTTTGGCATGTAAACTGGAAAAAGACTACCAGCCGACAAGAGGAGAAGCGAATATTTTATACGGGTCAAATACCCTACATTCAATTACGAAGAGAATTTCTTATATCAATAATTTCAATAATCTATCGGTATTATATATTGTTTAACAAAGTTAAAAAGTTGTAAATCGCATAGTCTTATTTATAAACCTTATATCTTTCAATAAATAGTGCATCTAACCAATCAGCTGTTTATTATTTACGAGAGACTACGCCCAGAATAAAGGTAATATAAATCAAATATCAATTGAAAATATAATATATATATATATATATATATATATATATATATATATATATATATCATTCAAATATAATTTGAAGATAACCATACAAATTTCAATACACATATAAGAGTAGATTCCTCGACACTCAAGACTTAACAGTGGTTCCGGTACCGATCGAACAATCGTTCACTAAACTATTTCAAATTAAAGAATAAAAATAACTTTTCTCCGGAACTTAACAGTGGTTCCGGTACCGATCGAAAATTAGTTCACTAGACTATTTAAAATAAAAGAAATAAAATAACTATTTTTCGGAACGTCACATTGGTTGCGGTACACAGTCGAACGAAAAGTTCGTTAGATCAGCTAAATCAAACTTTAAATGTTTTAAAGTAGATAAAATAAGCTCTTGAAAGACGAGGAAAATATTCTTATATAAATACAACTAACATAGAATAAGTCCGAGCTTCTTGCTTTGCAGTAAGAAGTTGGGGGGATCATTGTAGCATGAATCGCCCGAATTTCGGAAGATAAGCAAGTACGGCTCGTCCAGTTATTAACAAGTATTCAACAAATGATAAACACGGAAATAAGAAAAATTTCTACAAAACAAATGACATTTTTCAAAAATATATTACGCAAAATACAAATACAGTCTAACACAGATTAGAAAATTGAAAAATAAAAATACAAACGAAAAAAGTTACGACACTACAAGGAGTAATAAAACAAAGAAGTAAGAAAAATTTTTAACAACAAATTATATAACAAATTATAGCTGAAATAGCAAGTGAAAAGATAAATTTACAGAGTGAAATCAAGATATATTACGCGAAAATAGCAGTCTAATACAAGTAAGAAATTGAAAAAAATCAATAATAAAAAGATATAAAAGTAAAACCAAAAGAAAATACTACAATAAATAAAACAAAATATCATAAAGACAAATTATAATTACAAAAAAATTAAGAACAACGATCACATAAATCGAAAATACAGCACACGAAAAATAAACATAGAATAATGATCAACGCAGCTCAAGAAAACGAATAATAATATTAAACAAATTGATCAATTAAATAAAAATTGCATAAATAAACATTATAGTTTAATCAATAAAAGATAAAACACTAAAAACTAAGCAAAGGAAAAAATTTATAAAAGTGACAAATAAATAAATAAATTATATTGTGAAATAAACAATCCCTTATAAAAATATCTTATAGAAAATCCTGTAGGAAATGCTATAGAAAATCCTGTAGGCATTCCGTAGAAATCCTATAGGAATCCTATAGGATACTCTATAGGCAGTCCTATATGAAATTCTATATAGGAGGTTCTATAGGAAATCCTATGTGAATTTCGCGCTTTTCCTGTAGGAAATCCTATAGGAAATCCTATAGGAAATTCTGTAGGTAATTCTGTAGGAAAAACTGCAGACAATTTTACATGGAAAATGCTGCAGGGAATTCTGGAGTATTTTCGTGAAAACAGTTTAAGAGGTTTAGCATCTTATTTAGCGCTGTAACATCGCACAGCAAAATCAGTGGCAAACAGTCCTAGGTAAGGAGTTGCACCTAGGGACTGCCGTGCACGACTGCCGGCGCTTACCGATTAAGCCCAATGAGCTCAGATATCAAAATCAAGGTAATCCTTGTCACATTGACTCTCCGTAAAGTCGTTCAAACGGTAGAATCTCATGGCTTTACATTATACCCTCGCGGTTCCAATGTGTTTATGAGAGTCCCGACTGCTGTGCTGCGCTGCGGCATGCGGTAGAAGCTTGCTTCTCCAGAGCCTCGTTTATGTATGTTCGCTGCTATGCCTCTATGGGGCGCAGCAGTCGGGACTCTCATAAACACATTGCAACCGCGAGGGTATGTAAAGCCATGAGATTCAACCGTTTGAACGACTTTACGGAGAGTCAATGTGACAAGGATTACCTTCCCTACTGAAAAAAACCACATGGGATCCCATATAGGATCCCACGTGGAATCCCACACGAGATCCCACGTGTGAATTTGATATGGGATCCCATGTGGCATACCACGTTTGAACTCGAAGCATGAATTCCCACATGAGATCCCACAAGAGATCCCACATGGGATCTCATGTGGGATACCATGCGTTTAACTTGATTACGGGATCTCATGCAGATATGGCGTAAAACTTTGAATCCCCCATTGTGAGTAATGGGGATATAAAAAAACAAGGCAAGCCTTGTAATTAGGACTCTTCGTAAAGAGTCATTTGAACGGCTGACTTACACGGCTTATATACTCTCGGCCATCCAGTATATCTACAGAAAGCGCTATCGGAGCGCCGCATAGCGGTGACAAAGGAGAACTTGTGATGGGTGGCTCTCCATAAGTAAGCTGGGGCTATTTATCCGCTATGCGGCGCTTCGGTAGTGCTGTCTGTAGATACGTTGGATAGCCAAGAGTATAAAGCCGTGTAAGTCAACCGTTCAAATGACTCTTTACGAATCGTCCTAATTATAAGGCTTGCCTTGTTTTTGATAACCCCGTTACTTACAATGGGGGACTCTAAGTTTTACGCCATATCTGCATGAGATCCCGTACTCAAGTTAAACGCATGATATCCCACATGAGATCCCATGTGGGATCTTTTGTGGGATCTCATGTGGAAATTCATGCTGCGAGTTCAAACGTGGGATGTCACATGGGATCCCATATCAAATTCACACGTGGGATCACGCGTGGGATTCCACATGGGATCCTATGTGGGATCCCATGTGGTTTCTTTCAGTAGGGTTGATTTTGATATCTGAGCTCATTGGGCTTAATCGGTAAGCGCCGGCAGTCGTGCACGGCAGTCCCTAGGTGCAACTCCTTACCTAGGACTGTTTGCCACTGATTTTGCTGTGCGATGTTACAGCGCTAAATAAGATGCTAAACCTCTTAAACTGTTTTCACGAAAATACTCCAGAATTCCCTGCAGGATTTTCCATGTAAAATTGTCTGCAGTTTTTCCTACAGAATTACCTACAGAATTTCCTATAGGATTTTCTATAGGATTTCCTACAGGAAAAGCGCGAAATTCACATAGGATTTCCCATAGAACTTCCTATATAGAATTTCATATAGGACTGCCTATAGAGTATCCTATAGGATTCCTATAGGATTTCTACGGAATGCCTACAGGATTTTCTATAGCATTTCCTACAGGATTTTCTATAGGATATTTTTATAAAGGATTACAAAATATATACAGAAAAATAGTGGAATTAATAATAAAAACATATTTTAAAAGATATATTAAGTATAGTATAAACAAAGAAGTAATATGTCATGTCAAATCAGAAAGGTACAGAAAATAAGGGAAACGAAGGGATTATAACCAGACGGACTACCCAAAAAAATCCAGAACTTAAAAAGCAAGTAGATGATATAAATAAACAAACGAACATTTTTCAAAGAAGACCAAAAATACCAAGATCACTTCCAAATACACAATTAAATAGAACTTCATCGGATATCTACATTAACTCAAAAACACAGGAAAATGAGGAAATACTTTCAATTCCATCAACTTCAAAAATAGACCATAAAGAACTAGATGCACAACATTCAGTCAAAAAACAGAATATTAAAAACCCCACACAAAAACAAGATATATCAAATAAAAATATAAATAATCTTTTTATTCCGGAAATAAAACGGGATATATTATCACCAACAAATTTTCATACTCCAAACACACCAAGTCAGAGCCCAGCATTTTTTGAAGAATCAATATATGTAGAAAACGGTAGGCAACACGACTACACGGATATAGAAGGATTTTTTAATGAACAAAGTTTGATTTTGGCTAGAGATAATACAAGTAATAACGAACAGCCAGAAATTCAAATAAACGAAGATTTAATAAATCTAGAACCAGAAATGGCAAATCAAGCATTAAAATTACCACTTAAAGAAGTTGCAAAGTTAGTACCGGATTTTGACGGGAAAAATATCCAACTAGAGGAATATATAGAAAAATTAAAACAAGCAAAAAGAATGATATCGAATAATGATGAATCGAACCTAGTACAGATCCTCAAAATAAAGCTCAAAGGAGAAATTTATAAAGCATTAGCAAATGTAGAAATTGAAAGTATTGAAACTTTTATTAAAACAATACGTAAAATATATCCATCAACGGATAATATACATTCATTATACGGAAACCTAACACAACAAATTAAAAAATCAGATGAAGATGTACTGTTTTGCAAACAAATTACGAGTGTTGGGTACACAAATAATAGAATTAAAAAAATTAGAACCTAATGTAACAGGAGAAATTCTAACAGAATATAAAACTAGATTAAAAACCGATATACTCAGTAGTTTTAAAAAAGGATTAAAACAAGAAATTAGAATCGAACTCGGAGAACACCAAGACATGGATAACGCAGTACAAAAAGCAATTGAAATAGAATCAAACTTAAAAAAGCAAAATAGCTTAAGAAATGATACTACAAACATATTGTTTAATTTCGAAGCTCCAATTCCAAACACAATTAAACAAGTTTTTTGCCAATTATGTAAAAAAATAAATCACGAAGCATTATTTTGCATGAAAGCTTCATGTGTTTATTACAAAAGTAAGGAGCATGTATCATATCATTGCAGAACAGCTAAGCACGTAATAAAATTAATTTGCAAATTGTGTAGTACGGAAGGCCACTCAATAGATGCGTGTAAGTTAAATAAGATGCAGAGTAATCATTGTCAATACTGCCAAAATATGGGGCACGAGGTTACGCAATGTCCTACTATTACAGAATACGAGCTGTGTTGGAAATGTAAGGAAAGAGGACACGATCCGCTTATGTGCAATAATTCGGTAAGAATTACGGAAGTATGCGACGCCTGTGGCAGCGCGTCACACACACCTAAAAATTGCCCGTCAGCATTGTGTAAGAGGTGCAACAACCTCGGGCATTTAATGAAATACTGCACGATAAACAAAGGAACGATATGGTGCGCGATATGTGCAGATGAAGGTCACGAAACCGCGGATTGCGAGAACGTAAAAGTTTTAATTATGCAAAATAGACAACAAAACTCTCAGAATAAAGAAGTTTATCAATTTTACGAGATGCCGGGGCATTCAGCAAAAACTTGTAGGAAAATAAGCAATAACCTACAATGTACATTCCCAAGTAACAATTACAATGCCTTAAATAAATCCTATGAACATCGAGATAAAAATAGGAATGGATTTTTCCGAACAAATAACCAGAACAGCAATCATTTTTCAAGGAATTCAAACAGTAATTATCGGGGAACTTTAATACACAAAGTATAAAATGCGAATATTGTAATTTCACCGGGCATACATTGGAAGATTGTAGAAAATTAAAAAATCTGACGGCACAAATTAAATGCTCTTTTTGCAATAAAAATGGACATCAAATAAACAATTGCCATGAAATCAAGATGCTACAAAATAAATTAGATAAATTTTGTAAAATTTGTAAAAACACGAATCACACAACTGAGGAATGTGCGTCACGATCAGTACTTAATCAACAAACCTCGCAAAACTAACAAATTCTTCTGGAAATGAGTGGACTAGAAGGATTAACAAAAAACCACTCAAAGATAGCGCAGATATTAAAGTAGGTACAAGAAACGGACATCGATTTATTGATTACAAAGAATTTAAAGAATATTACGGAAAACATGGAGAAAAATAAGGCAATAAATAGATCAGAAATTATAAATAATAACGAAATAAATTTAAGTGATTTTGAAATAAATAGTATTAAAAATGAAAAAACACAAGAAAGAATAGCAGCAACCAAAATTGCAATGTATTTTCTGAAATTAGAAAACTCACTGCAGTATATCGAAATAGAAAACCACTACACAAATAAAAAATATAATTTACTTGTAGATAGTGGGGCTCAGTTAAATATTATCAAGGGAAATCAGATACCTTCTAATATAATTTTAGAAAATAGGAAAATTCATTTATCTGATATTACAGATAAAACAATTGAAACATTAGGAGTAATTAAAATGAATATAAATGGACTGAATATTGATTTCCATGTAGCACCACCAAATTTTTGTTTACCTTACGACGGGATTTTAGGAATCAAAATTCTTACTGAACAAAAATTAAGACTAGACGAGGGCTAGTTACAAATAAATCATAGTAAGATCAAACTGAAAGCAGCCCATAAATTAAATCATAATCTTCATACAGTATCTGAAAAGTCACAAAAAACGGATAAAGAATTAAAATCAAGAATAACAATAGAACAGAAGGAAGTTTTAAAGAAAATGTTAGAAAATACGGACGAAAAACAAAGCTTAATACCCATAATTCATGAAAATTGCGAACAAGTAATAAGGTAAAGTAGGTAGTAGTGGGACAGTTTTGACCATACTTTTTTTATAATCTTTTCTATTGCCAAAACTAAGCACAATACATAAAAACTAATTACCTCAGCAGGTAGCTCGTGTCTCAAGGTTTATTTTAAGAAAAAAAGATGCTTTCTTCCGTTGTTGGTGTATTAAAAGAATCTCATTAAAAGAAAATAACTATCGACTAGTGTAGTGGGACACGGTAACTTATTTATAACCGGTAGTGGGACACCCATTTGACGCAGTAGTGGGACAATACTTTTTAAACGTGTCCCACTACTATGATATGGGAATTAAGAGGTACCTATAGTGGGATAAAGTTTTCGCTATGCGTACAGCTCAAACATAACCTCAAAAAGTTTGAATCTTGTTATACATTAGTGTAAGAAGTAAATCAACACAATAATGAAGTGGCTACGTAGCTAACATCATAAAGAATACTAATGAAGTAATGCTTTTATCACATTAACCGTTCATCGTAGTTTTTCACTGCTGTCCCACTTCTGGTCCCAAAATAGGTTTTGTCCCAGTACTGCCTCCTTTACCTTACAAATAAACGAAAAAACTGAAAATTTTCAAATTGAGGATGAAATGGAGAAATCATCTTGTTTAATATCTTATGAACCTGAGTTAATCAATAAAAATGAAGTAAATATAAATTCAGAAATAACATTATATGATGACGTTATGAAAATTTTAAATACGATTCCAATATTAAATGGAGAAGGAAAGGATTTACAAAAAAAAATGTTAAATGAAATTCTACCAGAAAATATAAATGATTTACATTATGAGGAAATTTTGGAAAATGACGAAAATAATATTAAGTCATTAATAAATAATATTAATATTGCTTTTGAAAATAATGACCAAGCAATCGATTTTGAGGAAATCGAATCAACAGATTATAAACAATTTTTGACAATAATGAATAAAAAGATTGAAGTAGATTTAGAAGATTATAATAAACTCTATGGAAATGAAAAAGAATATAGCTTTATATCTTATGAAATAGACAATTTACCTGAAGGTTTTCAGACAACAGAAGACTTTAACATAGATGAAAATGAAATTTTAAATTTGGGAGCAATAAATTTTATCGGAAAAAATGAGTCAGTACAAGATTTTAAAGAATATAATAGAGAAGAAAGATTATTAGAAAAAATATGTTACGAAAACTTGCCTGGAAATAGTAAAACAATGATTAAGGATCTAGTATTGAAAAATAAGGATAAATTTTGGATAGAGGGAGACAGTTTAGGATCATGTAATGTAGAACAACATGAAATAAATTTAACAGATGATAAACCCGTATACGTAAAGCAATTTCCTTTACCTCATAAATTAAAAGAAATCGAGATAGAGGAAACTCAAAAATTAATAACAAATGACCTAGTTCGAAACCCAAAAAGTGCTTTTAACGCTCCAGCATGGATTGTAGCAAAAAAACAGTTAGCAGACGGAAAAAAACGATGGCGTTTAGTAATAGATTACAGAAAACTAAACAAAAAGACAATTCCAGATCCATATTTACTCCCAAACATTACAGAAATATTCGATCAATTGGGGAAAACTAAGTTTTATCACGTTATAGATTTAAAGTCGGGATTTCACCAAATTCCTATGAAACCAAGTGATATACATAAAACTGCATTTAGCATCAACCCATTGGGACGTTTTGAATTTCAAGTATTACCTTTCGGATTAAGAAACTCACCGCGTACAATTCAAAGAGTTTTAAATACAGTCTTAGGCGATTTAATCGGTAAGATATGCTTCGTATTCATCGACGATATAATTATTTTTGGCGAAACTATGACAGAAGCCAACGAAAGATTCAATACAGTTGCACAAAAATTACGAGAAGCGAATTTAACATTAGAACCAGAAAAATGTGAATTTTTTAAAAAAGAAGTATGTTATTTAGGTCACATTATTAGTGAACACGGAATAAAACCTGATCCAAAGAAAATAGAAGCAGCAAAGAAATTTCCTACACCGAAAAATGTTAAAAATATTAGAGAGTTTCTAGGGCTTTCAGGTTACTATAGAAGATTTAAAAAAAATTACGCAAAAGTAAAAAAACCCTTAAATATATTGCTAGAAAAAGACGTGAAGTTTCATTGGGAAAAAGACCAACAAAAAGCCTTTGAGGAAATTAAAGAATTATTATGCACAGCACCAATCTTAGAATATCCACGTTTTGATGAACCATTCATTATTAAAACAGATGCTTCGAATTCTGCTTTAGGTGCAGTTTTGTCGCAAGGAAAAATTGGCAAAGACCTAGCGATAGCTTACGCATCACGAAGTCTACATAAAGCGGAAACTAAATATCACACCTATGAAAAAGAAGCATTGGCAATAATGTTTGCCATAAAAACGTTTAAAAATTACGTATATGGAAACAAAATTCATAATAGTTACTGATCACAAACCGCTGTTATCGTTAAGATCAGCTGATAATAATACAAGAGTCCAAAAATGGAGACTAAAACTATCAGATTATGAATTTGATATCGTATACAAACCAGGAAAACAGAACGCAAATGCAGATGCTCTATCTAGGAATCCAGTAGAGATATTTGTTATTACCAGAGCACAAAATAAGAAAATATTAAATAAAAATAACGAACAACCTAGAATTCTTAGTAACGATGACAAAATCAAAGTAATGAATGAAGATAGACAGAAAATTAAAGGAAAAAGGGGCAGACCTAGGAAAAATGACAAAAAAATGACTATAGGTAGAAAAGAAGAGAAAATTGAGGAAAGCAAAGAAAATATACCGGAAATTAATAATATCATTTATTCTAAAAATTCTACACAATTTAAAAACGATAATATTGTTCATTTAATAAATTTAAAAGGAAAATCATTAGATAAAAATACTGAATTATTAATCAAAAGTAAAAACATAAAACCAAAACTATCACTTACAAAAGATAGTATAGATATAATAAATATAGAGAATAAAAAACTATTTATGTTATACATAGATACGTCCGTATCATGTAAATTAATAAAAGAAAATTTAGCGAAATTATTTAATCAATTAAAAGAATTATTAATTACTAAGAATATATGTATTTATAGTATTTCTAGGGATATAGAAATTTTAAATATAAATTGGTTAGAAATAGAGGAAGTATTAAAAGAAATATTTAGCAATACAAATATAAAGGTAATAATATGTTTAAATAATATTGAATGTGTAAAAATTGAAGACAGGGATAACATTTTTAACATGTATCACTCCTCTATGATAGGAGGACATTCAGGTGTAAATAGAACATACAATAGACTTAAGGAAAAATATTTTTGGGAAAACTTAAAATCAGACATCCAAAACAGAATAAAAAAATGCGAAGATTGTCAAAGAAATAAATTAAAGCAGAAAAAGACTAAATAACTAATGATTATCACAGATACACCGGGGAAAACATTCGATAAAATCGCAATGGATATTGTAGGACCATTTAACATTACTAAAAATAATAATAAATATATTTTATCTATACAAGATCAGTTATCAAAATTTGTAATTTTAGTATGTTTAAAAGATCAAACAGCAGAATCAGTTTCAGATGCTTTTATAAAAAGATTTATATGTATATTTGGATGTCCAAAGATAGTACTAACCGATAGAGGGGCAAATTTGACGAGTAAAATAATGAAACAGATAGCTAAAAGGTTTAAATTTGATAAAATTGAAACTACAGCTTTCTCACCGCAATCTAATGGTTCATTAGAAAGAGCACACCACCCGTTGTGTGAATATTTAAAAAATTTTTCTACAAAGAAATATGAATGGGATGAACTATTGGATTTTGCACAATTTCATTATAATACTAGTGTACATACTAGCCATCAATTCACACCATATGAACTAGTTTTTGCCTGTCCTGCTAGAATTCCGTCTAGCGAACCAGTAAAAAAATCAGAATTATTACCGACCTATAATGGATATTTAGAAAAACTGATTAATAATATGAGAGAAATTGCCTTAATAGCAAAACAAAGATTAATAATGTCAAAAGAAAAATCAAAGATATATTATGACAGATTTATTAACCCAAGGGAATTTAAAATGGGAGATAAAGTATGGTTGATCAAAGAACCTAAACCAGAGAAACTTGAAAAAGATTATTATCATGGCCCTTTTGACATTATTAAAGTAAATGAAAATAATAATGTTGTCATAGACTATAAAGGAAAGGCAAAAACAGTCCATACAAATAAATTAAGCCTTGTTAATAATAAAAAATAGTAACATAATTATCTTACAGGAACTGGACGCCATGTATTTTTCAATCATTGTACTTCTAACGCTTTTTAAAGCAAATCACGCAATTATTGGGTTTAATTGCGGTTCAGCAGATCCAGCGGTATCGACATACTCATTAGTGGACACAGGAGAATGCGATTTCCACGAGGATGATCTACAGATATCAAACACAACGATAGAATTACTACAGTTAGCAGAATTTAAAAGCAGTAGAGTTATTCAGTGCAAAATCGAAATTTCTCGTACAATTTATAATTGCGGAATGTTTAGTCATCTAGGGCCTGTAGAAAACGGATTACAAGAATATTTATATGAAGTTAGTGCAGAAAGATGTAAATTTATTCATGAAACTGGAATATTTAAATATGATAACTCACACACTATAGCCGACATTAGAATAAACGAAACAAAAACCGTAGGAATTGACGTCGCGGGAAAAGTAACAGAAAGATCGTGTTCAGGAGGGACATACGCTGATAGCTACGGAAGTTGGGATAAAGTTCTTGTTCAGGGCATTATAAAAATTACACTTACCGAAGAATATGCAAAAGTTAATCTGAATAATAACAAAATACACTTAAGTTCAGGAACAGTTTGCAAATTCTCCGACGAACATTACATAGATATACAAGCAGGTTATACATTTTGGACACATTTCTCAGAGGAAAATTGCCTTAATAATAAATATGATACTTTATATAGTGGTACTGTAACAAAGACTTTATCTCGAAATAATGAAATTATCTATACTGTAAATACATACGATTTATCTTTCTCATTAACAGCGATCGAAAAAATTAAATTCTGCAATCGAATAATCACGAAAACAGAACACCCAAAATTGTTTATTTATGAAAAGGTAGATAATATTTTATTTGATAACGATATGAGACAAGAAAGAGATTATGTCAATATAAATATTTTTTCTTACATTAATGCAAAATTTGTACACGTAGAAAGACATTTTAGAATGCAATTTAAAAGTATATATTTAAATATGTTGACAAAAATGTGCGAAGTAGAAAGGAGGGAAATTCAAAATTCCTTATCATTAGCATCCAATTCCCCAGACGAGTTTGCCTACAATATAATGCAAAAACCAGGATACCTCGCCAAACTTGCAGGAGAGGCTGTACATATAATAAAATGTACGCCCACAAATGTGAAAATACATCACACCAAGGAATGTTACGAAGAGCTTCCAGTTGTAGCAGGTAACACAACATGGTTCCTTACACTAAAAACACATATATTGGTGAAAACAGGAACACAAGTTGACTGCGACACCATAATTCCTCCTTACTATAAGATAGATGGAAATTGGATAAATCTGCTGCTGAAACCAAGAATAATAGAAAAAAATATTACAATTTTTAAAACACGGATATCAAAGGACTGGGAACCAGAAAAGCTAAGCTCACTGGCCACCAGTGGAATTTACTCTCAGCAAGATTTAGAGAAATTCGAGGAAAGATTACTCTTCCCACTTGAGAAAAAAGCAATTATCAATACAATAACACATATCACACAGAGTTCAAGTTCTGTAAAGGATGATATTATGAAAAATCTTCTTACAGAAAACACACTGTCGCATATTGCCGAAAGCACCTGGAATAAAATTGTTAAAAAGTACGAGGAATACGGCATGATAAGTTCTGGAATAATAATGACACTTCTAATATGCCAACTCATTAAAATGATGGTTGACTTAATAATACGAGGATGTGCTCTACACACATTATACGGATAGTCAACGAAGTTAGTCGGAGCCATCTTTAGTTCAGTGACCCACCTGCTGGTAGCATTAAATAAAAATAACGTTGAACAGAATATAAGAAAATCAGCTAGAGAAGAGATTGAATTACAAGAGGTAAGAGTCCAAAGACCAATTATATCTAATCCTATTCTAAAAAACTCAACAATTCAAAAAAGGGTAGAATTTGAACTTCAACCACCAAAAACACCAAAATTCCAAAAGTTTAGACCTTTACCCACAATCCCATTAACAGCTCCATCTATGAATGCACAAAATGACGGAAGTTCTACATCAGTATCTATATTTGAAATTTGATTTAAAATTTTATTTGATTTTAAAATTCTAAAATGTCAATCCTTTCATGAAATAAATATTATCTTAAGGGGGGAGGAAATATGATGTAACTAAACCCCAACAAATGTGAATAATATTTATTTCATTTAATAAAATAAAATTCCGACCTTAAGGGCGCAAAGAAAATTGATCTATATCACTTAACATGAGAATCGAGAATTAAAACGTGTAATATTATGATTGAAAATTTATTTTACTTTTCAATATTCACAAAATTATCGAATAATTATTGTTGAGTCTTACATTAGGAAAATTTGGAGTTTGAAAATCTATCTGTAGTCAGAACAATTTCATAGTTTTTCATCGTTAACTACTTTTGTACAAAGACAAATTTTAATATATTTATAATTTTAGTTTAAATATTTCATAATTCTATGGTATTAAAATCAATCAGCGAAAAAAACTAAGGTTACCGTCGACCATCTATGTCATTAATGCGAAAACAAGGGATAAGAAGGAATGGAGATGAAGAAAAAATTTTTAACAAGAATAACCTTCCTTTTCTTTTCATATATTAATCACAAGATATATACATCAATAGTAACAATTATATACTAAGCTTTAAAAATTATATCATCTCCTAAATAAAATATAATCTCAAACCGCGTTTGTACGAAACGCAACCGTTCTCTCCAATCTACATACACATCAGTGATATAAAATAACTTTCGCAAACAATAGAAATCATCTTCTTTGCACGGCACCATTGATAGCTGCAATCGTCCATTTATTAAGGAAACCGAACCATCATGCACCAAGGATTCTTTCACCTCAGAGATATTGAAATTGAGGCCTACGATCCTCTCCCTTCCTTCAAAACCAAGTCTTGCCCATTGCGGTATCTGAAACAAAAATATAGGAAAGTGATGTATATACTTATATATGTATATATATTCTTTCTATTACAAAAATATTTTTCCAAGTCTTACCGTGAAGAATCGTGAAAGTGAAGGTCTGGAGTAGCTGCCATCTGTCTCCATTCCCGATTGGAACAAATTATTCCGGATACGGAAAAAGGATCGCTTGATTCTTTGGTAAAGGACCCGATGACACTGAAATATAAAACATAATTTTTTATTTCTTTTTCAAAACCATCAAGAAAAATTAATTGCGAAAATAAAACTATGTAACTAAAATCAATTATGTAACTTACGCTTATTACTGGTGCCATTGTTGATCTTGATGTTATCGTGAACTGAATACATTCACTGTACGTCCAACGCATTTTATATACAATTTTCTGTTGAACCAGCAAAATTTCGACGAAATCATACCTGTCTACTGCGATTCCGTAGTCATTGCAGTCATAACGTCGCGAAAACGGGTGTTATTGACCCCAATAACCAGCACATCGAAAAAAATGCAACGCAGGAAACTGTTGACACTCTTATACAAAATGAATTATGAATTTCACAAAAAAAAAAAAAAAAAAAAAAAAAAAAGGGGGGGGGGAGTTTTACGGAAGACATTATTGTATTTATAATTGTAATATAATAAGTTTAACGTTTGTATTTATAATTGTAATCAAATAAGTTAAAGTTTGTATTATTGTAAGGGAAAATTACTGATGGCTAACTATTATTATACTTGTTGAATCACTACGATATTCAACAGTCTAAGGGGGGAGGTGTTACGTCCGTAACGTATCCTATAAATTACATTTGACATGCATATTTCTCATCAGTAATTTTCTTGACCCACAAAACGATGCGAGTGCGAATTTTAACAGTACAGCAATTTCGGCTACGCAACAGCCAGCGTGACGTAGCGAGCCACTGACCTTGTGAAACCAACCGCTCATCGCATCTTTGTTTAGAATCAGCACTTTTAAATGTGAAATCGAAAGGATGATATTTAAATGTTTACTAAATTTGTTTAAAAAGAGGATTTTTACTCAGCGTCAAAATCATCTTTAACCCAAATTAACCGCTTAATAAATACGGCGACTCTCAACACACAAATTAGTAATCGTACAAAAGTCGCGAGCTCCGTACCACTCCAACCGACAAGAGGAGAAGCGAATATTTTATACAGGTCAAATACCCTATATTCAGTTACGAAGAGAATTTCTTATATCAATAATTTCAATAATCTATCGGTATTATATATTGTTTAACAAAGTTAATAAGTTGTAAATCGCATAGTCTTATTTATAAACCTTATATCTTTCAATAAATAGTGCATCTAACTAATCAGCTGTTTATTATTTACGAGAGCCTACGCCCAGAATAAAGGTAATATAAATCAAATATCAATTGAAAAAAATATATATATATATATATATATATATATATATATATATATATATATATATATATATATATATATATATATATATATATATATATATATATCATTCAAATATAATTTGAAGATAACCATACAAATTTCAATACACATATAAGAGTAGATTCCTCGACACTCAAGACTTAACAATACAAGAAATAATATAGAATTTTTTTGAAAAAGATTTTTAGAATAAAATTTTTTAAAACAAAATATCGAAAAAAATAATTAAGGTAAAGTACCCAGTACTGGGACAGTTTTGACCATACTTTTTTTATAATCTTTTCTATTGTCGAAACTAAGCATAAATACATGAAAACTAATTAGCTCAGAAGATAGCTCTTATCTCATGGTTTATTTTAAGAAAAATATGCCTTCTTTCGTTGCTCGTGTATTAAAATAATCGCATTAAATGAAAATAACGTTCGACTGGTTTAGTGGGACAAGGTAACTTATTTGGAACCAGTAGTGGAATGCCCGTTCGAACCGAATAGTGGGACAATACTTTTAAACGTGTCCCACTACTGTGATATGAGAATCAAGAGGACCTTAAGTGGGACACAATTTTCGTTATGTGCGCTTCTGAAACATAACCTCGAAAAATTTGTATCTTGTTATATACTAATTTAAAAAGTAAATCAAAACAATAACGAAGTGACTACATAATTAACATAAAAAAGAATGCTAATGAATTAATGCTTTTATCGTCTTAACCGTTTATTGTATAGTCTTTTTACTGTTGTTCCACTACTGGTTCCAAAATTGGCTTTGTCCGAGTACTGGGTAAGTAGATAAGCTAGGCCGGCCACTTTAGGTCTAGACCTGCTGGACCAGAACCGGCCTAGGATTTTTGCCCCCCCCCCTTCGCCCTCCCCCTACCCCCGCTATTGCACGAGGTGGCATTAACCCAAAACAGGTCTAGACCTGCTGGTCCAGAACCGGCCTATGGTTTTTGGGTCACCCGCACGGATGCCAATAACCCAAATCGGCTTGATCTAGAACCGGCATACTGGTTCTGGTTCACCCGCACGCCATCGAGTTGAGCCAGAACCGGCATACCGATTCTCGATCAGGTCTTGCCCGTTCTAGGCTAGCCGAAGTCAGGCCTCGTTTTGGGGGAGCGGACCGATGGCAGCGAACGGCCATCGGCGAGCGGCGCGGCAGCTTGCTGCCAACGGGCAGCGGTAGCAGCCGGCGCACAGTGTGGCAAAACCAAGGAAAAATGCTCAAAATTCCGCTTCCACTCAATTTTGCATAAAAAAAATATTTGACAGCATGTTTTACTTCGTTTTTTAGTTATCTATGACTTACCGTTTCCCCCGATATGTCCAGATTTGTTTATAAACATGTTGTTGGTGCATGTCCATGCGTGTCTCATGAATTCGATTTAACTCGAAGACTGAACTTATTTTCACATTTAAGAATCACGAAAACTATAACATCTTAAGCTATATTTTGCTTATTTTTATACAAATATATATATATATATATATATATATATATATATATATATATATATATATATATATATATATATATATATATATATATAATCAACTTAATCACATATATGATCTTATAACCATATACCTATAGTTATATATATGTAATTATGATAATACACGCTGAAGGCAGGTCAATGTAACACGGGTATATTGAATTTGACCTTTTATAAGTATGTATCATCATATATAGCAGTATATGGTTATACATTTACATATATGCTCAGATATGATGAGATATAATAGTATATGTAAATTTTAGAGTTGACAGTCGCGCAATTATTTATGATCATATGCGCTCATATATATATATATATATATATATATAAAAGTATATGTCTGATCTTATATGGCTATATATAACTGTATATTGACATATATTAGCATATATGAATATATATAGTTATATACATATATATGGTTATATTCAATGTACAACCTTATACAATACAATACAATATATGGCTGATATATGGCATTTATAACTGTTTTTTTTTAATTTTTTCTAAAATTATTAAGACTGTCATCAAGTTACACATAATATATACACATTCAAGAAAATATAATCTATATTGTTGTAGAGGCATTATGAAATATTACTTTAGTTGGATACAATTTTATTAGATAATAATTATATAAAACCAAGTATATATAATATTATATGTGACAAAGATATTATATGTAACACATACGTAGGTGAAAATGTAATAAATAAATAAGTAAAAGAAAATACACGTACATAAATAAATCGATAAATGTTCTTTATTATAAATAATTCAATTATTCTTTATCCGAAAGGTCAGAAGTATCCTCTGAAGTTATTTCACTTTCAGAAATGCTTTCTTCGTCTTCTACTTCTTCAGCTTCTTCGTCTGCTTGACTTGTTTCTTCTTGTTCTTTTTCTTCTTCTGTTTCATCATATTTTATAATTAATTTTGTCATTTCTATTGTTAAACTTTGATGTTTCTTTTTTGGTAGTTCTCGCGACAGTGATATAAATGGGTCAGAATTTAAAAATAATCGTAGGAACACATCTGTATTGGTTGCGATCCTGTAAATCATGTAATAAAATAAAAATTATAGTTTTTTATGTCTTTAAATAATTATTTTTAATATAACCTATAATGACAAAAATGATATTAGTGGTAGTTACTACATTGCATAGTAAAATCAAATATAGTTACTCTTACCATATTTTTTTGTAGAATAAACTATAATATGTTGATGATAAAAATACGAGTTTAGTAGACATCACTATACATTATAGCCAACCCAATATGGTAATGCAAACTATATTTTATAGAATATTGAACTTATGTAATATTAACCTATATAATATTTTGTTTTAATATAGTAATCTGTACTATATTTTGTATACATCCTAACCATAATATTAAATGTAAACAGTACTATAAAATAAGGTCGTAGTAAAATAACACTATATTTTATAGTACTTTTATGTTAAAATATACGATATTTTTTTCTCAGTGTATCATCAAAGAAATATTCATTAATTAATTGTATGTAGTTACCTTGAGTGTTTTCTGGAAAATCTATCTTTAAACCTCTTCAGAAATTTGTGGCTACCTTCTTGTGGCTCTTCGGATAACATTCCCATCGGTAATTTTAAATCTTCTAGCAGTTTCCAGCCGTGTATGAGGATAACATGCATCGACGGAGGCATATAGTACCAGCTATACAAACTCGAGTACATTACTGCAGTGTCATAGCAATACGCACGAAACTCGTTAATATTAATTTTATAATGTGAAGAAATCAAAGCCAAAACCACCTTAAAACGTTTTAAAAGATTTTCATCGAATCCTGTTTCAATAAAAATAAATAATCATTAGTTTACTGATAATTTAATAACGAGAATTACAATTGATAATTGATTTGCTAATATTTTTCAAGAGAAATGTAAAAATATAATTAATATTAGGATATCATAAAAAAATGCAAAAAAATTTGCAGTATATGGACTATTGAGAATCTTCTCAATCGCAAAAAATCTTTAACAGTCTATTCAAAGAATTGTTTTACTTGTAATCTATTTATTTAAGAAAAAATTATCAGATTGAAAGTAAGTTTTATTTATTCGTGATTTAATTGACCATGTACCATGTATTACCATATTATCATGTAAATTGCTAAGTTATACAAAAAATACTATGCAAAACACGTATAATTGAAATTATAAATTGAAATAATTTGTTGAAATATCTACTATGTTAAAGAAACTACCAATATTCTTTACATTTCTCTGCAGCAAAAAATATATAGCAAAAAATAAGTTTACATACTGGTTCGTTGGTAACCCTTTTTTCAAAGATACCAGATCTGTGCACAGGTATATTTATTATATCTCTACAGAAAGTATTTTTGTATATAATATATTATAAACATGTAGACTACAATTATTTATATTTGTACTCTGGTTGAATGAAAAAAATAATATAACAATATTACCTGTTATTCTAGCAACAAGTTCTATATTATTGAAAAATTTTCTCGCTGTATTGCCGTCATTAGTGTTGCCAAAATTTTGAGTGGGAGCATCCACTAGGATGCCTAATTCAGCTCGAATCTCATCCTGAATTTGTTTTTTACGGTTATGGACAACACCTTTTTTATCTTTAGGAACCTGTTGTAGGCAATTGAAGAAAAATATTCACAATGTATATTTATTTTAGATTAGTTATTGCTGCAATTATTTTTTTATCGTCATTATATTAATTGAATATAATACTTAAAATTTCTTTTAGTATTAACAGGCTCAGTACGAATAATATATAAGAAAAACTACCTTTAGTTGACAAAGAATAAAAAGGAATCGAAAATATTTTCAGTTTTAGTTATTCCTAATGATGTGCATTATTATGTCTGATGTGAAAAGCGTTATGCGTAAAAGTTTTAGAAGTTTTTTACTTTACAGCAATCTCAAGTATAGCAAATTTCATGAGTCATATTTGACTCATGCCACAGTGAACCTGTTAATTTCGTTTCATAGAACGTTTTATTATTCATGCAATGATTTATTTATTAATTAATTATACCTACTCTCCATATTTTAATTTCCATACGGTATGAAACATGTAACACTAGTTCCATAAATCGAATGTGGGCATGCAGCACAGAAAATCGGAACCTCAAAAATTGATCATTGATGGGTCTGTCCACAATTTTCTCGACATGGTTCATTTGAGATATTTTAGCCCCACAAAGAAAACAGCTCTGACTAGAACTGTTCGTGAGGGTATTGCACACCTATAAATTGTATAAATAATTATAAATATTAATTATTTTTCAGCCCGTTTTAACAAAAATTTTTCATATTGTTTCAAGTTTTAAGTCAGGTAAATGTAACAATAGATAACTAGTTAATGTTGGGAGATATTAGTATTAACAAGTACATAATATTGACGAATAGTACGAATGTCCATGTTTCAATAAATAATTAAAAGTTTCATACCTTGTTGAAAATATAACGTGACAGTTGCGTTTATTCTATTAAAGAAAATATTTTGTATAATAGACTCGAACAAAACAAGATCTTAAAGAACGATCCTGATTATTAAATTATGCATAAAAAATCATGCAAACGTATCATTTTATATGAAAATTTTATATGAAAATATAAAGTAATTATAATGATAATTTCTTATTGGACAACGCAATATTATCCACTACAAATTGATAAAGCATTTTTTAATATCAAAAGCTAGTGTTATCAATTCCGAATTTTAAACGTATTTTAAATTGCAATATAGAACTAGCAACTAATTACTATAATAATTTTGTATACAAAATTAGACATGTGAAACGTTAAATGAAAAGGTGCTGGTTGGCTAAATTCTTTAGAGAGTCAAACTTTAACATCGTAAGCAGACACTTCGACATAAATAATTTTTCTATAGATTCACTATAATAAATCAATAGAATCAAAACTGGTCTATGAATAATTAAAAAGTTGGACATTTTAAATCAAAAAGTTCTCTTCATTTATAATCAAAACGACGTCTGATTAAAAATCATTTAGAGATGAATAGTTACCGAGTGGTACTTGGTTACATATTGGTACATTTGCCTTAAATGAATACACAAAAAATCTCTGCAGTAAATTAATATTCATCGTAGTATCGTTAAAATATAATTTATAAAACATGAAGATTAATCTTTGCATTGGAATCACAATGATTTCTACAATAACATTTCCGTCAATCATAGTCAACATCATTTCCGAAGTAACACTGCAACCAGCAACGGTAATATCTTGAAGTTCTTCAAGTTGTTGCTGAATATTCATTTCTTCTTGTCGACACAGATCACTAGTCTCGTGTAAAAACAAAATTTTTAATGGGCGGCAAAATCTAGTGGATGAAGGTACTGGGTTTGTCCAATAAATTTCGTCAGTGTTGACATTCACCAGTTGTAGCGGTACAAGCGTTGACGTAAAAATACCATTCGAATAAGCTTCCTTATTTCTAACTTTTTGTTTAAATATATTTGAATTAGTCCCATCGAAACCATACTTGAAAATAATTTTGAGATGTGTATTTAGATCTTGATCAAAATGTAAATTCAAATAGCGCATTAGTCGCTTAACAGTATGGTCCAATAAATTTTGGAGTGACACTTCGCATTTCATTTCCGATATTACTACTCCATCTGGATACGTATCTTTTTTTACTGCTGCAACCTATATAATACAAATTATTTTAAATTTTAGTACCAACTTACTAAGGAATTTTCAATTTATAACTTTCGTATAATTGGTGCAAATGTTCCTCTCTTAAAAAAGTGATGACCGGCCGTAGTGGAGCATTCTTAAACGTAATATTATTGGTTGTTGAACTAAGCGGTAAAATTCGATAAAAGCAAATTTTTTATCTTAACAATAAAGAACGTTTGGAAAATGGAATAGAAAGCAAAAGAGTTTCTTTAGAATAAGTTATGTCAATATTAATTATGTCAGAGTTAATTTTTTATGCAATACTTTATGAAAAAATAAAAAAATAAATAAATAAAATGGAATAAGCATATAGTTTCTAATTTCAAAATTTATAGTATAAATTGAGGGTAACTATACTACAATATTATATTAATTATTAAAGATCCATTAAAATTAAAACAAAGGGATTTTTGTCTCATAAGGAATAAATTATTCTTAATATTTTTAGTAAAAAAAAAGAACATAGATCGTGCGTAGGGAGCATGGATTTAGCTAGTACAATATAATAAAATACCTGTTTGTAGGTAGGATATAAATCACAGTTAGCCTTCAATGCAGCAGCTCTTATTGATATATAAGCATTCGATGTCAGGTTAGCTTCTACGATAAGTGCAAGTGCGTCTTCTGGAGATAGTTGCGAACTCTCGGGTTTTTTAACTAATTCCCAAAGTTTTTCAGAATTGTCATTGTCAATAATGAAATCCATCAACTTCGCACCACACATATTATCATCCAACTTGAGCTTTTTCTTCGCAACTTCATAACTCTCTTCACTTGACATACTGCGACTTAAGCTTAAGTTCCTATTTCTTTGACTGGTCTTCGATGATGCTGCATACGATAATTTTGGTCGGCCTACTATATATATATATATATATATATATATATATATATATATATATATATATATATATATATATATATATATATATATATATATATATATATATATATATATATATATATATATATATATAAAGACCTATAAACGTTATTTCTGGTAATCTACAGGGTCCTATAGTTTATCTCTTCAGAGTTCCCTATATAAGCGCGTGACTAAAGAAATAATATCCCTGGGGTGTGGGACTAATACCACGTCCCGGAAATAACAGTTGCAGACACAGATTTTCCGGGACGTCCCGGAAAAAACAGCGCGTCCCGGAAATAACAGCGATGTACAGTGTAAACGTCCCGGAACGAACCGTTGCAGATAAATATATATATATATATATATATATATATATATATATATATATATATATATATATATATATTTATCTGCAACGGTTCGTTCCGGACGTTTACACTGTACATCGCTGTTATGCGGGGCTGTTTTTCGGGACGTCCCGGAAAATCTGTGTCTGCAACTGTTATTTCCGGGACGTGGTATTATCCACACCCCAGGGATATTATTTCTTTAGTCACGCTTATATAGGAACTCTGAAAGATAAACTATAGGACCTGTAGATTACCAGAAATAACGTTTATAGGTCTTTATATATATATATATATATATATATATATATATATATATAAAGACCTATAAACGTTATTTCTGGTAATCTACAGGGTCCTATAGTTTATCTCTTCAGAGTTCCCTATATAAGCGCGTGACTAAAGAAATAATATCCCTGGGGTGTGGGACTAATACCACGTCCCGGAAATAACAGTTGCAGACACAGATTTTCCGGGACGTCCCGGAAAAAACAGCGCGTCCCGGAAATAACAGCGATGTACAGTGTAAACGTCCCGGAACGAACCGTTGCAGATAAATATATATATATATATATATATATATATATATATATATATATATATATATATATATATATATATATATATATATATATATATATATATATATATATATATATATATATATATATATATATATATATATATATATATATATATATATATATATATATATATATATATATATATATATATATATATATATATATATATATATATGTGTGTATATATCCATGACAATAAAGTGTTCATAAAGTTTCAGATAACATTTTAAATATTTTTTGGAAAAACTAAAAAAATATTTAGTTGTTTTTATGATAAGTTTAACCATAGTAGTTAAGTTAACTTACTATGATGCTGCATACGATAATTTTAGTCGGCCTACTATATATAAATATATATATATATATATATAAATATAAATATATATATATATGTGTGTGTGTGTGTATATATCCATGACAATAAAGTGTTCATAAAGTTTCAGATAACATTTTAAATATTTTTTGGAAAAACTAAAAAAATATTTAGTTGTTTTTATGATAAGTTTAACCATAGTAGTTAAGTTAACTTACTAATTAAAAAGTTGTATAAATTAAGAAAATCTGAAAACGCATAGTTTATTTAAGAAATTATACTAATCCGATCACTGAAGAACCTCATAAATTAAAAATTACATATCTAATGTAACGTGCATACAGTAAAGTAAAAAGCTTAAGGCATACAGTGATATAAAATATTATTTACTATCATTAAATAAATTGTTCGCAAAATACTACAATACATTTGAACTATACACTATATAACTATATATACTATATAGAACACTATAACTCTCTACAATTGAAAAAATATACCTTAAATAACAAGTCAGAAGAAGTGACAATATCAAAATTGTTATTTAGCACACACACACTACTTAACAGCACATTTTCATATACACGTGTACATTGTTAGTACACTTATTACAAATGATATATGATAGGCATAATACCGCTCAAGAAAGACCAAAAGATAAAATCTAGATAAATAACTCTCTAAAAAATTCAAAAGATAGTATATTCAATTTTAAAATAAAAATCATCAATATTATAACAAGAAGAGAAAATTTGTTTAATTTTTGAATTTTTTTTAAATATAAAATAAACATAAATCGATCAAGTTTTCATAAAAGACAGAAGGATTAATAAACGCCTGATTAATGTACGCACGAAAATTTCCTCAAAAATACCGAAATTCAATTATTACCTGGCTTGACAGCTTTCACAATCTCATTTTCATCAAATTCAAAGTGTAAATCATTGTTTAACCAACTTTCGTTTTTCTGCGCGAATTGCTCATATGTTCTCTGATTTTTTGACAGTTTCTTCAAACGTTTGTTTAAATTATTAAAAAAAATTTTACTTAGTCGTTCTTTTAAAGCGGCTCTTAAATTATCACTGTCATTTAACTGAAAGTGCAATATTAAATAATTTAATACTGCGCTTTTTGCCTCTATGTCACTTAGATCGTCGAAATTTCTTAACACACTAAATAAGTCTAGATATTTCACTGAAAAACTACATATCGCCATAGTGACACTGTACCTTCAAAGACTCACTTACGAATGAAAATCTGACTGCATTCGTCCTTTTGTTTTAAAATTTTTTGTTTATGTACAGACAGCGCGACAAATATTCGAAGGGCATGTACGGAAATATAAAGAATTGGAATCTAGCGCTATAGTATACTTAACGAGAATAAGTTCTAAGGATAAGCAGGTCGAGTATTTAAAATAAACTTCTCGACTAATGCTTTTCTTAGTATAGATGATTATATTTGTAAATGGGTTTATGTCTAAAATAATGTTAAGTCTTGCATTATATAAACGTAATAATACTAGTATTATATTAATGTACGTTATTGTCACTTTTGTATTTAATTTTCATACTTTGAGGTATTTAAAAAATAAAATTAGAATTACAACCATACATTTTTCCTTGAAAAATTATAAATAGTAATATCGCGAATACTTTTTATACTTACACAATTTAATTATATGAGATAGTTAAAATACGAGATAGTTTGAAATTCGAATTACTTTTACCAAGTCATTCATGTGTCTATTTTCTGAGAAGAAACTTTAAAAATATGATGAGCAGTAATCAATTTGATTGGTCAATACGCATTTTTTGTTTAATTTACGTCAAACTTCTATATAGAATTCCAAAATCATTTATAGAATGCATGATAATGTAAAAAAAAAAATTTATTTCCTTCATACTTAGTATTATCATAGAATTTAATAATTAAATGAAGTTTTTATAAATTTATAGGGGTAGGATTGATTAATTTTTAGAGTTTATGAGTTTCCTTGTACTATTTTTTTAATTTTGGCCGAATTAAGTAACATCCCAGCTAATTTGGCTAAAACGCACATTTTACTCTCTTGCATGCTACAAATCCAATATCACATTTGGGGTATTTATAATTTTTTTTCTTGGTAGTATATTTAATATACTTCAAAGCTTTTTAAACAATTTTTTTCCATCACATTTACATAAGGAGAAAGAAAATATTACGCTCAAGCTGGCCGAATCACCCCAAGTTACCTTACATATAAAACCGGGAAAGTTGCAATAAATTTACAAAACAATAAGTGAAACAATAATTTGAAAAGCTATATATCAGACCTATATTGCATTATATATACGTTGCATAATTTTCTGAACTCATGCATGTACAATATACAATTTACATATAACCATATATATTCATATATGCTAATATATGTCAATATACAGTTATATACATCCATATATTATCAGACATTACCTGACCATGTATACTTATATACATATATATGAGCACATATTACCATAAATAATTGCGCGACTGTCAACTAAAAAATTTACATATATTGTTATATCTCATCATATATGCATATATGTCAATGTATAGCTATAGACTGCTATATATGATGATACATATTTATAAAAGGTCAAATTCAATATACCCGTGTTACATTGACCTGCTATCAGCGTGTATTATCATAATTTCATATGTATAACTATATATGGTTATAAGATCATATGTTATTGAGTTGATTATATATATATATACACGGAGACCCATTTTCGGATCCTAAGACAGATAGGAAAAAATGATTCAGACAAAAGTTGTAGGGGACGAAGGGGGCCAAACGATGGTCCTAACAGCTTTGACCTTGAACTTGACCTTCAAGGTTATTTCAAAGTCAAGTGGTTTTCTTTAATAGGAACACCTATTTTTGACCCCGGATTCGGAAAGAGCGGGAAATTTTACGTTCAAAATCATATTGAGACATTTTTTTTCAAGGTCATTTCAAGGTCATTTCAAGGCCAAATGAAGGTCGAACTCCGAAAAATCCATTTTAAGTCGTTTTTTCCATGAGTCACAGGCTTAAGTGGTTAAAACTGATCGTAGGTTTAATAGGGAAACCCACACACCCAAAACTTTCACATCCTAGTAAACAAATATCAAACTTGCACATCCGAACCCCATGCTCTTCATAGCCTCACATGCTAAACTGTTACACCAGACATCCCCCAGTCCCACACATCTCTACCCCATGTCTGATGTTTGTTTAACGGAAACTTCAAGATCATTAAAGCTTCTGTTGTAAATGTGTCAACCTTACGTTTAGCGCTACCCAGAAACAACGACGTGGACGTAGTAAGGATTGTTTCCTTTGAGGTGCTTGATTAAAGTGAGTCCCCTTGCCTCTCACTGTTCAGGGTGCTTGATTTAAGTGAGTCCCTTCGCCTCTCACTGATCGGGGTGCTTGATTAAAGTGAGTCCCCTTGCCTCTCACTGTTCAGGGTGCTTGATTTAAGTGAGTCCCTTCGCCTCTCACTGATCGGGGTGCTTGATTAAAGTGAGTCCCCTTGCCTCTCACTGTTCAGGGTGCTTGATTTAAGTGAGTCCCTTCGCCTCTCACTGATCGGGGTGCTTGATTAAAGTGAGTCCCCTTGCCTCTCACTGTTCAGGGTGCTTGATTTAAGTGAGTCCCTTCGCCTCTCACTTATGTGTTTATCTAACCTCGAAGAAAATGTTCGAAATTACGACCATTTGCTTCCAGGCACATAGTCAAACGCCTTTGGAAGTGGCGAACGGTGTTTAGCAAAGTTTGCCTTGGAATGGCAGCGCATGCTCGACGAATTCTGTCCATCATGTCTACTCTTGTGGTGGGCCTTTCCTCAAAAACGGCATTTTTTAAATACCCCCATAAGTAAAAATCTGGTGATGTAAGATCTGGTGAGCAAGCAGGCCATTCAACCGGACCACCTCGACCAATCCATCTGTTACCATACTGCTCATTCAAAAAAGTCCTGACAATTCGAGCGAAATGTGGTGTTGCGCCGTCCTGCTGGAGCCACATTCTTCGTCGCGTTTCTAAGTCAACATCTTCCATCAATACAGGTAGTTCATCTCTTATTAGCGTTAAGTACGTGTGTTAATTAACTACGTGTGTTGATAATACTAATATTGATAATGTAATCATTAAGTAGGTTAAGTACGTGTGTTGATAATACTAATATTGATAATGTAATCATTAAAGGCACATTTACAAATAATTTCTGTTCCGTCAAGATTTTTGTACAAAAAAGAAATGTTGTATCTTTATTCTTTTGAAAGTTATGACTTTTCTTTTTAAACAATGACATTTTTTTACAGCTCATATCTTTAATTTACTCATAACTTTCAAAAGAATAAAGATACAACATTTCTTTTTTGTACAAAAATCTTGACGGAACAGAAATTATTTGTAAATGTGCCTTTAATGATTACATTATCAATATTAGTATTTCTCAAGTTTGAACGGCAATAATTCACAATATTTAAAATAAAAGCAAGTTTTAGTATTATGTGCAGTTCAAATTAGAAATAATTTAATGATTATTACTTTATTATAAAACTTACAATTACAAAAGTGTGACAATCGGAGTACTTTTGGCAAATACACTTAGTCAGATAAAGTTACCATAATTTAGGAACATTTTTCTTTTTTGGTCGCGACCGTATACGGGCAAATATTATAATTATTAATATTTTTTATACCATTTCACTATTCAAATTTAATAGTAATTAATAGCTGGCTCTGAAATGGCTGACTATCCGCCCAACGAGATCGTTGACATGATGTTGGCTTTAGGAGAAAGCCGAAGTAATTATCGTGCTGCGGCAAGAATTTATGCTGAACGCTATCCAGACAGACGACACCCTGACGCTATGGCTATCAGACGTTTAACTCAAAGAGCTCGTGGTGGATACATGGTTCGTCAACGTAGGCGCCATCACTATGATGAAAATGATAATCGGGCTGTGACTATTCTGGCAATAATTCATCTTGACCCACAGATAAGCGCTCGTCGAATCGAAAGGGAAATCGGTCTTCCAAAAAGTACATTTTTAAGAATTATGAAGGTGCTTAGATATCATGCGTATCATATTACTCTGGTCCAAGAGCTACAGTTTGCTCATTTTCAACAGCGTATTGTGTTTTGCCAATGGGCTTTACAAATGATAGAAAATGATCCAGACTTTTTTAATTTTGTTCTTTTTTCTGATGAGACAAAATTTCAAAGTGATGGGGAATTGAATAGACATAATTGTCATTACTGGTCTGATGTTAATCCTCATTGGGTCAGAACTGTAAACCATCAAAGACGATGGAGTATTATGGTATGGTGTGGGATTATTAATGGATGTGTGATTGGCCCTTATTTTTTCGAAGAAAATGTTAATCAACACACGTACTTAACGCTAATAAGAGATGAACTACCTGTATTGATGGAAGATGTTGACTTAGAAACGCGACGAAGAATGTGGCTCCAGCAGGACGGCGCAACACCACATTTCGCTCGAATTGTCAGGACTTTTTTGAATGAGCAGTATGGTAACAGATGGATTGGTCGAGGTGGTCCGGTTGAATGGCCTGCTTGCTCACCAGATCTTACATCACCAGATTTTTACTTATGGGGGTATTTAAAAAATGCCGTTTTTGAGGAAAGGCCCACCACAAGAGTAGACATGATGGACAGAATTCATCGAGTATGCACTGCCATTCCAAGGCAAACTTTGCTAAACACCGTTCGCCACTTCCAAAGGCGTTTGACTATGTGCCTGGAAGCAAATGGTCGTAATTTCGAACATTTTCTTCGAGGTTAGATAAACACATAAGTGAGAGGCGAAGGGACTCACTTAAATCAAGCACCCTGAACAGTGAGAGGCAAGGGGACTCACTTTAATCAAGCACCCCGATCAGTGAGAGGCGAAGGGACTCACTTAAATCAAGCACCCTGAACAGTGAGAGGCAAGGGGACTCACTTTAATCAAGCACCCCAAAGGAAACAATCCTTACTACATCCACGTCGTTGTTTCTGGGTAGCGCTAAACGTAAGGTTGACACATTTACAACAGAAGCTTTAATGATCTTGAAGTTTCTTAAACAAACATCAGACATGGGGTAGAGATGTGTGGGACTGGGGGATGTCTGGTGTAACAGTTTAGCATGTGAGGCTATGAAGAGCATGGGGTTCGGATGTGCAAGTTTGATATTTGTTTACTAGGATGTGAAAGTTTTGGGTGTGTGGGTTTCCCTATTAAACCTACGATCAGTTTGAACCACTTAAGCCTGTGACTCATGGAAAAAACGACTTAAAATGGATTTTTCGGAGTTCGACCTTCATTTGGCCTTGAAATGACCTTGAAGTGACCTTGAAAAAAAATGTCTCAATATGATTTTGAACGTAAAATTTCCCGCTCTTTCCGAATCCGGGGTCAAAAATAGGTGTTCCTATTAAAAAAAAACACTTGACCTTGAAATAACCTTGAAGGTCAAGTTCAAGGTCAAAGCTGTTAGGACCATCGTTTGGCCCCCTTCGTCCCCTACAACTTTTGTCTGAATCATTTTTTCCTATCTGTCTTAGGATCCGAAAAATCCGGGTGTAGCGATTAAAATGGGTCACCGTGTATATATATATATATATATATATATATATATATTTATCTGCAACGGTTCGTTCCGGGACGTTTACACTGTACATCGCTGTTATTTCCGGGACGCGCTGTTTTTTCCGGGACGTCCCGGAAAATCTGTGTCTGCAACTGTTATTTCCGGGACGTGGTATTAGTCCCACACCCCAGGGATATTATTTCTTTAGTCACGCGCTTATATAGGGAACTCTGAAGAGATAAACTATAGGACCCTGTAGATTACCAGAAATAACGTTTATAGGTCTTTATATATATATATATATATATATATATATATATATATATATATATATAAGCAAAATATAGCTTAAGATGTTATAGTTTTCGTGATTCTTAAATGTGAGAATAAGTTCAGTCTTCTTGTTAAGGGGGTCCGAAAGTCAATTAAAAATTCAAATTTCGCACCACAATATAGCAGACGAAAAAATAAGTAATTTGCGTATAACAAATAGAAAAATAGAATAAACAATATTACGAAAAACCAGGACTGCATTGCCCTCCGTTACATTATTATCTATCATTTTACAAAGTTTGAAGTTTCTATATATCAACTGATAAGAATTTTTCCATCGGTCTTACAGTCTTACAAATTAAATTAAAATAATTAATATTTATGGCAGTCAGATTGCCCTTGTTTATAATCACCCCCGCAGAATCTGAAATAAAAACTTAATTAAAATCTGGAAAAAACTTTGTTAGCAAAGGACGATCTGACTGCCCACCACCACCACCTTGTCCGACGTTTCGAGCCTGCTCCGGCTCCTCCTCAGGGACTGAAATAAAACCCGCGATACACCTCCTTATATACCATGCACCCATACCCCCTTCTTTTCTCTTACCCCACCACCCTCCACATTCCCATCTCCTACTTTCCATTCTCACTTAAATTAATAAAGAATGATAAATGTTATCTAATTTACTTGACTCTATCATTAAATTTACATTATTCCGATTTCTTAGAATGTGAATACTTTCAAGGCTTTCCCTCTTATATTTATTCTTAATCCCCTGTTCCAAAATATCCACACTCCCAAAATCGAAAGAATGCAAACTATTTAAACAATGTTCTTTCAAACCCGATGTACAACTTGAGCTGCGTAAACTATATTGATGTTCATATATTCTCTTTTTCAAATATCTACCCGTTTGACCAATATAACAACCATTACAATCCCTACAATTAATTTTATAAACAACTCCCGATTTCAAACATTTATCATCCTTGTCTTTACAATTACTAAATAACCTTTCTAAATTATTATCATTTCTAAAGAAAACTTGAATATTATGTTTACTAAAAACCCTTCTAATCCTTTCCGACAAACCTCTAACATATGGTAAACTAAAATATGCATTCTTTCCATTTCTATTCCTTGTTTGATTATCTACCCGCTGCTTCAATCCACCATTATAAATTTCCCACACTCTCTCATCAATCATATTATCAATAAATTTTACGGGATAACTATTTTTAATAAATGTTTCTCTAACTAAATTTAAATTCTTTTTCCTAAAATCTTTATGTGACAATTTAATCGCTCTGTCAATGACACCTTTGATCGCACCTGTCTTGTTTCCGAATTGGTGGTGAGAATCAAAATTTAAAAATCTACCTGACCATGTAGGTTTTCTATACCAATCTAATTTCACTCTATTATTATTACCTCTAATGACTCTAATATCTAAAAAACTCAATTTTGCAGTTGTACCAGAATGTTTTGTGGATGAAATGGTGGATGTGTTTAATTCTATCCATGATAGAATTAAATTCACAAAAGAAGTTGAGAAAGATTATCAATTGAGTTTTTTAGATATTAGAGTCATTAGAGGTAATAATAATAGAGTGAAATTAGATTGGTATAGAAAACCTACATGGTCAGGTAGATTTTTAAATTTTGATTCTCACCACCAATTCGGAAACAAGACAGGTGCGATCAAAGGTGTCATTGACAGAGCGATTAAATTGTCACATAAAGATTTTAGGAAAAAGAATTTAAATTTAGTTAGAGAAACATTTATTAAAAATAGTTATCCCGTAAAATTTATTGATAATATGATTGATGAGAGAGTGTGGGAAATTTATAATGGTGGATTGAAGCAGCGGGTAGATAATCAAACAAGGAATAGAAATGGAAAGAATGCATATTTTAGTTTACCATATGTTAGAGGTTTGTCGGAAAGGATTAGAAGGGTTTTTAGTAAACATAATATTCAAGTTTTCTTTAGAAATGATAATAATTTAGAAAGGTTATTTAGTAATTGTAAAGACAAGGATGATAAATGTTTGAAATCGGGAGTTGTTTATAAAATTAATTGTAGGGATTGTAATGGTTGTTATATTGGTCAAACGGGTAGATATTTGAAAAAGAGAATATATGAACATCAATATAGTTTACGCAGCTCAAGTTGTACATCGGGTTTGAAAGAACATTGTTTAAATAGTTTGCATTCTTTCGATTTTGGGAGTGTGGATATTTTGGAACAGGGGATTAAGAATAAATATAAGAGGGAAAGCCTTGAAAGTATTCACATTCTAAGAAATCGGAATAATGTAAATTTAATGATAGAGTCAAGTAAATTAGATAACATTTATCATTCTTTATTAATTTAAGTGAGAATGGAAAGTTGGAGAGGGAATGTGGAGGGTGGTGGGGTAAGAGAAAAGAAGGGGTATGGGTGCATGGTATATAAGGAGGTGTATCGCGGGTTTTATTTCAGTCCCTGAGGAGGAGCCGGAGCAGGCTCGAAACGTCGGACAAGGTGGTGGTGGTGGGCAGTCAGATCGTCCTTTGCTAACAAAGTTTTTTCCAGATTTTAATTAAGTTTTTATTTCAGATTCTGCGGGGTGATTATAAACAAGGGCAATCTGACTGCCATAAATATTAATTATTTTAATTTAATTTGTAAGACTGTAAGACCGATGGAAAAATTCTTATCAGTTGATATTAAATTGCAGTCGACATAAGTAATATTTTTAATGATAAAACTAAGGTCTATTAAAGGTGGGGTAAAATGTTTTTAGAGATATATATGGGATTTATGGGAAGGTGGTAAAAGATTATTGCTCAAAATGGGTAAAAATGGTTTTAAGGATTGTAATTTTAAAGGAGCAACTCACTTTTCTTCTAAGGTGTAAAAAATCAAATATTTTTCCTAAACATATTGGAAAAAAATTTGATGATAAGGGTTTTTATCGGGATTACAATAAAAGAGTTTCTTATGATCTACGGAAAAATATTTTCTTTTTCAAAAATAAATTACTTAACTTAGAAATTAGAGATTTGAATTTTGAAATTAATCGTTTGAATAAATATTTATTAGAGCTTGAAAGATATTTATATAATAAAATAGAACAGAATGATTTGCAAGAATTTTTTCGTGGTCAAAAGAGGCACTTTGAAAAAGTAAAATATAACCATAGGAGTAAATTAAAAAGAAAATTTGAATATTTAAAGCATAGAAAACACTCTCAGGTCAATCAAACTAACAATGTTAATAAGGATTGGTTTAGAAATTTAACTGACAAAGTAATACCAGAAGAAGTGGTAAATATCATGTCAAAGGGTGCTAAATTTGGAATATCATATTCAAGTAAATCTCTTCCGATCAAGAATATCATCGCTGAGGTAGAAAGTAGTATGAGTAGTTTTAATCTGGAGTTTAAAAAAGAATGTAGGAGTTCTTTAGTTAAAGTTGTTAATAATTTTAAAAGAGAACATAGATTTGATAATTATTTGAACAGTAATTTATTCCATGATTTAAAAATAACGAAGAAATTCTTGAGAGAGAATCCGAATATGATCTTCCAAAAAGCAGATAAAGGAAATGTAACTGTAGTTTCAGATAAAAGGGATTATATTAATAAAATTCAACTTATGTTGGAGGATGATACCACTTATGTGAAAATTAGGAATCCACATATCAATAGACTACAAGATAAATTGAAAGAATTATTGATGCATTGGAAAACAAAAGCTTATATTAAGGATAGTATGTTTAAATATTTAAAATGTGAAAATGGCACTGTAGCTAAATGTTATGGGCTTCCTAAGATTCACAAAGAACAGTTGACATATAGAATAATAATATCATCGATAAATTTTCCGACGTATAGACTTGCTAGATTTTTGTCTAATATATTGTTCAAGATAGTAGGTAAAACAAATTCATATATTAAAGATAGTTGGAGTTTTTATGGTATAATGAAAGATATTATTATTCCGAATGATCATAGGATGGTTTCATTGGATGTAGTATCTTTGTTTACAAATATACCTTTAGAGTTGTTGAATGATATTATACAAGATAAATGGTCTGAAATTAAAGTACATACTAGTTTAACAAAAGATGAATTTATAAAGGCACTTAATTTGGTTTTTAAAAACACAATTTTTTCTTTTGATAATAGTCTATATGAACAAAGATATGGTTGTCCAATGGGATCACCTTTGTCACCTGTTATAGCCAATTTAGTAATGGAAAAATTGGAAAGTATTGCTTTGTCTAAGTTGGTTTTTCAGCCAATTATTTTTAAAAGATATGTTGATGACATTTTTGCAGTTGTACCAGAATGTTTTGTGGATGAAATGGTGGATGTGTTTAATTCTATCCATGATAGAATTAAATTCACAAAAGAAGTTGAGAAAGATTATCAATTGAGTTTTTTAGATATTAGAGTCATTAGAGGTAATAATAATAGAGTGAAATTAGATTGGTATAGAAAACCTACATGGTCAGGTAGATTTTTAAATTTTGATTCTCACCACCAATTCGGAAACAAGACAGGTGCGATCAAAGGTGTCATTGACAGAGCGATTAAATTGTCACATAAAGATTTTAGGAAAAAGAATTTAAATTTAGTTAGAGAAACATTTATTAAAAATAGTTATCCCGTAAAATTTATTGATAATATGATTGATGAGAGAGTGTGGGAAATTTATAATGGTGGATTGAAGCAGCGGGTAGATAATCAAACAAGGAATAGAAATGGAAAGAATGCATATTTTAGTTTACCATATGTTAGAGGTTTGTCGGAAAGGATTAGAAGGGTTTTTAGTAAACATAATATTCAAGTTTTCTTTAGAAATGATAATAATTTAGAAAGGTTATTTAGTAATTGTAAAGACAAGGATGATAAATGTTTGAAATCGGGAGTTGTTTATAAAATTAATTGTAGGGATTGTAATGGTTGTTATATTGGTCAAACGGGTAGATATTTGAAAAAGAGAATATATAAACATCAATATAGTTTACGCAGCTCAAGTTGTACATCGGGTTTGAAAGAACATTGTTTAAATAGTTTGCATTCTTTCGATTTTGGGAGTGTGGATATTTTGGAACAGGGGATTAAGAATAAATATAAGAGGGAAAGCCTTGAAAGTATTCACATTCTAAGAAATCGGAATAATGTAAATTTAATGATAGAGTCAAGTAAATTAGATAACATTTATCATTCTTTATTAATTTAAGTGAGAATGGAAAGTTGGAGAGGGGAATGTGGAGGGTGGTGGGGTAAGAGAAAAGAAGGGGGTATGGGTGCATGGTATATAAGGAGGTGTATCGCGGGTTTTATTTCAGTCCCTGAGGAGGAGCCGGAGCAGGCTCGAAACGTCGGACAAGGTGGTGGTGGTGGGCAGTCAGATCGTCCTTTGCTAACAAAGTTTTTTCCAGATTTTAATTAAGTTTTTATTTCAGATTCTGCGGGGGTGATTATAAACAAGGGCAATCTGACTGCCATAAATATTAATTATTTTAATTTAATTTGTAAGACTGTAAGACCGATGGAAAAATTCTTATCAGTTGATATTAAATTGCAGTCGACATAAGTAATATTTTTAATGAAAAAAGTTTCTATATAAATATTTCGCTGAATGGCATTTGAATTACTTGATTTTGAGACATTATTCAAATGCCATTCAGCGAAATATTTATATAGAAACTTCAAACTTTGTAAAATGATAGATAATAATGTAACAGAGGGCAATGCAGTCCTGGTTTTTCGTAATATTGTTTATACTATTTGTTATAGGCAAATTACTTATTTATTCGTCTGCTATATTGTGGCGCGTAATTTGAATTTTTAATTGACTTTCGGACCCCCTTAAATCGAATTCATGAAACACGCATGGACATGCACCAACAACATGTTTATAAACAAATCTGGACATATCGGGGGAAACGGTAAGTCATAGATAACTAAAAAACGAAGTAAAACATGCTGCCAAATATTTTTTTTATGCAAAATTGAGTGGAAGCGGAATTTTGAGCATTTTTCCTTGGTTTTGCCACACTGTACGGCGGCCGGCGGTCGGCGGCGGGCGGCCTGCTGCTTGTCAGCTTGCAGCTCTCGGCCAGCGGTTCTTATCTACTAGTAAATATTTAGAACTTTTTATAACCCTTTTGCTCGGGTAAAGAACAGGTGTTTGTAGAAAATTTTTCCGAACATTTTTTCCACTGCGACTTTTTCTATCGTTTTGTATCAGTTGTTGTTGCTCAGGAGCAACGGTCGAGCTGCTTTGACACATTATTAGGGAATGAAAGCTTCTAACGACCGCAACACGCTTATATAACCGAAATCTTGACTAACTTTGCTTGCGAGAGCCATCTAGCGGTCAGAATTTGAAGGAGGATAAGAGCCCCACCTCGCTCCTATCCTGTGAGGTTCTACCTGTCTGTCAACCTCTCCATTATCCTTCAAATATTTTTTTATTCGGCATTCTCTTCCATGTTGTACACTGCATTATGGTTAGTACAATTGCGAATATTTAAAAGTTTTCACGAAAAAAACGCTGGAGGGTGGATTCGAACTTACGATCTCTAGATTACTGCGCAAGCACCTTACCACTTGGCTATCGAGACATATGTATACTCATAGCTTAATTTATATTCTTATAGCGCGATACCTTCACGGTAGTGCCGTCGGTAAGGTAGAACACTGTAGGTAAATGAATATACTCTACCGATAAACATTAATATTTTAATATAAAATGTTTTCATGAAAGAAACGCCGAAGGGTGGATTCGAACCTGCGATCTTCAGATTACTGAGCAGCAACTTTACCACTCGACTATCGACACATATGTATGCTCATAGCTGAATTTGTATCTAATAGCACGCGCAAGGCCGCAATGTTCACGGTGGTAAGGTAGAATACTGTATTAATATACTTTACCGATAAAAATTAATATTTAATATTTAATATAAAAAATTTTTAAGAAAAAAAAAAATCGCCGGAGGTTCAATTTGAACTGACGATCTTTAGATTAACTGAGCAGCCACCTTACCACTAGGCTATCGAGTCATATACATACTCATAGCTGAATTACGAGGACGCTGCGCGCGCAAAATATTTTGCACAATTTTGAGGTTATGAAAATTTTGTATATAGCATATGGTTCTATGTAAAAAAGTGATAGCCCCCTTATTGGAATACACCCCCAAAATTTCATCCGTTTTTCGATCCGAGAGCTCCTTCTCGAGTTATAAGCAAAAAACCAAAATTTCTATCCCCACCACCGATTTTTTGAAATTCTGTCAACGTTGTCGGATGGTATATTAAAAGTATGTCCCCCCTATTGTTACATCCCCAAAATTTCGTCCGTTTTTCGATCCGAGCGCTCCTTTTCGAGATATAAGCGAAAAACCAAAATTTCTACCCCCACCACCGATTTTTGGAAATTCCGTCAACGTTGTCGGACAGTATATTAAAAGTATGTCCCCCCTATTGTTACATCCCCAAAATTTCGTCCTTTTTTCGATCCGAGCGCCTCTTCTCGAGTTATAAGCAAAAAACCAAAATTTCTACCCCCACCACCGGTTTTTGAAAATTCTTTCAATGGACAAATATGAGATCATGCGCATGTACCCCTCAGAGGTAGATAAAATGCCCTGGCCTTGTCAGGATGCGTACGGTAGGCCTTGAACAGGTTGCCTTAAAATTTTGATGTTTGTTCAATACTTATCTAAACCTAGGCATATGCCCTATTTTTCGAAGTATCATCCAAATAACGCTTCCGAATTTGACAGTCCCATATACAGACAGTTCATGGCAAAATTATAAGAAAAATGGGCTGGCAACATGTTATGAACAGGCCGCATGACTCAACTGATGTGGTTAGGCGCGAAAATTTAAAATATTTAACTCATAAAATAGAAAATAGTTTGAGACCTTTGTATTATACAAATAATACTGATATTCTTTTACGATTACTCCAACATTTTTGCATCACAGAAGTTTAAATTAATACTTTTTTAGTATTTAGAAAAGAAATGTAATGTATTAAAATATATATAGTGCGCGCTTGATTTCAGCTAGTTTTCTCTTTTGAAAATAATACCTATGTTTGAATGCAAACTATTCGGGTCACATATGATTTATTTATAGTGTTTAAACCTTCCCAAAGTGAAATAAAAATTGCAGCAAATAGTTTATTTACTTGGTTTCTCAAACAATATTACTAACATATTACACAAGTAAAAAAAAAAATACGTAGGTGGTACCTTTAGCGGGATAGGATTTTTTAGCAAAAGTGAGACAAACAGCAGGTAATAGGATAATTTGAGGTTATGCTAGTCAATATTAGATTTTCAACACTCTACAAATACTAAAAATAATGCTTTTGTTGCACGCAAATAATTATTGCAAAATTATAGTAAAAAAAAAACATCATTAAACCACCTCTATTCAGAGTATAAGATGTATGTAGCGACTCATTTATATAATCCTATCATAAACAGTTTATACATGTAATAAGTCTTATAAAATAATAAATGCTCAAATTTATTGTAGAAAATGGCAATGCTATTCGTATAATAAATAAAGAAATACTACTCAATTATAGACACCCTACATACTTAAAATTTAGCGAGGCACTCAATTCTCGTATCTTGAATAATAGTTGAATGTTTATAAACGAACTTAAAGTATAAACATTATTCAAAGAAAGAAAGATACATAGTTTTTCAGATGACTTTTATCGTTTTAAAATTGAAATGAATTAGGCGGTTGAAAAGGGAATTTTTACTTTTATTTATTGGATAATCAATTTAATACTGTCCCGGACACCCACCTGTTCTGCAGATTAGGGCTTAACATGTATAACTCGGAAAACTCATGTACGCAAAACGTGGACTGCTGCGCAGTTGAAAATCTGAGTTCGTGATCTGAGCTCGGCAGTCACTGCAGTTTTTTCGCGACTCTGAATCCTTTATATCATTCACCTTAAATAATCGGTCATTCCAGGCTCTTCATTTGTCAACAGAGCATGGCGGGAAATAGAAAAAATTACAGGGTATTTGAAAATATATGTTTACTAAAATAATTTTATTGAAAATTAACATGTGGCTTAGCCAATATCTCAATTTTTAGATAATCTAGTACAATATAACTTTGAAAGATTAATTTATGATACTAGCATTGCGAAGTTCACAAAGAATAAAACGGATTTCACCATAGTTAGTTCTTATTCCCATGTTTTGCTCAGCAACGAGTACTTGTAAGCGATCAACTAATTTGTTAGGATCATCCCAGATGTCGAGTTCGTATGCAGTTGTAACATTTACTCGAGAGATTTTGGGAGCAACTTCTTCCTCTTCATCATCACTAGTCCACTGTCTCTTTTTACTTTCACATTGATATCTCCAATTAATAAAGTTATAATTCTTACGAATTCTTCTAGGTAAATATTCATCGGTTGAGAAATCTGATGCATCTTCACTAGAATGATCAGCTTCATAATAATTATCGGTCTCGTTAGAATGCGAGTTAACTCGTGTATCAACAGTTATGAGCTTCTTTAGAGGATTGACTATAGGTTCAAGTATCTTTTTCGCTGCCACTGGATTAGTTTGCTCAACCCTTTCACTTTTCTCTCTTCCGTTAACATTATCTTCTCGAGATAATGGCGAGATACTTTTTACAGACGACTTTTCGAACATTGGAGCAATAAAATTATAAAATTTGTTACTCTTTAGTTTTCGAATCGACTCATTCACGCAATAGTGCTTTTTGTGAGCGCTCGAAACTTCAATAATCATACGATAATTATCCAAATCATCTGAATTGATAAGACTTTCATCCGGAAGTTTATTGAATAGTAATTGCAGTAATCCTACGGACAAACGATAGTTTCGTTCCTTTATCTGGACAAAGTCGCCTTCAAATTTTATTGGAGAATTTCCGATCATAAGTAAATTTCCTCGCTTGTAAACACCATAAATATTATCCAGAAATCTCCTAGAATTTCCGTTTAATTTCTTTACATATTTCTTGACTAGTTTTGCAAATTTACCATTATTGGAGCTAGCTATATTATTATGGTCAGGGCTCATATTAGATAGTTTGATTTCAGAAGTTTCCATATCAACAGCTGTATCCAGAGATTCAGCACTTTTTGTCAAACCTAATAAAGGCTGTGATTTTTGTACTACTGCATCCTGAAATTGGCTAATAATATCCGGTGTGTTTGCCATGTCTATGCTTCAATAGTTTAGCATCAACTGAATAAATATACCGCCAACATCCTTTTTATACTTTTATACTATTATAGAGTAACACCTTCTATATCATATAGTCAAAACTTTTAAACTTTTATGCTATAGAGTAACACCTTTTTGAACTTTCATTCTATTATAGAGTAACACATTTTTATGTTATAGAATAACACCTTCTATGTCATACAATTAAAACTTTTTAAACTTTGTGTCATAGAGCAATACCTTTTATATGTCATAGAGTAACACCTTTTTATGTTATTTAGCATCACCTGAATAAATATACATCCAACATCCTTTTTATATTTTTATACTATAGTGTAACACCATCTTGAACTTATCTGCTATTATAGAGTAGCACCTTCTATGTCACACAATAACATCTTTTTACACTTTATGTCATATAGTAACACCTTTTTTATGTCATAGAGTAACACCTTTTTTATGTTATAGAGTAACACCTTTTTTATGTCATAGTGTAACACATTCTTTATGTCATAGAGTAACACATTTTTTATGTCATAGAGTTACACCTTTTTTATGTCATAGAGTGACATGTTTTTTATGTCATAGAGTGACATCTTTTTTATGTTACAGAGTCATACCTTTTTTATCTCATAGATTACCAGCTTTTTTATGTCATAGAGTAACATCTTTTTGTGTCATAGTGTGACACCTTCATTGCTATAGAGTAACACCTTTTTGAACTTTTATGTCATAGAGTAACCTTTTTATGTTATTTAGCATAATCTGAATAAATATACAACCAATATCCTTTTAATATTTTTATACTATAGAGTAACACCATCTTGAACTTATCTGCTATTATAGAGTAGCACCTTCTATGTCACACAATAACATCTTCTTACACTTTATTTCATAGAGTAACACCTTTTTTACGTCATAGTGTAACACCTTTTTTATGTTATAGAGTAACACCTTTTTTATGTCATAGAGTTACACCTTTTTTATCCCATAGAGTGACATGTTTTTTATGTCATAGAGTGACATCTTTTTTATGTTACAGAGTCATACCTTTTTTTATGTCGTAGAGTGACAGCTTTTTTATGTCATAGATTAAGATCTTTTTTATGTCATAGAGTGACACCTTTTTTATGTTATAGAGTAACACTTTTTTTATGTCATAGTGTAAAAGCACCTTCTTTATGTCATAGAGTAACACCTTTTTTATGTCATAGAGTGACATGTTTTTTTTATGTCATAGAGTTACACCTTTTTTATATCATAGAGTGACATGTTTTTTATGTCATAGAGTGACATCTTTTTTATGTTACAGAGTCACACTTTTCTTATCTCATAGAGTAACAGCTTTTTGTGTCATGGAGTGGCACCTTCATTGCTATAGAGTAAGACCTTTTTGAACTTTTATGTCATAAAGTAACACCTTTTTATGTTATTTAGCATCATCTGAATAAATATACATCCAACATCCTTTTTATATCTTTATGCTAGAGAGTAACACCATCTTGAACTTATCTCCTATTATAGAGTAGCACCTTCTATGTCACACAATAACATATTTTTACACTTTATGTTATCGAGTAACACCTTTTTTATGTTATAGAGTCACACCTTTTTTATGTCATAGGGTAACATCTTTTTTATGTCACAGAGTAACACCTTTTTTATGTTATTGCGTCACACGTTTTTTATGTCATAGAGTAAGACCTTTTTATGGTACAGAGTAACACCTTTTATGATGACGTCTCTCTACTCATAAACTGTTCGTGCACAATAAGTGGTGATGGCGTCTCCTTACCCATAAGCTTTTCCTATATAATAAGTGGTGATGATGCCTGTGATAGTGGTTATGGTGAGCCTACGACGGGAATAGAAGCCAATCCTCCAAGCGAACGGTTGTAGGTGCTCTGCCCAATTTGACTACTTGGCTTCGAAAGGTGTTACTCTATGATATAGAAGGTGTCACTCTATGACATAAAAAGGTGTTAGACTATAACGTGAGAAATGTGATACACAAAAAAGGTGTTAGACTATCCCATTAAAAATCAAAGGTGTTACTCCATACCACAAAAAGGTGTTACTTTATAACATAAAAAGGTGTTACTCTATGGCATAAAAAGGTGAAACTCTATAGCATAAAAGTATAAAAACATAGCACTCTTTATCCCAAGGTGATACTCTATGACATAAAAAGGTGTTACACTATGACATAAAAAAGGTGTTACTCTATAACATAAAAAAGGTGTTACTCTATGACATAAAAAAGGTGTTACTGTATGACATAAAGTATTCAAAGATGTTATTATGTGACATAGAAGGTGCTACTCTATAATAGCAGATAAGTTTCGAGATGGTGTTACTCTATAGTACAAAAATATAAAAAGGATGTTGGATGTATATTATTCAGGTGATGCTCAATAACATAAAAAGGTGTTACTCTATGACATAAAAGTTCAAAAAGATGTTACTCTATAGTAATGAAGCTGTCACATTATGACACAAAAAGATGTTACTCTATGACATAAAAAAGCTGTTACTCTATGAGATAAAAAAGGTATGACTCTGTAACATAAAAAAAAATGACACTCTATGACATAAAAAACGCCACTCTATGATATAAAAAAGGTGTAACTCTGTGACATAAAAAAAACATGTCACTCTATGACATAAAAAAGGTGTTACTCTAAGAGATAAAAAAGGTGTTACACTATAACATAAAAAATGTGTTACTCTGTAACATAAAAAAGGTGTTACTCCATGACATAAAAAGGTGATACTGTATGACATAAAGTGTAAAAAGATGTTATTTTGTGACATAGAAGGTGCTACTCTATAATAGCAGATAAGATCAAGATGGTGTTGCTCTATAGCATAAAAATATAAAAAGGATGTTGGCGATATATTTATTCAGATAATGCTAAATAACATAAAAAGGTGTTACATTATGACATACAAGTTCAAAAAGGTGTTACTATATAGCAATGAAGGTGGCACTCTATGACACAAAAAGATATTACTCTATGACATAAAAAAGCTGTTACTCTATGACATAAAAAGGTATGACTCTGTAACAAAATATGATGTCACTCTATGACATAAAAAACGTGTCACTCTATGACATAAAAAAGGTGTAACTCTATGACATAAAAAAGGTGTTACTCTATGACATAAAAAAGGTGTTACACTATGACATAAAAAAGCTGTTACTCTATGACATAAAAGGGTATGACTCTGTAACATAAAAAAGATGTCACTCCATGACATAAAAAAGGTGTTACTCTATGACATAAAATGTAAAAAGATGTTATTGTGTGACATAGAAGGTGCTACTCCATAGTAGCAGATAAGTTCAAGATGGTGTTACTCTATAGTATAAGAGTATAAAAACGATGTTGGCGATATATTTATTCAGATGATGCTAAATAACATAAGAAGGTGTTACTCTATGTCATAAAATTTCAAAAAGGTGTTACTATATAGCAATGAAAAAGGAGTTACTCTGTAACATAAAAAAGATGTCACTCTATGACATAAAAAAGGTGTTACTCTATGACATAAAAAAGGTATTACACTATGACATAAAAAAGGTGTTACTCTATGACATATAAAAGGTATTGCTCTATGACAGAAAGTTTAAAAAGTTTTAATTGTATGACATAGAAGGTGTTATTCTATAACATAAAAATGTGTTACTCTATAATAGAATAAAAGTTCAAAAAGGTGTTACTCTATAGCATAAAAGTTTAAAAGTTTTGACTGTATGATATAGAAGGTGTTACTCTATAATAGCATAAAAGTATAAAAAGGATGTTGGCGGTATATTTATTCAGTTGATGCTAAACTATTGAAGCATAAATATGGCAAACACACCGGATGTTATTAGCCAATTTCAGGATGCAGTAGTACAAAAATCACAGCCTTTATTAGGTTTGACAAAAAGTGCTGAATCTCTGGATACAGCTGATGATATGGAAACTTCTGAAATCAAACTATCTAATATGAGCCCTGACCATAATAAAATAGCTAGCTCCAATAATGGTAAATTTGCAAAACTAGTCAAGAAATATGTAAAGAAATTAAATGGAAATTCTAGGAGATATCTGGATAATATTTATGGTGTTTACAAGCGAGGAAATTTACTTATGATCGGAAATTCTCCAATAAAATTTGAAGGCGACTTTGTCCAGATAAAGGAACGAAACTATCGTTTGTCCGTAGGATTACTGCAATTACTATTCAAAAAACTTCCGGATGAAAGTCTTATCAATTCAGATGATTTGGATAATTATCGTATGATTATTGAAGTTTCGAGCGCTCACAAAAAGCACTATTGCGTGAATGAGTCGATTCGAAAACTAAAGAGTAACAAATTTTATAATTTTATTGCTCCAATGTTCGAAAAGTCGTCTGTAAAAAGTATCTCGCCATTATCTCGAGAAGATAATGTTAACGGAAGAGAGAAAAGTGAAAGGGTTGAGCAAACTAATCCAGTGGCAGCGAAAAAGATACTTGAACCAATACTCAATCCTCTAAAGAAGCTCATAACTGTTGATACACGAGTTAACTCGCATTCTAACGAGACCGATAATTATTATGAAGCTGATCATTCTAGTGAAGATGCATCAGATTTCTCAACCGATGAATATTTACCTAGAAGAATTCGTAAGAATTATAACTTCATTAATTAGAGATATCAACGTGAAAGTAAAAAGAGTCAGTGGACTAGTGATGATGAAGAGGAAGAAGTTGCTCCCAAAATCTCTCGAGTAGATGTTACAACTACATACGAACTCGAAGTCAGGGATGATGCTAACAAATTAGTTGATCGCTTACAAATACTCGTTGCTGAGCAAAACATGGGAATAAGAACTAACTATGGTGAAATCCGTTTTATTCTTTGTGAACTTCGCTTTGCTAGTATCATAAATTAATCTTTCAAAGTTATATTGTACTAGATTATCTAAAAATTGAGATATTGGCTAAGCCACATGTTAATTTTCAATAAAATTATTTTGGTAAACAAATATTTTTAAATACCCTGTCATTTTTTTTCTATTTCCCGCCATGCTCTGTTGACAAATGAAGAGCCTGGAATTACCGATTATTTAAGGTGAATGATATAAAGGATTCAGAGTCGCGGAAAAACTGCAGTGACTGCCGAGCTCAGATCACGAACTCAGATTTTCAACTGCGCAGCAGTCCACGTTTTGCGTACATGAGTTTTCCGAGTTATACATGTTAAGCCCTAATCTGCAGAACAGGTGGGTGTATATGACTCGATAGCCTAGTGGTAAGGTGGCTGCTCAGTTAATCTAAAGATCGTCAGTTCAAATTCAACCTCCGGCGATTTTTTTTTTTTCTTAAAAATTTTTTATATTAAATATTAATGTTTATCGGTAAAGTATATTAATACAGTATTCTACCTTACCACCGTGAATATTGAGGCCTTGCGCGTGCTATTAGATACAAATTCAGCTATGAGCATACATATGTGTCGATAGTCGAGTGGTAAAGTTGCTGCTCAGTAATCTGAAGATCGCAGGTTCGAATCCACCCTTCGGCGTTTTTTTCATGGAAACTTTTTATATTAAAATATTAATGTTTATCGGTAGAGCATATTCATTTACCTACGGTGTTCTACCTTACCGACGGCACTACCGTGAAGGCATCGCGCTATAAGAATATAAATTAAGCTATGAGTATACATATGTCTCGATAGCCGAGTGGTAAGGTGGTTGCTCAGTAATCTAGAGATCGTGAGTTCGAATCCACCCTCCGGCGTTTTTTTCGTGAAAACTTTTATATATTCGCAATGGTACTAACCATAATGGAGTGTACAACATGGAAGAGAATGCCGAATAAAAAAATATTTGAAGGATAATGGAGAGGTTGATAGACAGGTAGAACCTCACAGGATAGGAGCGAGGTGGGGCTCTTATCCTCCTTCAAATTCTGACCGCTAGATGGCTCTCGCAAGCAAAGTTAGTCAAGGCTTCGGTTATATAAGCGTGTTGCGGTCGTTAGAAGCTTTGATTCCCTAATAATTGGTCAAAGCAGCTCGGCCGTTGCTCCTGAGCAACAACAACTGATACAAAACGATAAAAAAAGTCGCAGTGGAAAAAATGTTCGGAAAAATTTTCTACAAACACCTGTTCTTTACCCGAGCAAAAGGGTTATAAAAAGTTCTAAATATTTACTAGTAGATAAGAACCGCTGGCCGAGTGATGCAGGCTGACAAGCAGCAGGCCGCCCGCCGCCGACCGCGGCTGCTACCGCTGCCCGTTGGCAGCAAGCTGCCGCGACGTTCGCCGATGGCCGTTCGCTCCCATCGGTCCGGTCCCCCAGGGCGAGGCCTGACTTCGGCTAGCCTAGAACGGGCAAGACCTGATCGAGAATCGGTATGCCGGTTCTGGCTCAACTCGATGGCGTGCGGGTGAGCCAGAACCAGTATGCCGGTTCTAGATCAACCCGGTTTGGGTTATTGGCATCCGTGCGGGTGTCCCAAAAACCCTAGGCCGGTTCTGGACCAGCAGGTCTAGACCTGAAGTGGTCGGGAACCGGCCTAGCTTATCTACTTGGGTACTTTACCTTACATGAATTCTTCCTGAAAGAACCTTGAAAAAATTTTTTGAAAGAAAACGTAAAACAATTCAGAAATCATTTCAAGAATTATATCATGAAATAATTCAGAAATAATTTCAGAAAGATACAAATTAATCGTTCACAAAAATAATTCAATATCTATTCAAAAACCTTTCATGAATTATTTCATGAAATCTTCCGGGAAACTCATGTGAATTAATATAAGAATTAATTTAGAATTCGTTTGAAAAAGATTTTTAGAATAAAATTTTTTAAAACAAAATAGCCAAAAAAATAATTACACGAATTCTTCCTGAATGAACTTTGAAAAGATTTTTTGAAAGAAAATATAAAATAGTTCATAAATTATTGCAAGTATTCTTTCATGAAAAAATTCAGAAATAATTTCAAAAAGATACAAATTATTATTTTACAAAATAATTCAATATCTATTCAAAAACCTTTCATGAATTATTTTATGAAATCTTCCGCGAAACTCGTATGAATTAATACAATAAATAATTTAGAATTCTTTTGAAAAAGATATTTAGTATAAAATTTTTTAAAACAAAATAGCGAAAAAAATAATTATACGAATTCTTCCTGAAAGAACCTTGAAAAGATTTTTTGAAAGAAAACATAAAATAGTTCAGAAATTATTGCAAGTATTCAATACGAAATGGCATATAATTATATATATAATTATATATATAAGAGGCATTGTATAATGTAGTATTTATTTTGTTTTTAATTCAAATTTCTTTCAATCAAATAAATCCTAATTAATACAATATTTAATAAACAAAACTTATTAAATAAGTATATACTAATTAAACAAAGTTAATATTAAAAAATAAAGAAATATTAAAAATAAATATTCTAATTTATTTTGTTAGTCATTTTGCACTATATAATGAAAAAAATGAAATGATAATCTTTACCAAGAGTAAAGAGCCTTTGACTCTAAAAGTTGATTCTAAATTGAAAACACTGCAAATAATAATAACGTCGGTAAGATAGAGCTCATTCTATTCATCTCTGCATTATATGCAATTATCATTTTTTTATTTTTATCGAATTTCGGGAAAAGGGCTCTTTATTGCCCTTCGTAATGACAAAAATACGTACACAATGTGTAAATTTTCAAGTTATTGCTCGTTATAGATTTTACAGGAAACGGGTTGAAAAATTTACTACCAGCTTTTTAGAAAAAATATTGAACAGAATTTCTGAAAAATTCATAGGTGTATTATTTATGCAATTATGGAGGGCAATGAAGAACTTCATTCATCAAAAGTTGAATGTAAGATCAAAAAAATGCAAAAACTCATAACGTCGATAAGGAAGAGCTCTCTTTATACATGTTTCACATCCACTTAATACAATATTTAATAAACTAAAAGTATTAAATAACTATGAATTAATTGATCAAAGTTAATATTAAAAAATAAAGTAATATTAAGAATAAATGTTCTAATTTATCGTGTCACTCATGTTGCACTATATAATGAAGAAAATGAAATGATCTAACAAGCGAGCGATAGCGTAATGGATAGCATATTTGCGTAGTACCCGAGCGACCCGGGTTCGAATCTCCACCATGTAAAAAATTTTTCTGCGTTTTTTTCTGCGATAAAATAGTGTAAAATTATTAACAATGTGAATATATGTAAATATAAGTTAGAATATTATTTAAATAATATTCTAAAATATAAAAATGTACCTTCAAATACGGGATATACCCTTCGAAATTTATTGTTAGTAATATTTACTAAATATTTTCTAATTAATTCACAATATTAATTCCTGAATCCTTCCAAAAATCTTTCATTGAAAGGATTCTGCAATAATACAGGATTTATAACCTTCGAAATTTTTTGTTAGTAATATTTACAAATATTTTCTAATTAATTCACAATATTACTGTATCCTTCCAAAAAATCTTTCATTGAAAAGATTCTGCAATAATACGAAATTTATACCGTTCGAAATTTATTTTTAGTAGTAATATTTACAAAATATTTTCTAATTAATTCACAATATTAATTCCTGAATCCTTCCAAAAATCTTTCATTGAAAGGATTCTGTAATAATACGGGATTGATACCCTTAGAAATGTATTACTAGTAATATTTACAAAATATTTTTGAATTAATTCACAATATTAAATCCTGAATCCTTCCAAAAATCTTTCATTGAAAGGATTCTATAATAATAAGGGATACTCTTAGAAATTTATTGTTGGTAATATTTACAAAATATTTTCTAATTAAATCAGAATATTAATCCCTGAATCCTTCCAAAAATCTTTCAATGAAAATATCGTGTAATAATATAACATAACCAATGAAATATTTATAGAATAATTACTAATTTATTTTTAATATGATTTCATGAATTCTTACAAAAAGCCTACATTGAAAAGATTCTGTAATAATGCTATGTCCAGGATATTTTCCTTTCAGAAATAATTTCAGAAATAATTTTGAAATTGTTGAAAATGTGATACATATATATTGTATATCGCTCATTTTCCGTGCGAAGGGAACCTCACTCTCTCTTGTACGCTTCAGGTTCCGTGCGAAGGGAACTTACAGCGCGCGACACACGTATGCACACATGTAAGTCTCCCCTCCCTAGTGTGTCTGTGGGCCAGAAGGTATGTTAAGCGGAAGCGGCCGACTCGCGCTTCTCTATTGGCTCTCAGCTCTCGTCCGGAGCGGCTCGCGGTGCCCAAGCGCATGGCGCTTTGTTGTACTTTCTTTCTCTTATAATAAATAATCATTTTACCACCAACCATGACTATCCCTTTATTTTAACAGAAATATCTTTTATTGGTGAAAGCAGCTAATGGTAGTGGTCTAATAATCTTGTTAATTGTAGCTAGTGGCCAAAATTACTACCAAAATTTGTGAGAAGGTGGCAAATAACAACAATAGTTTTTTACGACGTTTCGGACATCCTTTATTGATTATGTCCCTCTTCAGGCAGCTAGGAACAAAGTACAAAATACAACTTTTAACAACACCGTATATTAACTTAATTATGAACACATAATTTTACAAGTAACAATTAACACTTACAAAGTCTGTATTTTTTCCTGAGTATTACGGAGAACTATCCGTTCGTCAATGTAACGAGCATGACAAAATTTTCCTATTTATACCTATCATTAGTGTATTAGTGTGAGTATAAGTAAGAACGCAACATGTACTGGCTTAATTGTGTAGAGCTTTTTGGGTGTGTACACACAAGATACAACCTTCCATAACCTACTCTCCTGATATCTGTTCCACTATTGTATGTGATATCTTTGATACTAGGAAGGAGATAGAAATTCAAAATTATTAATCATAGTGTTATATTCTTTTGGAAGTTTATTAATTTCAAATTGCTTGTTCATAAATTTCTTTTGTGTGTGTATATATAATGCTTCGGAAAATAGTATTTTTTCTTTATTTCTTTCACGATCTAATATATTAACAGTGTTGAAATTTATAGTATGATTATTTTCTATCCTATGTATGTGTAGTGACGAATTTTCATCTTCTTCCATGTATTTTTTATGGTGTTCTTTGATTCTCACACCTAAGCGCAGACAAGTTTGGCCAACATAGGACGCATTACAATTATTACAATTGATTTTATATACAACGTTGGACTTTTCTAATTTTACATTCTTGTCTTTTCCTAGTACTATAATATTGTTCATTTTGTTTTGTGTACTAAATATAACATTAGTATTTAATCGTTTAAAAAAGTTCTTTGTAAAACCTTCGATTTCTTTCACATATGGTAGACAAATGAAATTCGTGTTGTCATTATTTGAATTTTGTTGAGTACTTCTTGTGCAATAGATCTTTTTTAATCGTTTTTTATATAAAACTCGATAAAATCAAGAGGATAATCATTTTTTGTTAAAACTTTCTTGATAAAGGCAATATTATTTCTATGGAAAGAACTATGTGATAACTTTATGGCTCGATCGATAAGGCAATAAATTATGGCTATTTTGTTGCTAATCGGATGATGTGAATTGAAGTTCAAATATCTACCTGAGAAAGTCGGTTTTCTGTACCAATCTGTTATAATTTTCTTTTTTTCAGTAATAATAATCTTAACATCTAGAAAACTAATACTATTATTCTGTACTTTTTCGACTGTAAATTGAAGATTTTTATCGTAATTATTGAAAATGCGTACTGTTTCATCTATGTGGTCTTTGTGTATACATAATAATACATCATCAACATATCGAAAATAAAATAACGATTTTGAGATTAAAAGGTTTATACAATGCGACTCTAGGTCTTCCATGACAATGTCTGATAAAACTGGACTGATAGGATTGCCCATTGCTGATCCGAAAATTTGTTTGTAAAATTTTTGGTTGGATTGAAAATAATTATTATTTAAGATAAACTTAATAACCTTACAAAATTCCGACAAATTTAAAGTTGTCTTGTTGTGTACTTGATGCCATCTTTTTTCTATTGCTTTTAATACTAAATATTCTGGCACATTTGTGAATAAACTCACAACATCAAAACTGACAAGTTCATAATCGTCGGGTATATCAATGTTATCAATTTTCTCTTTTAGTTTTGAGCTGTTGATGATGGCATCAAGAACACAACAAGCCAAATTTAAATTTGTCGGAATTTTGTAAGGTTATTAAGTTTATCTTAAATGATAATTATTTTCAATCCAACCAAAAATTTTACTCCGGTACATATTTGAAATTCAATTCACATCATCCGATTAGCAACAAAATAGCCATAATTTATTGCCTTATCGATCGAGCCATAAAGTTATCACATAGTTCTTTCCATAGAAATAATATTGCCTTTATCAAGAAAGTTTTAACAAAAAATGATTATCCTCTTGATTTTATCGAGTTTTATATAAAAAAACGATTAAAAAAGATCTATTGCACAAGAAGTACTCAACAAAATTCAAATAATGACAACAAGAACTTCATTTGTCTACCATATGTGAAAGAAATCGAAGGTTTTACAAAGAACTTTTTTAATCGATTAAATACTAATGTTATATTTAGTACACAAAACAAAATGAACAATATTATAGTACTAGGAAAAGACAAGAATGTAAAATTAGAAAAGTCCAACGTTGTGTATAAAATCAATTGTAATAATTGTAATACGTCCTATGTTGGCCAAACTTGTCGGCGCTTAGGTGTGAGAATCAAAGAACACCATAAAAAATACATGGAAGAAGATGAAAATTCGTCACTACACATACATAGGATAGAAAATAATCATACTATAAATTTCAACACTGTTAATATATTAGATCATGAAAGAAATAAAGAAAAAAGACTATTTTCCGAAGCATTATATATACGCACACAAAAGAAATTTATGAACAAGCAATTTGAAATTAATAAACTTCCAAAAGAATATAACACTATGATTAATAATTTTGAATTTCTATCTCCTTCCTAGTATCAATAGTGGAACTGATATCAGGAGAGTAGGTTATGGAACGTTGTATCTTGTGTGTACACACCCAAAAAGCTCTACACAATTAAGTCAGTACATGTTGCGTTCTTACTTACACTCATACTAATACACTAATGATAGGTATAAATACGAAAATTTTGTCATGCTCGTTACATTGACGAACGGTTAGTTCTCCGTAATACTCAGGAAAAAATACAGACTTTGTAAGTGTTAATTGTTACTTGTAAAATTATGCGTTCATAATTAAGTTAATATACGTTGTTGTTAAAAGTTGTATTTTGTACTTTGTTACTAGCTGCCTGAAGAGGGACATAATCAATAAAGGATGTCCGAAACGTCGTAAAAAACTATTGTTGTTATTTGCCACCTTCTCACGACAAATTTTGGTAGTAATTTTGGCCACTAGCTACAATTAACAAGAAATATCTTTTAGTAACCTTTTGGTAATAATCCACGAATCCTTTCAGAAATCTTCCATTAAACAAATTTTGCAATGATAATATCAATTTTTTTTAATTATTTCATTGAATTAATTCTGAAAGAAAAATACCCCGGACATAGCATTATTACAGAATCCTTTCACCGAATCGTTTCTGAAAGAATAAAATTATTTCATGTATTCTTTCAGAATCGTTTCAGAATTAATACATGCTGTATGGGTAGACGAGCAATACGATTATTTAAATAATTTTTAAACTCAAATAGCCGGGGGATACGACGTCCACGCGTATATGAGAATTACGTAGATGTGCAATACGATTATTTAAATAAATTTTAAACACAAGTAGACGGGGGATCCGAGGTCCACGCATATTAGGGAATTACGTAGAAGAGCAACAAAAAGTAAAACAATTATTTGAATAATTTTTAAACTCATGTAGGCGGGGGATACGAAGACCACTCGTATATATGAGAATTAATTAGACATGCAACACGATTATTTAAATAATTTTTGAACACAAGTAGTCGGGGGATACTCGGTCCATGCGTATATGAGAATTACGTAGACGCGCAATGCGATTATTTAAATAATTTTTAACCCACGTAGACGGAGGATACAAGGTCCACCCCTGGCGAAAAAAATCACGTGATTAATCATATGATTTATCACTTAATTTCTCACGTAATTTCTCACGTGATTTCTCACGTGACGATTTGGCGCGATTTCTCACGTGATTAATCACGTGAAAAATCACGTGACAATACAAACATAAACAAATTATATACAACGCTTATTCTTTAATGAGACTTGTTTCCTCGATGGATAGCAAATACATTACCCCAGAAAAAAACGATACATTAAATTTCCGACTCAACCGACAATCGAACTCACGAACTTTGGGTTCCTGCGCAGGCGCCCTATCCATTACGCTATCACTCGCTTGAAAGATTTTGGTCATTTTCGCCTACATAAGCTTCATTCGCCATATTTATTGCTATTTTAGTTAGATTATTTACGTAAAATATCAATGTTTTGTAAAAATTATCTATTTATTCATTTTTTAATAAAATGCGTAACTTACATTGAAACATTAATTAATTAAATTCGAATAACTTAAGAATGTAGTGCCGGTAAAGTAGAAATGAGGTAACTAGAACATGAATTTTCTTTCTTTTTAAACAAAATACTGAATTATTTATGTAAAATGTTATGTATGTAAAATTGTAAATAATGATCATTACGTCTTTAAAAATTTGTATTACTTTTGAAACAATTATTTGAATTTAATTAATTAATATTTTGATGTAAGTTATCCATTTTCTTTAAATAGTGTATAAATAAATAATTATTAGAAATCATTATGATATTCTAGATAAATAATCGTCCTTCATATTTATTTAATTGCTGTTTAATTTTGATTATTTAATTTGCTACTTAATTTTGATCATTTTGAAAATAAGTAATTTATATTGAGATATTAAATAATTAAGTTCGAATAACTTTTTCAAAAGCAATAAAAATTTGTAAAAACGTAATGATCAGTATTTACAATTTTATATACATAACATTTTATAAAAAGTAATTCGGTATTTTGTTAAAAAAAAAAAAAATTAATTTTGTACTTACCTGATTTCTACTTTACCGGCACTACATTCTCTTATAAAAATATCCTATAGAAAATCCTTTAGGAAATGCTATAGGAAATCCTGTAGGCATCCCGTAGAAATCCTATGGGAATCCTATAGGATACTCTATAGGCACTCCTATATGAAATTCTATATAGGAAGTTCTATAGGAAATCCTACGTGAATTTTACGCTTTTACTGCAGGAAATCCTATAGGAAATCCTATAGGAAATTCTGTATGTAATTCTGTAGGAAAAACTGTAGACAATTTTAGATGGAAAATCCTGCAGGGAATTCTAGAGTATTTTCGTGAAAACATTTTATAGAGGTTTAGCATCTTATTTAGCGCTGTAACATCGCACAGCAGAATCAGTGGCAAACAGTCCTAGGTAAGGAGTTGCACCCGGGGTCTGCCGTGCACGACTGCCAGCGCCTTACCGATTAAGCCCAGTGAGCTCAGATATCAAAATCAAGGTAATCCTTGTCACATTGACTCTCTGTAAAGAGTTGTTCGAACGGTTGAATCTCATGGCTTTACATACCCTCGCGGTTCCAATGTGTTTATGAGAGTCCCGACTGCTACCTTCTTGGGTTTAAAAATGATATAAATAATCGTATTGCTGATTGTTGCACTTCTACGGAAATTCACTAATATGCGTGGACCTAGTAACCCCGAATACTTGGGTTTAAAAATCATTTAAATAATCGTATTGAACGTCTGCGTAATTCTCATATACCTTTTATCCTCCAGCTGCTTGGATTTAACAATTATTTAAATAAACCTATTTCACGTCTACGTAATTCTCATATACGCGTGGACCTTATATCTCCCCGCTACTTGAGTTTAAAAATTATTTAAATAATTGTTGAGCTACTGTTGTACATCTAATTCCCTTAGATGCGTGGATCTCGTATCCACCGCCTACTTGAGTTTAAAAGTTATTTAAGTAATTGTTTTGCTTATTGTTGCACTTCTAAGGAAATTTGAGAACATGGAATTTCCAAAATTAGTTTGTTGTATCATGTACCTAGAATTAACAACACGTTAACAAAATGAAGTAGCAGAATACATTAACAAACCCATTTACGTTATGATTTACGTTACATAATTGTCGCAGTCGATTCAAGATAATGCAATTACATTAAAGGCGCGCGTAGCGCGCCCAACATTCTAGTAATGTACACAAGGTTTGCTGCGAGAGATTTACAGCTCGTGGTATATCTGCTATGACAATTCGCGTACCTCTACGAGTAGAAAGCGACTGATGCGAAAGGCTCTGGAGCGATCCTTTAAATACAACACTTCAAATGATGCGAGAAGTTAAAAAGTGCAAGAATTTAAGAAGTAAAGCGTGTGCCAAGCAAGACTACACAATTACACATCTGTAGATAAAGCGGTTAAATTACAACAACGATTTTATAAAACTCGATGACACGTGTTGTATCGTCTTACATCAAAATATTTTTCGGGCGATAATGAATGTGCTGGCAAACTATATTATAACAAAGACATTTTAGAGCGGCAGTTTTGTAAACATCTGACAAAGCATACGCCGTTACCAGTGAAATTTCCGTCAGCATTTTTATAGCGTACAAAGCGTTATCATTTTTCTCCAAGTTGACCGAAAAATTATCGAGAAACTTCTTTAAATCTAAACCATGACTCATATAATATAAAAACATAATACAATACCATCCACATACATCTTACTCGTCATTTTGAAACTGAATTGCGTTCCAACGAAATGTTTTACAATTTTTTCGCAAGTGGTTTATGTGATCGGGTATAATAGGCAGTAATCCAAAACTATCAAAGTATAGACTGTTAGAAGATCTATCGACGTAGAACGCAACCCAATGCATACCCCGCTTGGTATGGTCGTTAGTTTTAACGATGAACGCCGTCTGTTTGGTCCACACCCGCGGGATTTGATCAGCTGGGATTAAACCTACAGTTGGTGAAAGGATCTTCAATATTTGAAGACTGTCCATTATGAAGATTGATTAAATTTTTATTTAGATAACCAAGATGTAAAGATAAGTATCTTTCAAACGATAAGCGTGATTTAACGCACATCGATATTTATAACCCGAAAATTTTAAAGCGTGATACATACAATATACATTAGATGATAACTTATCGAAAAGAGGACAATCTACGTCATATTTCAAATTGATTATTTCGTTTACTATAATTTTATGAAGCATTAACCACTTTTCGCTGCCTCTAACGTAAATGTTTCGCGCACGTATTGATAAATCTTGCAGAGTTTTATCAAACACTTTCAAATTAACTTCACCTTCCAAGTAATTAATGCCGTGACAATGCTGAGTTAACCCATTATTTTGTTTTCTAATTTCATCGCCAAATCATCTACACAAGCTGTCGGAGTCACTAACCAATGACCGTGAAAATCACCATTAAGTACAACAACAGCGATTTCCTTTGGTGCATTCTTATTATCAGTATCTTTGAGACACTTAATATCTATAACTAAATCCATCGTTTTTATGTACCCTACTGAAAAATCTCAGGCGATTTCTTAGGTGAGATCTCACCTAAGAACTCACCTGATTTCTCATACCAAAATCTCATGTGAACTGTCTTAAAAAATAATTCACATGAGAAATCAGGTGAGTTCTCAAAAAAATTTTCCAAGTCAATAAAGATGAAATCAGATGACCTGTCTTAGAAAAATAATTTACATGAGAACTCAGGTGAGAAATCAGCTGAGTTTTCAAAAAAATTTTCCATGTCAATAAAGATTAAATTAGGTGACCTGTCTTAGAAAAATAATTTACATGCGAACTCAGGTGATAAATCAGGTGAGTTCTCAGAAATTTTTTTTAAGTTAATACCCTACTGAAAAATCTCAGGTAAGATGACATAAAACAATTTTATAAAGTTATTATAAAATTTGTATAAAGTTAATTATTGTATATAAAATAATGATATCATATCATAAAGAAATGGTGCTATATACACTATATAAAAGTTCAATAAATTCTGATGCACGGAAAAAATATTTTTTTTTGCGCATTGAACTGTACTTATGTGCAGACTTACATTTTTACCGTTGACTATATAATCGGAACGATGATAGACGGAGGCAGGAGATAGCCTAAGCCATGTTGACATGACGCATCAAAGTCTAGAAGGGTGCTGGAAGAGTGTAGCTTTTAAAGTCCTTCAAAGAATCTTTGACGTCGCCGCGGTTGCCATCGTCGCTGTATCATAAATAACTGCCTCTGATTGCACCATCTATAAAAATAAATATTCACAAAGAATTTTGTTTTTATTATAAGGAAATGATGAATTTTAAAAAGGTTTTACGTATCTGATGATGTTTCTGGGAACGGTTTCTCACGAATTTTTCTCAAAAGAAATTCCTAACCAAGAGATATCGCAAAAACTATCGCAAAAACTATCGCAAAATCCAAACTACATGAAATCAGTTAAACATTCTTTTCTTACTTCCCCACCCGAAAGTACGTAATTTCGGCCCGCATCTCCGAGCCGAAAGTTAACTTTCACACCCTATTTTAGACCAACCGCGGGCTCTCATTGGCTGCCGAAATTTCCCGACCCGCTGCGCTTGATCGCCCGCGCGCATGAGCCACTATGTCTCATGCGCAAGGGTGACGAGAAAAAAGAGTTAGTTGAAATAAAAAGTGGTGTTGTTTGATCGTGGTCGTTGTTTTTTTCTCTTGTTTTCTACACGGACTTACGAGTCGTGTAGAAAGAATTAAGTAAACGTGCGGACGGGAGTATCCGAGAAAAAGATGTTTGTGCGGTGTGAAGGTTAGACACGTACACCCAATGGACATTGATTCGTGTCGTTAGTGACTGTCATGCATAACCTTATCAATTGTTTTCTCATTTCTTATGTATGTTAACGTTTAAAAAGTTATGCGTGACGGTTACTAACGGGCACGTTCGACACGAATCAATGTCCATTGGGTGTATGAAAGAGACAGAGGAAAGTGCACGGGTGACGATAAAAAAGAGTTAGTTGATCAAACTTGAATGTACTTATTTCATCACCTTATTTCTTTCTTTTTTTAATGAATGTGTTTCTGATGCCCGCCTCGACCAGCAAAACCTCGGCTTCGCCTCGGTCTTGCAAATGTCGGGCGGGCATCATACCATCTCTGCAACAGCGAAAGTAGCAGACAGCCAAAAAACCAGCTCTCCACGCCGGGTCGAAAGAAAAAACAGTCGGTAATATCGACCGAGCTACCCAAAGCGGCCGAGAGAGGCATTACTATCGAGCGGGCCGAAAGAAAAACTAACACTTAAACACAGCTAGCAGACGACAACGCAATTTTATTAATTATTTAACAATTACAGAACGTACTTTCGGCCGGGGAGTAAGAAAAATAGTATACAATACTTGGACCGGAAATTGGATGCCCTGGGCGTGCCTCGGCTTCGCCTCGGGCGTCATACCACGCACGCCCCGGAAATCCAATTTCCGGCCCACGTATCGTAATATACTATTGTTTTCAACATATAGATATATTTATTAAGATTGTCGAAAACAAACTATATAATAACTATATAATATTAACAACTTCAAGTTGTTTCGACTTCGTCGATAGTTTTGTTTCGTAATGTGTCTTGATTAGGCATTTTTGTTGGTGAAAATTCTAGTGGAACCGCTTTTATAAATATCATCAGATACGTACAATTTTCTAGAACTAATCTTTTTCTTAGATCAAGAACAAAATTTTTTGTGGATATTTACTTTTACAGGTGACGCAAGGAAATGTAATATAATAATACAGCGACGAAGATACCAACAGGGGCGACGACGAAGCTTCGCTGGGGGACTTTAAAAACTGCAAAAATTTTCTGTTTTTAGCTACCTTACCGACTTCGATACTTCATCTTGCGTTAGTCAAGGTTATCTCCTCTGTCCATTTAACACCGTTGGAATTATACAGACAGCGTTAAAAATGTAAGTCTGCACAAAGGTAAATTCAGTTCAATGCGTAAAAAAAAATATTTTTTTCGCCACTTTTATATGGTTTATATAAACCATTTCTTTATAAAAGTTTAATATAATGAAGCTTTATATAATTTAAAAAATTTATAAAATTGTTTCACGTGCGTATGTAATAATAAAAAATCAGATTATTAGTATTAGATACCTTTATAAGGATGAATTTACTTCTCAAATATATTTAAAAAAAAAAAAATAATTTATAAAAGTCAAGTAAGGTCTCAGACGAGATCTCACATGATGTTTATTCATGAAAGGTCATATGAGAAATTGAGACAAGATCTCACCTGAGATTTTTCAGTATCTAATTTCATCTTAATTGACTTAAAAATATTTTCTGAGAACACAATTGATTTCTCACTTGAGTTCGCGTGTAAATTATTTCTCTAAGACAGGTCATTCGATTTCAGTTTTATTAACTTAAAAAAATCTTCGTAAGAACTCAGCTGATATCTCAATTGAATTCTCATGTGAATTATTTTTCTAATACAGGTCATCTTATTTTATCTTTATTGACTTTGAAAATTTTTTGATAACTCAGCTGGTTTCTCACCTGAGTTCTGATGTGAATTATTTTTTTAAGACAGTTCACATCAGATTTTGGCATGAGAAATCAGGTGAGTTCTCAGGTGAGATCTCACTTAAGAAATCACCTGAGATTTTTCAGTAGGGTAGCTTGCCATGACGATCACAGCTCGAAACGTACTGGTTACCAAGAAGCAAATCTTCCAGGTATATGCACTACGACAGCGCCATTTGCACTTCGTTATTCTAACCACTAAAGTGTACAATAGCTTGACACGATGCATCTACTCCAAAATATTATCGTACTCAGCATAGACAATACAATTTACAGTATTGGCTAATGCTTCAGCGAATCGTACAGCTAATCTGGCGCTACCGTGCTTAATCGAATTCCAATGAGTGCATTCGTTAGCCGATAGATCGGGAGTTAAATCAAACGCGAAAGGACAACAGCCATTAGGATACGATTCACGTGAGATTTGGTTACCCTCGTTGAGAAAATGTACACCTGTTTCAGAAAATAACGTATGATAAGCATCAATGATTCCGAAATTAGTTTGTAGTGGTTTAGAAGGTATTTGTACACCGTCAACGTATAAGCATAAAAAATTTATATTAAAATGTTCAAAGTTAAATGGATTTAGAGCTCGATCGACATTCAAAGCATTATTGTCAACAAACCCGATTATAATTCGTTTTGACAGTTGACCTAATATTATATTATTCAGAGGTTCACAGTAAATACCTCTATGCATTGTTACAGCTTTAACCTCAACGCTCGTGAGAGGATATTTGGCAGTTGTCTTTGAAAGTGATTGGGCTTGTGCTAGTAATACACCCGGAATAATTTTTACGCGCCTAATAAAAAATAGGCTTCGCCGAAATGTACAGAGTAACATCCATAGGATGTTACTCTAGGATCCATGAGACAAAAACTATCGCGTCACCTTACTAATCGTACTCTCACCTCGACACCATTTATTAATAATTTTTCTTGATTGAACACGTCGCAGTGAAGATGGCCAATCATGTCAACTGATCAAGGTACGTTCTGTAAGCGTAAGCGTTTGTTGGCGGTGATACAAGTTTTTGACTAAAAAATACATCCACTTGATTAAATAAAGGATGCAGAAAATTATCGACAGGTCCTACTTTGGGCACCTGGGCTGTAGCGGCTTGTGGCACGTTAACTGTAGTTTGTAGATTTACACGCAGACTAAGCATCGTGTGAGCACGATCAATATATTCTTCACCATTGCCAGGTAACACAAATTCTATAGGTGAATCATCAGTTAAAGATGATATTGGTTTATATTGTATCCAGTGTCAATTTTTTATCGTTGTTTGAGTAGGAGGAATTCCAAACAGAAACAACTCCAACTTGAGACACTCACACAAATTGGTGTGTAAAAAATCTTATCTATCAAAAAATATCTCTCGTGGTTCTCTTCTTCTTCTTTTTGTTTTGTTTCGTTTGTTATCTCTTAGCCTTGCTTTTTTCGAACCATTAGGCTTGTGTTTTCTTGTTTTCCTTTTTCTATAGTTGTTTTTCTTCTTTTTACCTCTGTGATTTGTATCAGAGCCAGCACTCATTCGCAACTGAAGTGGTAAGCCGTAGCGTGGTAATTTATATCCCGATCCCTCCATTAGTTTATCCATTTCTCCTCTGCCTTTCGTATTAGAACTTCGCTAGATTCTTTTAAGCGCTTGCGAATCGACTCTTTTAACGGTGTGTTTTGCGTGGTAACATCAGACATAATGTTCATACCAGTATGCACAGCCTCCTTCCCAACAGCTTTGGCTCCCCGAATGAAAAGAGGGAGAACGTAACGGAAATTTCTAGCCAAAAATGAATAAATACTGTCGTGATGCCTTTGGCAGGTGACTGAATTTAGAGCAAGTTATTTTTGTACAAACGCTGAATAAAGTTGGTGACTGAATTTAGAGCAAGTTATTTTTGTACAAACGCTGAATAAAGTTGGTGACTGAATTTAGGGCAAGTTATTTTTGTACAAACGCTATAGACTTTCACGTAACCACCGGGATCGACACTCAATTCCAAATGGTCCTCTATACAGTTTAAATTATTTACCTTGCTTACTATAATGTTTACATCTCTGTAAATTGCTGGACAACCCAGCTACACTGTAGTACTAACATTTTTTGCCTTTGTCTCTAGAGTCGAGTGTAGATTGGAATTAAGCGAAACTGTTCTATCCGGTTGCTCGGAAGACACGTATTGAAACGTCAGCGAAATTTGAACCTCCGTAAGCGCGACTGACCATGAACCTTGAAGACGTATCTGCTGAGGGAGCTGCATGATGAAATTTTCCGAAAAATAATTCATGCTGCTGTTGCTTGGCAACACAATATAAAACTGATCTTTCATTATAAAAATTTTTTATATATACGTCAATTGATTCGCTGTAATCCAGGAATAGAACTTATCGCCGTATCATTTCCACTTTACAAAATATTCTTTAGACAAACCTTTGCCTCTAATTTTCAAAATTTCATCAATTTCAAAAACGTTAGATTAGTTAAATTTTTACGTACTCTAAACAATTCTTTGGCGTAAAAGAAACAGCCAATTTCCTCACCTGCCAAGTCTTCTAATTAATAAACTGCAGGCGGACGCGTCGATGAGATTCGTGCAATTTTAAAAATCTCTATCGTCCAACCACTCTCATATTCTTTAGCGAAAACGTTCTTTGCACGACTGACACGCACCAAGTCACCGATGCAGTATTTAAGGGATTGTCACATCGACGTTGTAAATTTTCACGAGCTTTTTTTTCTGGCCGAATGTTTGGTATGATTATACGTTATTCTCTATGATATTCTGCAAAATATCAACATAGCTTCGAGTACCTTTATGAGTAAAATACCGCCATGTTCTTTCTTTTATAGTTCTTATGAATCTTTCCACAATGGCATCTTTTACATCTGGACTGCGTACCATTCTAAACGCTGTACCGTACTTTGAGATATCCCTCTGCAACGCTCCCCCGTTAAATTCTTTACCTTTATCAGTTTGAAGATATACTGGTTTCCGTCCGTTACTTCGTGACAAAATACGTGCAAAAGCATCAGCGACGTTTCTCGGAGTTTTGTCTTTGACAGGTTCAACCCATGCGTATTTGCTGAGAACATCGATAACAGTTAAACGTAGGTGTAGCCATCGTTGTAAGATCAAATCAGCTACCCATACGTCGCCGAAATTGCGTACATTATAATTACGTCTAGGAAAACGATGTCGATCAGGTCTATGCAAGTTATAAGCGTCTTGACTCCCAAGCCATTCAATAACACTTTGACGATCGTATTTTTTACGCGTAGCTCGAAAAAGTTTATCAGCACCAGCGTACGTGCTAGTAATAAAGTTTTTCAAACGCTTTATTCGTTGTTTCAGATTATTTTGTATATTTTCTTCTTATCCTTTGGTTTCTGTTCTTTCTTATTCTTCACCTTAACCTTTTCTATTTGTCCACGCTTTGATTTTTTATCTTTCTTGTCTCGTTTTCTGATAACATTCTTGATACGCGAAAAAAATTTTTCAAAAGTCATCTTGCTAACCATGCAGCAAGCCGTCATCATTGCGACTGTTCTTTCATCAGACGGTGTTTCCTCGGCTAGCATGCGAGAGAAGGTATATCGCGCTAAAACTCGGTTGGCTTGACGACGGTCACTGTTCGAGTCAGCACAAGCTAGATTCATTCCGCGCCATGACAGTATTTCAGAGTGTGGTGGTAGGACCTTCTATTTTCAGCTGACTTCTTTCTTCTTTTTTCGGTTTGCGTTGAATCTGTTTCGTCACGGACACGGTTGCAGCTACTCTGAACTCTCAAAGTTGGAGCGCTACGCGGTATAGTAAAAACACTGTTTTCCGCATGGTCACTGGTCGGTGAGAGTCTGGTAACATCGTTCCAAACACGGTTGTTACCTATAAACTCTCGAGGCACAGTCGTTTAGCGAAGAGCGACAGCGAAATCAAGATGCCCAGGCGGAGCGCTCCTTCTTCTATCTCTCATTGCATCATTCTCAAGTCGACAATCTTGGCTCCAGTCACTTTACCACCAGCTCGCAAGACTTTTTCGGGACGGTATAAATAATGTTTGCATCAATGCGATCATCGGTTTCCTCCTCCTCCTCCTCCTCCTCCTCCCACCGCTCATTATCGTCCACCGTATTAGAATCGATGACACTGCCATTCTTTTGTTCTTTTTTATACTTATCTCCTCCTTCGGTTCCTTTAAAGTGAAGATATCGCTGTAAAACTTGGCGGTAGAGAGTTCACTTTTCACGCTCGTCTTTTGTATGTTGGCGAGTTTAATATTTCATTCATTTCAGCTTCGTGTCTATTCGTCACCGATCCCGGTGTTTGCACAGACTTTATCTTATCTTTTCCAAGCGTGGTCTGTATACGATTAACGTTCTCTTGCGGTAGGAGAATCATCTATCTCGGTGTTCCATCTTTATTTATTCACGAGATTAGCAAGAATCGTGCCAAACAGAGGTGCTAGCAGAGCAGGAAAAAAACCGCCACGTTGCACTATAACGTTTTTTCTTTGCTGTAAAATGATATCCGGTGATGCTGGCTTTAGCAGAACTTTTGCGTGCTTCCGCAGGTGACCCTTGTGACCTTTACTTAGCGGGACGTTACCTATCAATATGTTTAAAGCGCACTCACAAATACGACGAACCAATTTTGCATTAGCTTTCTGTAAAACTGTTTTTCACTGTTCTTTGTTAAAATGGTACAATGCCGCCAAGACCAAAAGGATAACGCGTTTTTGTAATCATTACGACACGATTGGAACTTGATTTTGTCAGTTGTTTTCGCGGTACGTAAACGTACTGGTACTCATCACGGGGGAAGATACACGTTCGAAATCGGCAGTTATCCGATGTGGTTTGCTTCAGATCGAACAAAAGGTAGCCAAAAGCTTACGATGTTGCGTCCCGGTAGGCTTCTTGTAAAAATCGAGGATTTTCAGGATGTACTTGTCTAGCAAGGTGACATATCTGGGCACGAACTCGCAAATTCCCAAAGGTTACAATGTACTGAGCGTTCAAAGATATGTCGCGCTGCCCTTTGCCTTGATGGAAGATGTTTTGAGTGATAAAAATTATGCTCAAGTTGTTGTGATGACTGCCTTTCATAAAGAGATTCACTATGGCTCCTCCAGAGGACGATTTGCGCATGAGATCTTCGATGATGATCAATTTAGGTTTTGGATCGTTAAGACAAGCGGTGTTTTGCAGTAGACCTTCGCAAAATTCAACGTCTTTACTCAGATCTCTGTATCCCGATTGCTATTCACCGTAATAAAGAATAATACGCTCGAAGCAAGTGTCACTCAAGTGGCCAATGTATTTCAGATTTTTTAAAAAATACTGTTTTACCGCAGCCGGTCGGCCCACTCAACGTACAAGTCCACGGATGTTTCCAGCGCGTGCTCATAATTCACACTGACTGGGTACTCTGAAGCACTTCTCCTGAAGAGCTCATAACCGCATCCAGTGTCCCCCGCGCGCGGCTGCTCGCGAGTCCGCGAACTTTGTGGTGGGGTTAGCTCCGTGGCAAAGCAGCTCTTTTACCGGCGCAGCGGTGGCCAATAAGTTCTTAGCCGCTGCGCCTCCCACGGCCGCTAAATCAGTTTGCTGGGGGCGCACCAGTAACCAATGAGCTGTTTTCTGGTGCGCCGCCACCGTTTACAGTCCGCGAATCTTGTGGTAGGACTAGCGCCACTGCAGAGCAGCTCTTTTGCTGGCTTAGCGGAGGCCAATGAGCTCTTAGCCGCTGCGCCTCCCACGACACCTAAATCAGCTTGTTGGGGACGCACCATCAGCCAATGAGCTGTTTTCTGATGCGTCGGCACCGCCAATCACAATGATGAAAGCACAACAATAACCAATGAGCTGTTTTTACACTGCGTCGTCATCGATTACGAGTGCGTTCTTTGTATTGCTACGCCAGCGCCATTAACTTTCCAGGGTGTGGCCCCCTGATGCGCCAGTAGTAAACGGACCGCGGTTGTAGCCGTATGGATAACTTTTACTTAACGTGACGAATCTTCTCTTTCCGTACACGGTTTTACACGTCTTTGTTTCATTTTGCGTTATCATCTCGTGGGATGCTGTTCGTCGAATAGCAAAACTAGATAGTAATATCTCACTATCCTGTGAAGTAATCAACTCGCGAACCGTATCAAAATTTATTTGTAGACTGTTGGAGTAATTTAGCCTTATGCCATTAACTTTACACATGTACTCCTCATTTCCGTCCGGTTTTTTAAATTTATACGCATAAAATGTTGGACCTCCAAATAAAAACGAGGTTATGTATCGTTTCCCTTACTAGCCAATTCATCCGTGAGTTCGCCTAAAGCCACATCTGTTGGTAAATCGCGTTCGCCGCTATCCTCTCTGCTAACATAAAAAACAGGATCCGTATCGTAGTAGAGAGCTCGGGGACCCAATGCGCGTAAAATACTTGAATAGTTCAAGTCGGACCTGTGCTGTTGTAAAGGTAGCAATCACAACACTGATTTTGGAGATGACAACAGAGCTTCGTTGTTGTAACACCGGTTGGCGTAGAGTGTTTCGTCATTGACCGGTATTATTGCGTTAACATCTATTTATGGGCTGGTAAGTAACTCTGTCAATCTTTCTGGTTCAGTAATCACTTCTGTCTGTGTCATGTTTTCCGTTGGTCAAATTTACCCCATAAAGAGTTTAGACATAGTTTTGCGACTAATCTTAGACGAGTGTTGTACTGTATCGCGTCTTTATTTAAACTAATACCTTCATTGACCTCCAATTCTTTTACGTATTCATCTTTATTTTGTTCGGTCAGACAAGCAGGTGCAAACCCAGTTGATATATTCGGCAAATACACCACCTTTGCTTTCTATTTGATTATATTGTGTCATCTCGTATTGCCATATCTTGTAAACGCGTTCGATTGTATATCCCAGTTTGACAACCTCTTTAACCTCCTCAGACACCCACGTTCCCCGTAAAATTCGATCGTTCGGGTCTTGATGCGGGCAATCTTCTTGGATCATTTGTTCACAAAACGTGCGACATAGGGGAAATATTAATTTACCGTGCATTCTTACCGGTAATAAAGGGTGACACCGGTTTTGCGATGGAAATACTTCGCACTTTATTAAACTGTTAACTTGAAATACATCGTTGTTTATCCCTATGACACGTCTACATTCCTCCCAACCAACGTATATTTTAGGATGGCCACCGGTATTTACCGCGCTTGTAAATATACGGGTATAACGAACAAACATCCACGTACTTGATCTTCTCTTGCTCTTGACAATCATACACTTTGACGGTATTGCCCGTGCGTCCGCCGAAAAATGCACTCGGGGGGATCGAGTGGTTTTTGGTTCTCGTCATCCGTACTCTTGAATAAAATGCTGAAGCTCTTCGTTTGGCGAAACTTCTTTTTGAAAGTCACACTCCCATTTTTCGATCAGTTCGTAATTACTGTCTTTTATCTTTCTACTTACGGCTAAAGTTCTTTCAAACCTATCGTCCATTGAATCATCGGTTGACAAAGCTATATCTCGATTTATTCTATAACACCGAGTGCAACCATGCCAAAAACATCCGTGAAATGGTAACACCAATCCTCTGTCATTTTCTTGATCTTACGGTGAATTATAACCGTCGACGATGATACCTTCCCTTAATCTTCTTTCACGACACCGTCCGGCATGTTTGATAGGTCGTCTCAGAATTTTTTCTCCATCCAGGATAACCAATACACAGCCTTCTTGGATTGATTATCAATCCATCTGTACCCACCAGGTGGTATGATACCTATTTGATTCATTTTTAAAAATGTTTTTCTAAAAACACGCATACAAGCCGAGGCTATAGTTGTACACTCAGCAAAAGGATCCACACTGAATTTCATAACATTTTTTCGAAAAGCTAAACACGCTAATCTTAAAATTGTAACGTCTTGTTTACAGTATTTTTCAATTTCTTTCTGGAAACTGAAGAAATAGCCACACGCTGTTTGTTAATTATACCATTTCAAAAGGCGTTCTGTTTCCTTGCTACTCATAGAATCAGATGAATACACACTTAGTGGCGGAAGTGCTCCCACGTACGTCTGATTTTGGGGCCTTTTAAATAGTGTGGGAAGCTACCTTTTTCCAATTCTGGTAAACCGTAAGATTTTGGTAAACTGCTCAAAGGCATGTGAAAATAATTCAAACTATCTATGAACTTTGCATGTAGGATTTCTACTAAAATTATTTTTGAATCATTTATTACTTGAATACAAATTGAGCGTCAAAACCTTGCAAGTTATGAGCGATGCTGTTAATTTTTTGGAATTGCTGTCTTGGTGCTAATACAAACTCAACCAATTGTTTCACAGGATTATCTTGGAACACATACCCGCGAATAACACAATAGTCGCATCTAAATGTGATATCGGTAATCTCCACACAAAAGCTACGTACTTGTTGAACGATGCATAAATTAGGAACGTGAATTTTTTTTCGCCGTCTCCCAATATTTCTATCGTTTGTTGAGTCTCAAAGTCATAAAACAAATACATAAAAGTTTTCTTTGTTTCTTCTTTCATTTTTATAGTTTGCATGTAACACAGATGACCGTTTTGTAAGTATAATTTACATGTCCTACAAAAAGATACACCGCACTCGTCTTTTCTACTGTTCATTAAACGTATTGTTCTAAAACAAATTTGGCATATTTTTATCTTATCACACACACACACTGCTAGTCTTGCTAAATGATATTTTTTCTAAATAATTTTCATAACGCATGAGTCGCCAAAAAATGATCTGAAATACAATTTACATGTTTTGAGATTTCCAAACATATCACACTGCGGTGTTGTCATACATTTGTTAGAGCATCTGTTGTCCTCGACTCGCCAAAACTTTTATTGCAAGGTATGCAATATGGTGCTTCCGCTCGCTTCTGTTTAGTTGAGTATTGGTTCATAGTGTTTTGTATGCTCGTAGTACATAACCCTCAATGTATGCACAATACTTCCGTGTGAATCAATGACAAAACGTGTACCATCGTAACGCGGTGGATGATCACGAGCGAAAGTAGAAAAATTATACACAACTATAGCTGTAGCGTGTGTTGAGAAAAAAAATTTGAAGATTATGGATTTCTTGAACACCACAGCCCTCTAATGGCACTTGCGTATGTGACAAATTCACAATCTTCTCTGCGGCTTCCTTTTGAACGCACCCATTGCTTTGCCGAATAAGATTCCAATATTCATGCAATTTTCCTGTGCGGATTTGGCCTCTAACAGCATACGCATATGCGGCGGCTAAAGCTCGTGGTAAGTACAGGTTATCATCGTTCTTGATGCACAGAATTGATTTTTTTTATTTACTGTATCTTCATTCAGCCGCACCCGACCACGTCCTGCCGTACCTTTGACAATAGCACAGTTAATCGATAACCGATTACTGATAGTAAAATGATTTGCACTTTGCACTGCATTGAATAGCATCTCCCAGAGGTCTTTATAATTGAAATTTTTAATCCATCTGAACGTCATCCATAGAGCTCCATGATTGAATCTTTCAGAGTCTATTGTTATACCTATAAAATCAGTAGGTCTATCTCTGGTGCACAGTTGTCGATGTAGATTACGCATACAGTTCTCTAAACAAATACAAATATTTATGTTTGGCGGAGGTGACGCTATAGTTTCTTGAATTTCTCTCCAAGCGTATCCAAAACGACGATAATGACGTGTAGATTCGTTTTCAATGATAAAACAAGAACACAATCCTTAACCGCGCTGTAAATAATCTCCTGTAAAAACAGTCCCAAATTTCTTATCTCATAAATAAACAAGAATATATAAAATCTTACCTTCATTATCATTCATTTCTTCTCCAGCTGTATCAGAGCTACTACTACTGCCGCTGGTCCTGCTGTTGCTACTGCTACTGCTTGAATCGGAGTTGTATTCAATTTCTGCCCGAGATGAAGACACTGCTTGTTCTAAAACTAAAAGTATTGAATGTGCATTTAATAACGATCTAAAAATTATTAAACAAACACCCAATCAATACTTATGCGGCGAGTTTCCGCTGTTTTGACGAATCAGTGTTGACGATGCTTCTGCTTCTGAAACTTATGTATTGAGGTGTGCCATAATTATGTTAAATTATTATTTTAATTTTAACAATCTCAATACTTACTATGATCCATGTTAGATGTTGAGGGTCCAGGTTGTTGATCGTCTTGAGTATTTATTTACATTAATATTTCCGTATCGTCGTGCATCTGATTAATTACTGAAAAATAATAACATTATCGGTTTAGAGTAAAAGTAAAATCAATACATTTTTACGCTAGAATGAATCGATACTTACGATGGCAGTGAATTATGGCGGGCTAGAGAGCTTGTGTAATCGTTGCGTTGCTTTACAGCCTTTACAATGATCAGCAGCACATCTGGATTATGAAAGAGGTCGATATTATACATGTAGTAGATGCTTCATATATCGCAATGCAAGAGAAGAAAACGCAATTTTTTGCATAATACCTCCAGCGATAACTTTTCGAAATTTAATCAAAAAACGTAATATAAATAAATTGAAAAAAAAGTATCCCTCGTAAATGTAAAGTTTATTAACATCGTAATGTCATCGGCAAATGACCAACACAACGAAGTTGGAGACATCACTGATGGTACAGCAGGTTATTTACCTCAGGAAAGTGCACACATTCTTGGACATAATGCTACAATAAAGCGATTGTTCAACGCCCGACGCCGTCGTGATTTCCCCATTTTTATCTGGCCCAACTTTGTATATGAGTATTGTTACGTGTGAAGGGATTCTTTAGTTCCCGGCCACTCTGGGTTACGTACCCGAAGAGGTTGATTTTACGTGAAATAAGAAGTCGGAAGACAAGAAGTATAAGTAACTGGTGGTATTTATTCAATACTCAAAATACGCGAGAGAGAGCTGTCCTAACTGGTTCTAAGTGTATGAGTGCGCGGCGCGGATGAGTCGTCGTGATCGCGGCTTCGTAGCTTCCTCGTGGATTGATGGCTGAAAACTTCGTTGTCATCCTATCTCGTTAGGGAGTCGTCGTATCGTCTATACATTTTTCATAGGTTCCCCGTGGGTAGAAAATCATCAATCTCCCCGCGACCCCGGATGCGTCGCTTTTTATATCCACGATGCAGTGTCTCCCACTTTCTTAATTAATCATAGGGGGATCAGCTGCACGTGGAGCTTCGTTCTTTCCCTAGTGCCGATTTCGCAGGTTCGGCCGCTTCGACCGACTTGACCGACTCCGGTTTCCTCACGCCATAGTCGCGGCGCAGTGCCGAATGTTCTCGACGCTTCGAAAGCTGAATCACAGCTTTATTTATGTGACAGAACTCGCGTGTAGAATGCTTCTACACGTAACACGTCCGAGGCCGCAGGATCGCACTCCTCGGCGATCAAAAATTACCGCTAGTCCCAAAAAAATTGGAAATTTTCGCCTTACTCGATCACTAGTTGGTTTAATCTGCTTGGTTTGTTTGTTTGTTGTTATAGTCATTCCTGGTTTGCTAGGTTGTTCTTCTCCTTTTTTGCTAGATTGTTCCTGTTTGCTTAGGTTGGCTCGAATTAGCGGTTGTTCTCCTGATTCTGATTGGCTAGGTTGTTACGGTTGCTTCTAGATTGCTAAGTTGATTTAATTGGCTTAGGTTGGCTCGAATTAGCGGTTATTGTGGGAGTATTTTGTGTAATAAAATCTCTAAAATCTAAATGTATGCGTTAATGTTTACAATTATGTGAGTTGTGTTGTGCCGTGTCTGCGTATGTGTAACTAACTTTTACAATTCTACCTGACTGATATCTCTCTCTCTCTCGCTGGTTTGATACAAAGTAATAAAATCATTATTATATAAAACATTATATGTATTTTTGGTATGCGTACACTGAGAATAGCTTGACAACAAAATATTCTACCCTTATCTCGCGAAATATTTCATGAAGATAATTATAGTATGGTTCAAACAAAAATATATTTTAATTTAATGAGTCGCATATCGACTTAAATGATGCTTTTATTGTTTTAATTAATAAATGCTCTATCTTTATAATATATATATATATATATATATATATATATATATATATATATATAATATATATATATATATATAGTGTTGTTTTTGAACATCAGCCCCCCTTATCCGCTCCTCACCCCCCTCTGCCCGCCTCTCCGCGAGCCCCGCAATCCCCCCTAAAAATAACGTAAAAATCAGCGTATTTCTATGAGTTTTTTTTATATTAAAATAGCCTCTGAGCCCCCCTTCACCCGCCCCCACCCGCTCCTCTGCCCACTCCTCCGCCCGCCCATTGGCCCCCCCCCCCCCCTTACAACCCCTCATATACACTTTCTCCTTTAATCGTATTTATCATCTCGGTATACATGAGACAACGACCTTTTTTTCTCACACCACGCGTAAAGTATTGTGTTTTCACATTGACGTCAGGGAGTCTCGCTTCGCTCGAGCCGTAAATAATTATAAACGGCACTAATCATCGGAAAAAAATAGACATACGAGCATAGGCTTCGCAGTTTCTAGGAATGAGGTTATGTGATGTTTTCGACCCTGAAATTAAAGATTAAGCACAAATAACTTTCTGTAGGGTATATGGGAAAATTGTATATTGTCTCCAAACAATGAGGACCATTGATATTTTTTTTCTTTTTTTATTTATTTAAACCAGAAAATAGATTTACAAAAAAGAAGTAAATCCCTGCAGAGGTAGACATAGCTACATATGCGCAGGTCTGGTGTTGAATACAAACTACTTACATCTAAACTTACAATTAATATATAGTATAGTATACATCTTATAAAAATCTTCAAACTTTAACAAGTGTTACGCTTAACTTAAATTTATGTCTAGTTAGAATTATTTAACAGATCATTGTATGACTTTCTGATTTGATCAGGATCTTTAAAACAGTCTTAGATTTTTTCTACTAGTATCTAGGATCTTAAGCTCATTTGGTAACTGATGGTACATCATTAAAGCTCTATAATAACTATTTTTTTGCTAATCTTTCTCTTAGCCTTTGGTATAATTAGACTCTTATTTCTAGTAATACTGCTAGAAGTTATAAATTGATTTTTAAGGATATTATAATGGTACCATAGCGATTCAAAGGTGTACAATTGCTCCAGATTCAGGGGATAATCTTCTTGGCTAAGAAAAGTATTCTTATTGACAATCTTTAAAATTCTTTTCTGCGAATTTAGCAGTGGATTCATGGTGGTTTTATACGCTCCACCCCAAGCTATTATCCCATAACTTATAATGCTATGATAAAAGGCATAATAGATCATACGCATAGTTTTCGCTGACATATATCTTGAGATTTTATAAAAAATATATATTAGATACTTTGTCCTATTTATGGTATATTGTATATACCTGTCCCGTTTCATATTATAATCGAAAATTATTCCTAAATATTTACAGTAATCTACTCTATTTAATTTTTTACCTCTTATCACAACATCTATTTATTCTGGGATGCTATTACAATAATTACCGAATGCCATAAAAACACTTTTCCCCACATTCAACGACAATCTGCTTGCTGCAAGATATCTATCTATTATCATAAGATTATTGTGCATATTGGCCTGAGCTACTTCCCAGATGTCGCCAGAAGATATAACAGCAATATCATCTGCATATGCAGAGATTGAATCGTGGGGGACTTAAGCCAAGAGATCATTAATGTAAATAATGAATAAAAGATCCCAAAATTGTTCCTTGAGGAACACCAATACTTATTTTTCTATATTGACTATCACAATCATCGATTTTCATTTTCTGATACCTGTTATCGAGATAATTGGCAAGCAAGTCCAACGCTAGACCTCTAACACCAATACAGTACAACTTATCCAACAACAACTTATGATCGACAGTATCAAAGGCTTTTGCTAAATCCAAAAAAGCCACAAGTGTCGGTTTACTCTGGCCAAGATTCTGATACAATACATTTGTTATATAGTTTAGTGCATCTTTCGTACCTAACTTCGCCATGAAACCAAATTGGTGTTTCGATACTATATTATTTGTTTTAACAAAATCATAGATTCTATCGTAAAGCACTCTCTCAAAAACCTTAGCTATATTGGATATTAATGAAATAGGTCTATAGTTTGTCGTACTATGTTTATCTCCTGATTTAAAAATAGGAACAACCTCAGCTTTTTTCAATGAATCCGGCCAAATAGCCAGTGAGATACATTTGTTAATTATATAAGTTAAAGGGTCAGCAACATGATAACATCATTTTTAGTACTTTGGTATGGATTCTATCTACACCTCCACTTTTAGGCTTTAATGCATTTATTACATTCGAGATTTCTGTTATATTTGTTGGTTTTACGAATAAAGATTTACAGGTCACATTTTGTCGTGGTAGTGTAAAATCTGTTACATTTATTTTTTCGCTAAGTTTTTCACCCACTTCGCAAAAATAATCGTTCATTGCATTGGCTATTTCAGTCTTGCTAGTTATTTTATTGTTGTCAACTTTAATGTAGTCTATATGATTATTTAAGTTTGTTTTTCGCCCAACTTTTACATTAATTATCTCCCATAATTTTTTCGGGTTAGACATATTATTTAGCACAAGATTTCGATCGTATTTAATTTTTGCATCCAAGATAACTTTATCCAAAATTTTTTTTTAATTTTTATATTGAGATTCTAATAGCTTATTATTACGATCTGATTGCCACATAGTATAATAGATTTCTTTGGTTTTACAGGATTTGATAATACCCTCGGTAATCCAGCCTTTTTTTGTTTATTATTTGTTTTAAGTACAGTTTTGGCTGATTCTATACATTCTTTTATTTTGTTTATTAGAACATCAGTAGCCCTATTAGGATCCTGCATAGATAGTATTTCAAACCAGTTTTTGGTTGCAGCTATATTTTTTAATTTATTGTAGTTGATAGTTACGGTAGGTTTTTTAATTTTAAGTTGTATTTTGTCTATTGCTATAAAAAGTGGATAGTGGTCTGTTATTGAATCTATAAGCTTGTATGTTTCTGTTGTTAGATCATTCGTTTTAATATAAATATTATCTATACAGGAACCCTTACAAATGCCTACAGCCGGCCTTGTTATTCCAGTAAAGCCTGGTAAAAATCCTCTACCTAAAAGGTTCTCCAAGAATTCTAGATTTAAATTATCTAAATCAAGCAAATCAAAATTAAAATCCCCTAATATTATATGATTTTTGACATTCTTTTTTTTTATGAGAAACTTACTAAACTCAAAAATAAATTCTGTCTTCGGTATATCATGAGATCTGTAAACTGATGATACATTCAAAAAACTACCATCTTTGAGTGTAACCACAGTATTAATTATTTTAATTCTACCAAAATTTAATGTTTGAGTTGTCTGCATGATATCTTTGTTAAAGAAAACAATTACCCCATCATTTCTATTTAATTTACAATGGTTATAATGGCTATTGTAACCATTTAGTTCATACATCTGATAGTTTTCCAGAATAAACGTCTCAGTACATACTACAGTGTCAGGTTTTGATTTTAATCTCTCTATCAGCACTTCCAGATTCTGAAAATTTTTATTCAAACTTCTAATATTAATATGCAATATCAAATCAATCTTTTTATTTATAGCTTTATTAAGGGTATTAATGTTTGAAAAAACTTTTTCTCGCTTGACGGTATCGCCTATTACAGTTTGTAAAAAATCTAAATTACTAGCCATTATGCAGTAGAGTCTATAGGGTTGTTGTTGTTGTTTGTAGATGCCTTACGTGTCTCCAGATGTTTTTTCGAGTTATCCGATATAGGTAACAGTGATAGTAGTGCAGCTTGCGAGTTATCCGATGTCGGCAACCGTGATGGTAAAACAGGTTTGTGTATTGGTACAGTAGGTTGTATACTGTAGTCTGTATTTTCAATGTACCTTTTTATTTTATTTTTTAGGATCTCACATGATGGTGTGTCTGATGCTATATGGTCAACGTTATACTTCGTTTTATAGGTGTTGTTACTGTAAATACAGTTCGAGCACTTGTTAATATCACTGTCACAATCTTTGTAACGATGTTGGCCAGAACACTTAAGACACGAGAGATCATTTCTGCAATTTTTGCCATGGCCAAATCTGCAGCATGATAGACAAGGCTTTATACTAATATAGTCATAGACCTTGCAGTTTTGATATCCAACAAAAACTTTATTTTTATTTTCTCTTACGTGTTTGTAGATATCAGCTGGAACCTCCATTAATAAAGTACTAAGACTATTCTTGCTGTTGTATATATGCAACACTTTTCCTTTGTTTGTAAACATATTCAAATATCTTACATTAATGTCATTTTCTATTTCTTCCTGATCCATATTTGAATAATTATCGATACCAACAATTTTGATTTTAGGATTATTCAATTCTTCAGTTTGTATAATACAAGCATTACTCAGTTTGTTTTTCAATATGTTTTCAGTTTTTTTAACACTTTCAATGTTCATACGGCTGATAACAATTTCATCATTTTTCTTAGTATGTATATTTTTTGTCTGAATGGTTTTTTCCTTAGTTATACAATTTGTGACGCATTCTTTGATGTTAACATTTTCATTGCTGTTTTTACCATTATTTTTAATTATTATTTTTGGTACACGTTTAGCCTGTGGTTTGGTGATATTTACAGTCTCAGCACACGATCTAAAGCTGTTATCGATCTTAGAATTCTCAAGTTTATCTCTTAGAAGCTGATTTTTCTCTTGTAGTTCTTTTATTAATTCTTTTTGAAGAGTATTTTCTATCTTCAACAATTCAAATTCGGCTTCATTATTAAACATTGAAGCATTAAGCACATCTTGAGTTTTGTCTGCGTATTCCTTCAACAATTCCTGTCTTACTTGCTCTGTTGTTTTAGATTTTATTTGCGCTATCAAATATCTAACCGATTCAGTCAAGATATTTTCATCGATTTTCGAGGTTAGGTTATCTCCTTGTTCATGTTCATCACAAACAATTAAACTGTCACTTCGGTATCGGAAGATCTTTTTAGCACGTTTACTACAGCTCGGATGGAAGTTAAGGTCACAAACAACGCAAGTTAAAGTAGAGCACTTTTTACCGCAGCAATTATACGTTTTTTTAAAAACTCTATCAGGCGGGTTTTTTCCGTTTCCCGCCATATTACTCCATATGTTATTTTTTTTAACACAAATAAGTCTATCTTTTCCACGCCACTCAAGAGGTAGATAGATAGGCGCGCTTTTATTATAGAGGTTTCCCTTTTTTACTATCTTTGAATTTATTTTCCATTAAATATTTCATTGTTTTTTCATAATAAAAAGTTAGTAAAAAATGACCTATTCCTTTGTTGAAAAAAATGTAAAATTTTCAAGTATTACTTTTGTTCTATTAAATAAACATATGTTATAATTTTAAACATTTTTATAGTTATTTAATTAACATAAATTTTTTATACAGAAAATCATACAGAAAATCAACAAAGAATTATTATTGAAGAAAATAACGAGACTGAAGCTATAGAAAATTATAAAACAACATTAACAGTATGGTTTGATTTAAATAAAAAAGATAATTATGCAAGGAATATAAAATATGTTAATATACCTAAATATTACAACTTTAAAAATAAATATTGGATTAAACGAAAACGAAATCAAGAAAATTATATAATAGGTCGTTTAAATATTGTTTCTCCAAATATAAGTTTGGTATCATTTAGAATTTTTAGTTCATTAGGTAACCGTTTAGTTTGTTTGGTTAAAGACCGTGATCGCTGTAAGATTTAAAGGGTTTTTGTGTGTTACAAAATTGTTTTTGTTTATTATTTTCAGTAGTCTGTTTTGTAGACTTTGTAGTAAATTAATGTTATTTGCATATGTACCACCCCAAACTATAATCCCATAGCTAATAACGCTATGGAAGAAAGCATAATATATCATTTGTAATGTCTTTATTGTCATAAATTTTGTTATTTTGCGGAATATGAAAGTTAAATATTTTGTTTTATTTATTATGTATTCAACATGCTTATTCCATCTCATGTGTTGATCAATTATAATACCCAGGTATTTGTAATTTTCAACTCTGTTTAATGTTTTTCCATTAATTTGTATATTTAGACTATAAGGAATACTATCACAGTAATTCCCATAGGTCATGTAGACTGTTTTGTCTATGTTCAGTGAGAGTTTATTTAGTGCGAGCCATGTAGAAATTTTATTTAGATGGTTATTTAATCTTAGCGTTACTTCACTCCAGTTATCCTCTGTTGATATAACAGCAGTGTCATCGGCATATGACATTATACTGTTTTCTGGCATATCTTGTAATAGATCGTTTACGTACAGAATAAACAGCAACGGTCCCAAAATTGTTCCCTGTGGAACTCCAGTTGTTATAGTTTTATATTCACTTAAGTATTCATTTATTTTTACTCTATGCTTTCTATTATTTAAATAACTTGTTATAAGTTGATGCATATTGCCTCTGATCCCATAAAAATAAAGTTTGTTTAGTAACATAGTATGATCGACAGTGTTAAAAGCTTTTGCAAGATCTAGAAATGCAATTGCAATTGAAGAACTATTATCTAGTCTGTTATATATTATGTTTATTAGGTGATCTAAGGCATCCTTTGTACTTTTATTTTTAACAAAACCATATTGTCTCTCTGATATAATTTTGCATTCGTTAATGAAATTTAACATTCTCTTGTATATTATTTTTTCAAATATTTTTGCAATGCTAGAAATTAAAGGTATTGATCGATAATTCGATGCGAAGTTTTTGTTGTTTGCTTTGTATATTGGTTTAATTTCTGCTGTTTTTAAGACATATGGCCAGACCGATTTTTCGATACATAGGTTAATTATATGTACCATAGGTGGAACAATATAGTATAGGATAGTTTTAAGTGTTTTAACATTAATATTATAAACACCCCTGTTTTTCGATTTCACATTATTAATGGTATTAGCAATTTCATGAGAATTTGTTGGCGTTAAAAAGATAGTTTTAGGGTTCATCTTTGGATATCGTATGACGGTGTTAGGGGGTTGTTGAATTTTTTCTCTTAGTTCATTGCCAATATTATTGAAATAGTTGTTCATTGTTGTTAATAATATGAGCAGATGGGGTTCTTCAAATAACCACTCCCGTGAACAGTAACAATAACGAACTTTATTCAACAGCTTCTTCTCCAGTACAGCTCTCTCTCTTACAACCGCTCTGTGCGGAGGGTGACGATCAAGTGAGCTCCCGCTCGCTCTCTCCATACACGCTTACTACTGTACTTGCGTAATGGCGCTGCGTATGCATTGTCTCTACCTCACACGCTGATATAAATGTACCTCATATTCTAACATGCCTCCTTACATTTATATCTCTCGCAATACAATATTCTCTAAATCAAATTTAATAAACTCTTTAAATTTTCGAATCTAACTCTCCCAAGAGCTTTGGTCAAAATATCTGCAACATTTTTCTCTGAACTAACTTTCACAATTTCAATTACGCCTTTTTCATAATTCTCATTTACAAAATGATAATGTACCTTGATGTACTTAGATCTCTTAGTTATCCTCATACATATTTACAGGTTTCTCAATTTTCACCTTAAAGTTACTTAACAAGTCCTTTATCAATAATACTTCGCTTACTGACAGTGCTTCTGACAGTGCAACATATTCTGCAGCTGTCGATGACTTAGTTACGCTTCCTTGTTTTCTTGATTTCCAATGAATCACATTTCCATACATTCTTACAATATAACCAGTTGTTGACTTTCTGTCTACGCAATCTCCTGCCCAGTCGGCATCAACGTAACATTCAAGAATATCTACTTTATCATTTCTTTTAAATCTTAATTTTAAATTTTTGGTAAAATACAAATATTTTAAAATTCTTAAAGCATATTTAAAATGCGTTTCATCAAAACAATTTTGAAACCTACGTAAGTAATTTGCGCTATAGCTTATATCTAATCTAGTTCCTCAACTAATATACAAAAGCGCTCCTATCAAATTTCTATACTTTATTTTCTCATTTGATTCTTCCGCAGGTTCTAACTTTAAATTTTGTTCCATTGGCGTTCTATATAATTTAGCTTCTTCAATCTGATATTTTCTTGCTAATGACTCTATATATTTTTCCTGATCCAATGACATCTCATTTTTCTTTTCATCATACTCTATATTAATACCTAAATACATACTCACTCTTCCTAAATCTTTCATCTGAAATATTTCCTTTAACATACTTTTAATAGAATCTAAATTTTGTCTATTTTTACAGCAAATCAAAAGATCGTCTACAAATATAATCAAATATATAATCTCATCTTTATCTATCAACGTATATAAACAATAGTCATGTTCACTTCTTATAAATCCTAATGATTTTAAATAATCATCCAGACACTCATACCAAGCTCTGGGACTCTCACGCAAACCATGCAATGCTTTATTCAACATACATACTCTTTGAGTTCCATCCTCATAACCTTCAGGCTGTTTAACAAATACTTTCGATTTAACCTTCCCATTTAAAAACGCTGTCTCAACATCCATCTGTTCTATTAATAAACTATTCTGACAACAATAAGATGACAATACTTTTAGAGTTTGTATCTTCGCAACAGGTGAATAAATATCATCCAATACATCTGCTTGTTGGTAACCTCTTACCACTATTCTAGCTTTATATACATTTTCACTTTTCTTAGTATAAATCCACTTTAAATCTAATACCTTTTCATTCTTTGGTTTTTCAACTAGTACCCACGTTTTATTTTTCTTTAGACTGTTCATTTCTTTATTCATTGCTTCTTTCCAAAAATTAGACTCATAACTTTCAATAGCCTCTTTAAAGTTTACAGGACTATCTGCACTACAATAATTTACATAAATACATCCACTATATACGTAATTATCATCAAATCTACTAGGTCTTGCAATCGTTCTTTGTGACCTTCTTATTTCAGGTACTTCTCCTACTTTATTTTCACCATTTTCATTATTATTTATATTTTCATTTAAATTTTCTAAATCAGTTTTACTTCCCCTACTCTCCCCGAGGGTCGAAGTAGGTGAAGGGATTAAGTCATTATTGTTTTCATTTCCTTCATCAATATCATTAAACCCAATGCATTTTATATCTTCTTCTATAACATCAACGTGTCTAGCTACAATAACTCTATTTCCTATCAACACTCTGTACCCTGTTACAGCATAACCTATCAAAGTTCCTAAATCCGCTTTTCTATCCCATTTCGAATTTCTTTTGCTTTCCGGTACTCTCACATATGAGGCGTTTCACGTCAAATGTCCCAGCGCGGCGCGCGAGCGCCAAATCGTGCTATATCTAGCTCATGTTTACGATACTAAAACGTATTTCAAAAAATTTTATGATAAGCATTTCCGACGTATTTTTTCCTCAGCTTTTCAATGGTGTAGGCAGTTTTCCCGAAATTTTCCATTTTCGCCTTCAAAAAGTACAAAACGTGTTATATCTTAAAAAGTGTATTTTTAATATTTTTTTTACCGTCTAGATCGAAAGCTGAGCATTTTTTACGTAGGAAAGGATAGTTTCCAAAGAGTGCCCGAAAGGTTTTCTGCGAGAAATAGAATGCGAAAGAGTAGACGCATCGCCTTTCCGGCGCGCGGGACTACGCGGTATAGCGCGCGGGCTGCGCTCGCCTCGTTGCCTAATAATAATCTTTTATAAACTTTAATTCTTTACCTGTTTTTTTTTATTCTTGAATAACGCACGGAGTAATATTTTATTAATTATTTCATAAAAACATAAAATTTCAAAATTAACAGCAATATGTGCAAACTCTTGTACTAACGTTTGTTTTTCAGTGTAGATAATTTTTCTGTTTTTTTTTTACGTGCTATATCTCGAAAAGTATATTTTTAGTATTTTGTTTTACCCATAATATTGAAAACTATCCTTTTTTTAGGTAGGAAAGGATATTTCCCAAAAAGTGTCCAAGATGTTTTATGCTATGCAAATAAAACGCGAAAGATTATATGTACGGCAGGGTGAAAGCATATTCTACGCTACGCGCGGTACAGCGCGGTTTGCCGTGCGACACGGAATCATTTATTTTTCATTCGGTAGATGGCGTCCACACTTTTTACTCTGTATGCAAATTGTCACGTCAAAAGTATATAATTACCATAACTTATTATCTTTTTCCTCCTCGAATTTTTTCGAATTTGTCGTTGATAGCAAAGAAAAAGCTTGCCATTTCTGTTATAAACGATTAAAATGGATTCACATTGGAAATTGAAATGTATAAATCCTTTAAATAAAAATGATCACTCTGCATCTAAGAATTTGACTGATTTTCCAACACTTTTAAGAAGTGCATTTCCTTTAGTAGCTGAAAATGCTAAAATATGTTTAACCTGTCGACGCCAAATTTATAATCAGAAATCAAACTTACCTCAAACTGATGCTAAAAAAGGTAAAATAGTGTGCGATGATGAATATCATAAAGCTGGTGTTGCAGTTCTCCAACAAATTAAGAAAAAATTTTCAGAGTTAACAAATAAGTAAGAAAGAATTCAGCTATTAACTCTTGCACCGGAGTTTTGGTCTCGTAAGAACTTGATGCGAGAATTCAATTGCAGTGAACGGGAGGCTCGTGAAGCGAAAGATTTGGTAGCAAATAGCGGAATATTTTCAATACCTGCTAAGAAACGTGGCAAACTACTTCCAGCTGATACCGTAAATTCTGTCAAATCTTTTTATGAGAGAGATGATGTAAGTCGAATCATGCCGGGTTCAAAAGATTATCTATCTATTAAACAGAATAATGGCAAAAGAGAACATGTTCAAAAAAGATTACTGTTTGGTAATTTAAATGAATTGTATAATTTATATAAAAAAGAAAATGAGTACGTTAACATTGGTTTTACGAAATTTACAGAATTGAGGCCACCATATTGTGTTTTAGCTGCGAGTAGCGGTACACATAATGTATGCGTGTGTGGGCATCACGAAAATGTGAAGCTCATGCTAAGTGCTATGGACATAGAAAATTTAACTAAAGACACCCAATTGCCCCTGAAAAACTATCACGATTGCATCCAAGCAATTGTGTGTAATGATTCACACGATAGATGTTATTTGGGTGACTGTTTGGATTTCCCCAATACGTCTATATTACGAAAACATTTACTTAAATGTTTTGATGAAAATGATATTTTTCAAATCGAGTATCAATTGTGGTTTCAAACAGATAGGTGTATAATAGCTTCCAAAACTGTAAATGGGCACGAATTTATGGACATACTTGGGAAGAAATTAATGAAATTAAAAACTCATGATTTTTTTGCTAAGAAACAATCACTTTTTGTAAATAACGTAAAAAACAATCTTCAAGAAGGAGAATTTCTCGTGTGTTGCGATTTTGCAGAAAATTATGCTTTCGTTATACAAAATTCTACACAATCCTTCCACTGGAATAACAACCAAGCAACAGTTTTTACAGTTGTAGTGTACTATAAACAAAACGATGAACTCAAACATGTAAGCATTGCGGTGATTTCCGACAACTTAAATCATGATAGCATAGCCGTTTATGAATATCAAAAAATAGTAATATCTTATCTTAAAACTAATTTTGCAGTCAAGAAAGTTTATTATTTGACTGATGGAGCAGGTCAGCAATTTAAAAATAAATTCAATTTTCAAAATCTTCTTTTTCACGAGAAAGATTTTGGAGTTACAGCTGAGTGGCATTTTCATGCCACAGCACGTGGCAAAGGTGCGTGCGATGGTATAGGCGCGAACCTAAAAAGAGGTGCAAAACGAGCGAGTTTACAAGTTTCTTCTAGTAATCATATTTTAACGCCAGAAGAGCTGTATAGCTGAAAGATTACTGCAAAGAAACGAAAGTTTTTTTATAGCAGTAAAGAATCGTATGAAGAAACGGTTTTGAAAATAAAACCAACACTGAACAAAGCTAAATCTATACCAGGCACGTTACTGTATCATGCTATTATTCCAATAGATGAAAGTACATTGAAGCTCAAAAAAATCTCTCTTAGTTCTGAGTATAAAATCTTCCCTAAGAAAGCTGTGAAACCAAAAACAAAAAAATTATCTACACTGAAAAACAAAAGTTAATTTAAAAATTTTATTTTTTTATCAAATAATTAATAAAATATTATTCCATGCGTTATTCAAGAATAAAAAAAAAACAGGTAAAGAATTAAAGATTATAAAAGATTATTATTAGGCAAGGAGGCAAGCGAAGCCCACGCGCTGTACCGCGTAGTCCCGCGCGCCGGAAAGGCGAGGCGTCTACTCTTTCGCATTCTATTTCTCGCAGAAAACCTTTCGGGCACTATTTGGAAACTATCCTTTCCTACGTAAAAAATGCTCAGCTTTCGATCTAGACGGTCAAAAAAAATATTAAAAATACACTTTTTAAGATATAACACGTTTTGTACTTTTTGAAGGCGAAAATGGAAAATTTCGGGAAAACTGCCTACACCTTTGGAAAGCTGAGGAAACAATACGTCGGAAATGCTTATCATAAAATTTTTTTAAGTACGTTTTAGTATCGTAAACATGAGCTAAATATAGCACGATTTGGCGCTCGCGCGCCGCGCTGGAACAGTGACGTGAAACGCCTCATATACTTTACTTCCATATAATTTTAAATACTTTGTGTCTGGCTTTTCATTAAAAAATATCTCATAAGGAGATTTATTTCTTACTAACGTATTTGCAATAGTCCTATTTTTTAAATATGCTGCGGCGCAGACTACTTCTGGCCAGTACCTTTTCTCTAACTTAGACTCAGCTAATAAACACCTAGCACTATCCATAATTGTCCTATTATATCTTTCAGCTGTACCGTTAAGCTCATGCACATAAGGTGGACATGTTTCTAATTCAATTCCCTTTTGTCTACACAATTTATACATAGCTTTATTTAAATATTCAGTTCCATTATCACATCTTAGTTTCTGAATTTTCTTTCCAGTCTTATTTTCTACCAAATTTATATACTCCTTAATTTTATCATGTACTTCACTTTTTGACTTTAACGGATAGATTTTGGCTAATTTACTGTAATCATCAATAAGAGTTAGAACATATTTTTCCCCTTTATAACCTTCTGAATGTGGCCCATTTAAATCTGTATGTACTATTTCTAAAATATCATTTGCTGTTTTTCTGTTATTTTCAAAAGGAATATTATGTATTTTGTTTTCAATACATGTAGCACATTTATAATAATCCGTTTCTATTTCACTAGGCAAACCTTTCAAAACATGATTTTTACACATCGTATTCAAATAATTAAAATTAACATGCCCGAGAGTTCTATGCCATCTTTCTTTCATAGTCATTTTTCCATTTCTTATTGACATATTCGTTTCACTACTTTGATCTATATAACCTGTCATTTTATAAACTCTATTAATTTTCCAAGCTATTCCAACTAATTTATTTTCACTATAAATTTTTGCACTATTTCCAATTGAAACAATTTTATTTTTATCAGTTACTTTTGAAAAACTCATTAAATTTCTATCCATCTCTTTTACATAGAAAATATTTTCGATATTAAAATCAATTAAATCATTAAATACTTTAAATTTGCCTTTTACTCGTCCTATTTTAGTCGCTTTCAAAATTCTACCGTCACCTACTTTTACATTAATCGGTTCTTTTAATACAATAAAATCGCTAAAATAGTTGTCATTATTTATGACATGGTCCGTGCAACCACTGTCTAAAATCCATTCTATTTTACCATCATTCACATTACCATATACTGTATTCGCAGACTTAACCTCTACTGACGCGCTAAATGCGTCATTCTTGTCCGCGCCTCGCTCAGCTTGGCTGCCGTCGTCGCCGGCTCTCGCGCCTCGGCCGCGTTGTCCATACCTTCCACTGCCGCGCTGGTTGAAACTCGATCCGCGCTGTTGGTTGGCTCCGCGCCCGCTAGCGCCTCCTCGCTGTTGCGACTAGCCTCTGCCGTTGCCCCTCTTCTCTGTGGCGCACGGCTTCCTCTACCGCCTCCTCGCTGCGGCGTCCCTTGATTCCACGAATTGTTTTTCTTCGAGCAATCGTACTATATGTGCCCTACACTGCCGCATACATAACATGTCCTTTTTTCTTCTTTTCTCTTTTCAAACGTAAACGCGTTTGATCTCGAATTTTCACTTTTACCTTGTCTTTTCTTAAATTCAAATTCCAATTTTGACTTTACAAATTCCACTGTTTTGTCCTTTTCAGCTAATCCGTCCACAATATCAACCATGTGTGACATACTTTCTGGTAGCGTTAATAAGAAGTAAATCAATTTATCTTCTTTCGTCACATTTTCTCCCGCATTTTTTAATTCGTTCACTAATTTTTCAAAGTTATTATAAAAGTCTGTCGGGTTCTCACTTTCTTCCATTTTCAAATCAAGTAGTCTTCTCTTGCATAATAGTTTCACAGCACTACTTTTAACTAAGTAATTTTCATTCAACTTTGCAACCATTTTCTTTGCAGTTTCTTCTGAAATAATTAATTCTAGTTGTGTATTCGTCATACTGTTCACTATATAATTTTTGGCTTTTATCTCTTTCTTCTTCCACTCGATTTCTGTTATTTCTTCCGGTCTTACATCATTTTCTATAACTTCATTGCACTTTTTAAATTCTAGGAATAATTTCAATTTGTACTTCCATTTGTCGTAGTGTGTTTCATCAAATACTTGCAATGTAAATCCTTTGTTCTCCGACGCCATCTCGCTTTCATCAGGAACTTCCTTTTTTACCTCTTTATTTTCAGTATCAAAAAACTCTTCTTCACTTTCAATTTCATTCGTTTTCTCAATTTTTACTCCTTGAGGCTCTTGTTTCACGCTCATGTGTTTTTCTTTGTTCGTGCGCTTACCACGCTCAACTTAAAACACTTTCTTCTTGTTTGCCCGCACTATCGCATCACACTCACTTTCCCGAGGGTCGATGAGTGCGATGAATTTCAAAACCACGGCACCGCTACCATGTTAATAATATGAACAGATCTTCAAATAACCATTCCCGCGAACAGTAACAATAACGAACTTTATTCAACAGCTTCTTCTCCAGTACTACTGTACTTGCGTGATGGCGCTGCGTATGCATTGTCTTTACCTCACACGCTGATATAAATGTACCTCATATTCTAACAATTATATTTGCTATATCCGTAGGATTAGTAATTTTCTGCATGTTATGTCATATATTTGGTTTATACTGTTCCTTTTTTTTTATATTTTTGCCTAATTTAGAATTTATAATTTTCCACAAACTTCTTGGATTACTGCTATTTCATTGAACTTGTTCACGGTCAAACAATAATTTGGCTTCATTAATAACCTTATTTAATAACTTAACATAGTTTTTGTATTCAGCCTTTGTTGTATCGTTATTTGGGTCTGCTCTCTATATTTTATATAGTAATTCTTTTTTATTACACGATATTATAATTGCTTTGGAAATCCATCTACTTCTAGGTATTATTTTCGTTAGTTTTTTTTTATTATTAATACAGAAAGTTGATAACATTATACAACTTTTTATCTTGTTTATCAATATGTTCGTTGCTTCGTTGGGATAGATCACTGACACTATCATATTCCAGTCTTCCCTTCCTGCTGCGTTGACTAGTTTTTTATAGTTTATTGATGTTTTAGATTCATCTGCTTTGTTATTGGTTAGTTTATTAACCGATCAAGTAGCAGATAATTGCGGATAATGATCCGTTATTAGGTTTGTTAATTTAAAAGTTTTGGTATTTAATGTTTTACTTTTTATAAAAATATTATCAATATTAGACCCCTTCGAACTGTTATGATGTGGTCTGGTTATGACTTGGAAGCCTGGCATATATCCTTCTTCCAGAAAGCTATTCAAGTATTCTTGGCTAGTGTTATCCAGCTGAAGCAGATCTATGTTGAAATCACCCAAAATTAAATGATTTTTGGTAGTTTTCTTATACTTTAAGTATTCTTTTATGTTTTTTTGAAAATTCAGGTTTCGGTATCTCATGCTGCGATCTATATAATACAGATATTTCTAGATTTTCATTGTTATTCAATTTTATACAAGAATTTAGGATTTTTAACTTACCTATTTCGATAACGTTCGGTATTTCAATTAAATTGTTGTCTATGTATATTACTACATCATCTGATATATTTAATTTACTATTATTATAAAACATATTATATCCTTTTAAAGAGAAATAATTATAACTTTCCAAATTCCAAGTTTCGACACAAACCACAATATATGGTTTAATCTCCAAATTTTCAATAAATACTTGTAATTTATTAAAATTAGAATTTAAGCTTCTAATGTTAGTGTATAGTATATTCTCTTTATTTAATGTTATGTATTTATTGAGAGTAAAGAGATCATTGAAAATCTTCTCATGCTGGATAATATCTTCTTGTAATTCTTCTATATAATCAAAGTTTTGATCCATTTTGAAATGCTGAGTTTTACTTACAAGGAAAGGGCCCCAGGTGTACCTCACCGATTTTCTTCAAATTTTGATATGTTGTAGTACATCCAAAAATATTTGACACGTGTTTTTTTTACATGCCTATACGCTCATTTAAGGGGTGAAAACCACCCTTAAAGTTCACCCACAAAAACAGTTTTTTTTATATCTCCGGAACGAATTGGAATTTTTTGATGAAACAAAGTGGATATGATTCGCAATTTAAAAACGAATATTTGTGCAATATTTCTACCTAGAAGGGTAGCATCCCTTATTTTTTATAAAAGAAAACCCTAAAATTTTGACAATGTTTTCGCTCAAAAAATTACAAAATTGATTGAGTCATAAAAAATAATTGTATTATAAACAAATTAAAAAAATAAAGTTGACATGTCCCGGAATTTTACGAAAAATGCTTTTTACAAGGGGTAAACTACCCCTAAAACGGATATTATGCTATTTCAATATTAAATATGTATATATAAATAAATTTTTTTCTTATTTATACTAGATACACAAAACTAATCATAATTTAATGAATTAACTCGCTTAAAAAAAATTTACCCCCTTCAGAGGGTAAACACCCCTTATTACAATATTTGATTTTTGATCAACTAAAAAATAGTTTTTTCGTGCAACTGTGATTACTTAATTCTAAAACTTATTTTTTTGGCAAATTAAATATACAAATAGAAATATTAACCGCTTATATACTTCATTAGTTACCCATATTCAAAATTCAAAAATTTGGATCTTGAAAGAAAATCAAAAGTGAATAAATATGGAAATGTAATAATATACCGGATACAATTGATTTAATTCATTCAATTTGAAAAGTAGTATTCCTGTATTTACCAGTATAACGACATTTTTTATTCACTCTAGTTTTTTACAGCTGAAAAAAAGTTAAACGCGAACAAAAATTCTCATATTTGTAATGATAGTGAAAGATCCTATTCATGTATTTTGAATAAAAAAATCTTTTACAGATTAAACTTCTAAAATATTAATAAAATAAATAAATAGTTTGTGTTTTATATTTATTTAAATATAAACCAACAACAATAGTTATGAATAACATTAAATATTGTTGACTATTTTTTGGTATTTATTGTTAACACTATTCTTTATAATCAATAGTGATAATCATCAAAAAAGTGCTTCAAACATAATGATTTTTTGCACCAAGAGCATCTTACGATTGCTGGATTAGAATATTCTGCAACTTCGCAACGAGCATTACAGTTATTTCCAAAGCCAAATTTTACTGGATTATCAAATTTACTCGGCTTTGCATCAACGTAGCCACTTTTATGCCAGGAATATTTGAATAGATTCACATATCGAGGGGATGATAACTGATTATGAACCAATGATTGAAGTTATATTATGTTATTTCTTAAATGCAGTTCTAAATCTTCATTCATCAATATTACACTGTCGGAAAAGTGTCTTACGTAATTTTTCCGAATCCTAAAACCAAACACGTCTAATGGCTGAATTTTACTGGTTGTTCCTTTTGGAATTATTTTAACGTCGACATTTTTATTTGGAGATGCTGCTTCCTTCACTGCATCAGGACAATGTCCACTCCAAGAGTCAATTAATAAAACACTTGAATGACCAACGTTGGGAAAATATACATCTTTTAACCACGTTTTAAAATGCTCTGTAATAATTACATACATTTTTATGTTTGTATAATAAAAGTAAAAAGTTATAATAATAGTAAATTTCATATACCTGAAATTAATTTGCCAGATTTAGAAGCCATTACATAAACATTTGAAGGTTTAAATAGCGTACTTTCTACTCTTGGTCCAAATTGTCCTTTAGTTTCCTTTAATACAATAAACAAGGGAGAAAGTAGCTTACCGTCACCCGATATTAAGGGCTGAATAGTCTAACTATGCGTTGTAGAACTAACAGATTCTACAAGGCATTCGATTTGCCTTTCTCCTTCAACAGATAATGTTCTTCCTGAATGCATTTCAATTTGAAACCCACTTTGATCCGAATTAAAAATAGATTCTATACCTTTAATATTAATTATTTCTTTTACTTCAGAAACAAAAGCATTAGCTGCCTTTTGTAAGTGTTCTGATCCCTCTAAAGTTTTTTTCGTTATGAATTTGTTAATTTTTCTGCTGACTATTCTATGGGCTTTTTTAAAATTTGTTAACCAATGATCTGATGCTTTAAACCTTATATCTTCGTTTCCAATAATTTGAGCCTGCAAAACCCATTTTCGTAAGTCTACGTCATGAACTATATGCCCAGCGTCGATTGCAGAACGAAAATTATCCAACACAAATTTAGCAATTCTTCCAATTTTTTCTTTGTAGGTGCCTCCTTTATTTAAGGTATGCGCCCATCGTTTCAATTGTGTAATTAACTTAATTTTTCGAAATTTATGTTGTACAGTTTTCAGAGCGAGATTTTTTGTAACACCACTTCTCCAGTACTCGACAGCTTTAGATTTATAATCCCATGTTAGATCTTCTTCATCCATAGTACATGTTTGTGAACTTTCATCAACGTCTGCTGCCCATATTCTATCATTATCTTCAACAATTTGCATCTCAACATCTTTGAATGGCTCTTGAAAATCCAATGTTTCTTGCTGAATGAATTCTGGTTCGTTAAAGTCATTCATACAATCCAGTAAAAATTTTTCTATACTATCCTTCAATGCAATTTCTTCTGTTGTAGTAGTACTTTCTTTTATATTCATTATTTGAAAGGACAGTAAAAGTAAATTTATAACGTTGATCGAGTTAATAGTCATTTCTTAAGTTGTTTATCAAAAATTAATTATTTCATATTAATATTATATAATTTACAGTTACTTATTTTAGTGTTTTTCTAAACCGAAAAATTAATTTTTATTAAATCTTAAAGATTTTATGAGTAGATACGCAGATTATGATCTTTCACTGGAATCATAATATGGATTTCACTTATGTTATTATTAATTTGTTTGTATTTTTCACGTTCATTCAAATAAAAATTAAACGCTTAAACTTCTAATAAACATATCAGATAGAAATACTAAATACATACGATTTATTCTATTCGTCAATGATAGTTTCAAAAGATATTAAAGACGAAAAAAAAAGAATTTTCAGAAAATATTTGTGATTTGTTTATACAAAAAATTGTCAAATAAGAAAATTTTTGTTATAGATGTATGTGTTCATTAACAAACCATTTATAAAGAAAGTATGCAACAAACAGTATATGTATTAAAAATATATTATTTTGTTATTAAAAAATTATTTTTGTAATCTTAATGTATACCAACGTTTTAAAGAAATTTCACAAAGCTCTAATTCATGTGAGATCTACCTTCCGGAGTATTATTTTTTACAAAAATAACTCCTGAACTTGAAAAAAATTCTTAAATATTCATCGAAAATATAATAACATATATGTTTGTAAAATATTATAAGACTGGGAAGCAGGCTCTGAGCAGCTTATAGATACCCCTCTAAAAGTTATGTTTACTTACGTGTATTTTTTCTTACCCTTACAACAACCTCGGATTTCAGAGAGTATGCGTATTATGAGTATTATGAGTATATGAGTATTATGAGTATTATTTATAATTAGAAGAATAGAAACAATAAAACTAATATTACATTATTTTGCAGTAGATATTTAGTACATCTTTAACTCAAGTAGTTACTCTCTTAAAAACATTATAATATTTTTCTTCGTAAAATTATTTAAAAAACTGTACAGTATATATAATAGTAATAAAAACAACTTTTAAAATAATGAACGTCTTAGTTTTTAAAACTATAAAACACAACTGACTGTTGATTATAAAACAAAAGCGAAATAAACGAATAAAAATAAAACGAACCAGTTAAAAATACAAATTTATCTTCGGTCGAAGGTCGGTGAATGATGAAAATAAGTATAGATTATAAAAATCACATTTTCAGTAATATTAAGGCATCAAGCACTTGTGTTCTTTTGTATTATTACAAATTATTTATATTATTACAGATTGTTACATGTGGAAGCATTCCACACGCGAGTTCGGTACAAATAAAGACGCGATTCAGCATTCGAAGCGTCGAGAACATGCGCCGCGACTATGGCGCGAGAAAATCGGAGTCGGTCAAATCGGTCAAAGCGGCCGAAACTGCGAAATCGGCACTAGGGGAAGAACGAAGCTCCACGTGCAGCCGACCCCCACCTATGATTAATTAGAAAAGTGGGAGACACTGCATCGCGGGTATAAAAAGCGGCGCATCTGGCGCCCGCGCTCTCTACTCGGCTCGCTACTCGACTCTACTCCTACTAGCCACAGGGAACCTATGAAAGAGGTATAGACGACACGACGACTCCAGAATGAGATAGGACGACAACGGAGTCTTCAGCCATCAATCCACGAGGAAGCCACGATCACGACGAATCATCCGCGCCGCGCACATGTATACTTACACACTATTAGGACACCTCTCGCTCGCGCATTTGAGTATTGAATAAATACCAGTTTACTCTTCTTGCCTTCCAACTACTTATTTCACGTAAAATAACCTCTCCGGGTGCGTAACCCAGAGTGGCCGGGAACAAACGAATACCCTTCACACGTAACACAGATCATTTATTGAAAAATTGGAATAAATTACTCTGAAAAGATTTTTTTTATTCATAGTACATGAATAGGAGCGTGCACTACCTTTACGAATATCAGAATTTTTGTTATCGTTTAATGTTTTTCAGTTGTAAAAAAAGCTGGAATAAATAAAAAATTTATTTATGCTTATAAAAACATTTTACTTTTCTAGTTGTATTCAGGACACATTAGTACATTTAAATATTGTAGTAGAGTGAAATATTTATTCCCTTTTAGTTTTTTTTCAGATCTAAATTTTTGAATTTTAAATAAGGGGAGTTTACCCTTGAACAAGGGACCAATATACCTATTTATATATTTAATTTGCCAAAAAAATAAGTTTTAGAATTAATTAATCACAGTTGCACGAAAAAATTATTTTTTAGTTGATCGAAAATCAAATATTGTAATAAGGGGTTGTTTACCCCCTGAAGTGGGTAAATTTTTTTAAGCGAGTTAATTTATTAAATTTTGATTAGTTTTGTGTACCCAGTATAAAAAGGAAAAAAATTTATTTATATATACATATTTAATATTGAAATAACTTAATATCCGTTTTAGGGGTAGTTTAACCCGTGTAAAAAGCATTTTTCGTAAAACACGGGGACACGTCAACTTTATTTTTTTAATTTGTTTATAATACAATTATTTTTTTTACGATTCAATCAGTTTGTAATTTTTTGAGCGAAAATATTGTCAAAATTTTAGGGTTTTCTTTTATAAAAACTAAGGGATGCTACCCTTCTAGGTAGAAATATTGCACAAATATTCGTTTTTCAATTGCGAATCATATCCACTTTGTTTCATCAAAAAATTCCAATTCGTTCCGGAGATATAAAAAAAAAATGTTTTTGGGGGTGAACTTTAAGGGTGGTTTTCACCCTTTAAATGAGCGTATGGGCACGTAAAAAAAAACACGAGTCAAATATTTTTGGATGTACTACAATATATCAAAATTTGAAGAAAATCGGTGAGATACACCTGGGGCTCTTTTCTTGTTAGTACCTAATCAGGGTTCAGAAGTCAGTACTCTCTGAGTCTGTTAAGTTAGCCATTAGAGAGCTGAGGATGATTTTGTTTTGACTTACTGGTCTAGTTTCGGCCGGTATATTACCGTTCGCTGGATCGGTGTTTTGTAGTTGTGATCTGTAGTTTACTTTACCTACATATTTTGGAATGTGTGGTCTTACTGGATAATCAGTTTCGGCAATAAACTTCTTTAATATCATAACCTCACATTTTCGAGTATCATTTACCACGTGTTTAGTGATTTATTTCGTTTTAAATTGATGATTACTGTATATGCAGTTGACGCAATTGTGGTCATCTGGGGTAGTACAATTAATCGTGTTGTGTTTTCCAGCACAATTTAGGCAGATTTTCGCATTCTTACATTTTTTTCCACTATGACCAAATCCTGCACAGTTAAAACACGGTGTTAGATTCAGGTCATCGAACGCTCTGCAATTTTGATAACCAATATGTACTCTGAATTTATTATTCACAATTTGATTGTACACGCCCATGTAAAAAAAATTTGTATAAATTATACATAAATTATGCATAATGCGATGGGCATAGACTATGTATGGAATTTAGTATGCATAATTTATGCATAGTTCATACACAATCTGCACGTATAGTCTGTACATAACCTATGCCTACCAGAAAAACGCGCGCGAGCAACACGCGACTAGCAGGAGGCGATACTTATATTAGAAGGATACAGAAATAGGTAGACATAGGAGTGTGTGTGTGTGTGTGAGAGAGCAGGAGAGAGAGAAAGAGGGAGTGAGAGAGAGAGAGAGAGAGAGAGAGAGAGAGAGAGAGAGAGAGAGAGAGAGAGAGGGGGGGGGGGGGAGAGCAGCAATCTGACCATAAGGCAGTGCCGAGCTTACCGAAAGCGCGCGGCGTGAATCGATCTGAAGCGAAGGTGACCCGTCATCAGCCAGGAAGCGACGAGAGTACTCCGACAGCGGGGTGACCGACGCGATCTGGCAGCCGGTGAGCCTCCAGTCGCCTTCATTGGTGAAGGACACGGAAGCGGACTCGTACTTCTCCGTCTCGGAGAAGCGCGACCGAGCGGCGCTCCCGAGCGACACGAGCCGTCTTGCAGTTTGAACGAGTCCGGCAATGCTCCAGGGTTTACGACGCCGGGGAACCGACATAACCACGCAGCTCTCCAATCCCTGTAGATCCGTGCTCCTATGTGCCTTGTTCACGGCGTCGCGGCGCGTCGCCGTCGCAGAGAGAGAGAGAGAGAGAGAGAGAGAGAGAGACCGAAAATTGTACTATAACCTCATCATCGCATGATGGAGATCTCCAACTGAAAAATAGAGATTTTCACAAAGTATGCAGTTTTTATACAAAATAAAAATCTTTTGTAATTGAAATACTTATCTGATAATCGCCTTGAATCGCAGTTTTCCGTCAATGTACATTCATCTACACCGAAAATGATTCAGTATTTCCATGCTGCCGAGATGAAAATATTTCTAAATCCAGTCGATATGAAATTGCCGCATAACGTGTTTCGTCAATAACCTGAAGCTATATATATATTAGCTAGTTTCATGTGGTTTGAGTTTAGTAAAAAATCGCAGTATTCCGTCGATTAATTTTTTCACTTATTTATCATGTGCCATCAAAAGTAACTTTGATAAAACTAATCGACGGAAAACTGCGATTTTTTCGTGTATTTACACCAAAAGAAACTTTGATTTTGCATGTTGTCGTTAGATGAAAATTTTACTAAGCTCAAACCACATGAAACTAGTTACTATACAGTGTATTGACAACGCTTCTTGTTATTGACCAAACACGTTATGCGGCCAGTTCATATCGACTGGACTTAGAAATATTTTCATCTCGGCAGCATGGAAAATACTGAATCATTTTCGGTGTAGATGAATGTACATTGACGGAAAAATGCGATTCAAGGCGATTATCAGATAAGTATTTCAATTACAAAAGATTTTTATTTAGTATAAAAACTGCATACTTTGTGAAAATCTCTATTTTTCAGTTGGAGATCTCCATCATGCGACGATGAGGTTATAGTACAATTTTCGGTATTTCTCTCTCTCTCTCTGCGACGGCGACGCGCCGCGACGCCGTGAGCAAGACACATAGGAGGACGGATCTACAGGGCTTGGAGAGCTGCGTGGCTATGTCGGTTCCCTGGCGTCGTAAACCCTGGAGCATTGCCGGACCCGTTCAAACTGCAAGACGGCTCGTGTCGCGACTGGAGGCTCACCGGCTGCCAGATCGCATCGGTCACCCCGCTGTCGGAGTACTCTCCTCGCTACCTGGCTGATGACGGGTCACCTTCGCTTCAGATCGATTCTTGCCGCGCGCTTTCGATAAGCTCGGCACTGCCTTATGGTCAGATCGCTGCTCTCATCTCCCCCCCCCCTCTCTCTCTCTTTCTCACACACTGTCGACCACTTTTAGTCAGTATTTTATTTGCCGCCAAATATAACGGGAGAAATTATCTACTTCCCACGTGGCTAAATCTTCCCGTTATAAAATTCATATCGCTACAAATTCACGTATTATTGATCAAGAAACCTTCCTGGTGACTTATTTTTAAGTTTCGTCTTTATTCTATTCATATATTAGTAAATGGGATAGTAAATAGATAGAGAAATGGCATAATTTTTGGAAAACGGCACGAGTTGAAAGCTTAGAAATCGAAAAAACCGATTAAAATCTCGAAAATTCATTAAAAAAAAAAAAAAATAAATAAAAAAATAGCACATTTTTACCTACTGGAAAAGTTAGTTTTTGTAATGCGTAGAAACATATTAAAATTTTAGAGAAAAAAAATGATAGTTTTTGAGATATTTACATTTTTTTAAATCGTCATTTTTCAAATTTTCATTAATAACTCTGTAAGATGAATCTTCAACATCAAAGTGAGAAGTTTTCTTAAAACTAGATGAAATTCCTCACATTTAAAAAAAAAAAAATCTCGAAAGGTTAATAATTGAGAAAGTTACAGCAGTTTGAAAATTGAGGTACTTTTTAAAATTTTTTAATCGCTATTTTTGCGTCTAATATTGATTTGGCTGTGGAGTAAATAAAAAAATTTTTTTTAAAAAATCCCGAGACACGTCTCCTTAAATATGATTTAGAATACAGTCTTATAGCTTTTAGGTGAAAAAAATTTGATCTGTGACAGTGACAGCCTGCTTGAATTTGAATAGAATCAGCCTATTATATATGTATTACAATATATGTATTATTATACATATATTGTATCATAT